>VZTF01017495.1:1762543-1841843 GCA_013397755.1 Cnemophilus loriae | reverse complement strand
TCTGCTCGCCCCTGCCGTTCCAGGTGCCGCTCCGAGGTTCGTGCTGCAGCCCATTTCGCCATCCAGAGGAGCACTGAGACCAACCGCCCCGGTGGGTTTGTAAAGGAAGCCCCTTTCCCATCCCTCCCGCCGGCCCGCCCGCCATTACTGTGTGAGGGAGCCGCGGCCGCAGCGCCCCCTGCAGGCGCGGGGGAATCACCGCACGGGCCCTGCCCGGCCAGGAGCCAGCAGCGCCCCTGGCGGCTGTGAGCGGAACTGCAGCGCAGGGAAGGTGCCTGCAGCCGAGGGAAGGCTGTCCCTGGGCTCTGGCTCTGGGCGTCGCTGCTGCCGGGGTTGGTGTTTGTGTGCCTTGGTACACATATACATACCAGTAAAGAACTGTTGTTCCTTTTCCAGTATCTTGGCCTGAAAGCCCTGTAATTTCAAAGCTATAATAATTTGGAGGTAAGGGTGTCATATTTTGCATTCCAAGGGAGGTTCCCACCTTCCTTGTCAGACACCTGTCTTTCAAACCAGGACATCCCTCTATTCAGCTTTGTTGTCTCACATTCCTTAATATAAATTTGACTGGTCTAGTGGCTGAAGGGCCACACCCAGGCAATTTGCCTATGCATGAGTATCAGACCTTAAAGCTATAGAATGCAATTGAGTTCTAGCAAACAGAGGAAAAAGCCCCAAACACACCCCATATGCCTCAAATCTGAATGCCGGTGGTCAGCGTACGAGTGCAGACGATCATCAACCTAATTGCTTTCCCGTGTCACCCTGGCTTTTTCTTGGACATTGCTTTATTGCCTTTGTAATTTGAGGTACTTTTCACACCAGCCCACTTTAGGTGATAAACAGGCTGAGCAAGGAACAGAGACTGTCTCTGCATTTCCAGAGCACATCAGCACAGTTATTTAGCAGAAGGGATTGCGTGATTTTGATTCACTGAGAGCTCATGAGGTTCTCAAACTTTCATTCCACCATGGCGATCAGCTGGCCCATTTCTAACAGTCAGGACTATAATAAAACAACATGCATGCAGGCATACTAATTAATTCAGGCTTTGATATTGGGATCTGCTCTTTCTTCATTCATCCAGGTACTTTCACTTGCTTCTAAATTCTCTTTCACTGCATTTCAGGAGGGGATTAAACAATGCTGGCATTAAAGGTGCTGGTGGAAATTACCTGCTTCTGCAGAAATTATGGAATGGCTGGCTAATAAATACAGGTTAAAATGGGCCTGCAACCCCAGAGAACAAAAGGTAGAATTTGATCTTTCAAACAGAGCTGATCAAATACCAGCTACCACCTGGTCAGGTGAAAATGTTATAGAGGATAGATTGCAATTTCAACACAGAGAGCACACATCCTATGAAGTTTTGGAATGCATGTGATCTGTAGAATTCAGTGCTTTTTATTTGTACTCTCCTTTAAACTAAAATCAGTCTATTTCAAAGGAAAAGCATGGTAGAGTTGGGGGAGGAATCAATGTCAGGTGTTCCTGCAAAAGAAGAAAGTAGCTATGAGGTGAATGAAAAGTCAGTTGACTATCTGCATATGTTGACCTTGATGAGCATGGCCTTTCCATCCCAAGATCCTTTCAGGATGACACAGCTCAGCTTCTGTCTAATTGCAAGTGATAAAGTCTGAATCTACCTGGAAAACGCTGACAAATGAATATTTGGTCACTTTATTAGAGAAAACATAGAACAAATGGCCCTTGACCTTCTTTAGGCAACCTTTTTTTTTCCCTGTTTCTCCATTTCAGAGTGACTAATGGGAAAGATGGATGCAAAGGACTCCATGAAGGACTGCAAAACAGATCTTGCCCACATCTTTCTGCACCACCTGTGGGGTGTATGGCGTCTCCCCTCTGATGGGACTCCACTTTCCTAGTTCAGCAGGTTTGTGCCCCACCAACCAGCTCTCTGCTGGGGGAGCCAGAAGGAGAAGAGAAGCCACAGAACTGTGCAGCGGCTTTGCAGCAGATGCTTTCAGCTAATCACCAGGATGCTGCTTTGAAACAGTGTTTTTAGCACATGGGATTTAGTCCATTGCAGGGGGTGTGGTACACATGTGTATCTCCACAGATGTGCCACACGGCTCAATGCATGAGACAGGGGTGTTAACAGGAAAAGGTTGAGACATATAACAGGCAAGAACTGGAAACTTGGATATTTTTGCAGATTTCAGAAAAGACTGCTATCCTCAAATCAACATCCTTAGTGGTATAGAGTTGAGTAAAATAACTTCCCGACCCACGTTTCCAAATTCATGTGGTCTGGACAGGTCAGAGAAACAGTAAATTTTCACATCTTTGTTTCAAGCTGCTAAGGTATTTTCGGAAGAATTTGTCTTTAAATAGGTATTTGTGATACTTTCCATTGTGACCCCTACTGCTGACACCTCAGAGTGTCCACGTCCATCCATTCTGTGTCCCCCTCCCTGCAAGGCAGCAGGGCATCCCCTGCCAGGAACGACTAACATTGGGCAGCACGTCAGGAACTGCATGTCAGTGGGCTGACACAACTTCTGCAGGCAGTTGCGATCTGGAGATTTGCACTCACTGAAGAAACTGAGAGCTGTTTTACGTGACTTTCACGAGATTTGGCCATTACCACCTCCTCCCAATCCACCCCGGCATAGAAGTGCTAAGAGCAGACATCCGAGTTCTTTGTTTTTCAGCTGATATAAGGAGACTCTCATTAGTTTTTCTCCCAGCGAAGGTGTATGCAGCAGCTTTGCATGCAAACAGCAATTACTGGCAGGATAAAGGACTTTAGGTGGGTATCGATTTTAAGTCAGGGAATTTTCTCTGGCTGAGAACTTGTAGGATTTTCTGAATACAATAATATATATGGAATAGCATCAACTCTTGACATCTGATGCTGTCAGAATTCCTTTTCAGCACCTTTTCATTAAATGTGATCCCTTTAACAGGGTTGTGTTTTGTTTGGTTTCTTTTCCACTAAGAAAGCAAAGGCATGCAAAGACATAGAGTATAGAGGTGGCACAGGAACAGAAACTTGCATTTTCTTGAGAACACACCACCTGCCTGCAGTATCAAATTGAAGAAATTTGGCTTTTTATAGCCCTGAACCATGAAAATAATTTTCATAATGCTCTTGAATACTGGTCTGTCAATGCCTATATCTGTGTGTTTCCGTGTTTGTTTTTAGGTATTTTAAAACACAGGTTTATGTTAGTTGTCTGCCTTCAGGGATCTTTACTCAGCTGAGCTTGTCAAAATGCCTCCTACAGGTTTTCCGATTTCTGTCTCCATTTCCATTAGCACTTTTGGATGAGTGTCACTTGGAGTTCGTGCCTTGTCAATTGGAATGATCTCTGACCTTTTAATAACCACTTTGAACTGTTGGCTGCACTGGAGATATGCCAAATAGGGGACTCAGTTGATACTCACTTTACATCCGCCTGCCACTTTTATTTAGGGACAGAGGTATTGATACAGCCCCTGGGAAATTTGGGGAAAGGAAATACTTCTGATGAAGTTAACAGACAATTTGATGTCAGTGCTGATGTATATAGATGTAGCCGAAAGAGGAGATGTGTGGATGAATTAATTAGAAAATGTTCTCCTTGTGACTACCCAAGGGTATCCCTATGTGCTCAGCATATAGAAATATCAGTTCAGAGGAGCCATGTTTCCTTACTAGTAAACCAACACTTTTGGCACTAAAATTGTGTCATTGGAGAAATC
This sequence comes from Cnemophilus loriae, assembly GCA_013397755.1. Taxonomy (NCBI): domain Eukaryota; kingdom Metazoa; phylum Chordata; class Aves; order Passeriformes; family Corvidae; genus Cnemophilus; species Cnemophilus loriae. The sequence continues at coordinate 1,838,135 of VZTF01017495.1, read as the reverse complement.
TGTCTGAAGAGATCAGCAAGTTGAATGACACAAAGCAGCATCTCTCCTGAGACTGAGCAGTATGGACAAATAAGCAATTTATTCTCCACTCAGCACCTGCAGGCTGATGGGTTGCTGCCCAATTTCTAAAGCCATTGCTGTTAAAAAGCCAGCACTTGCCAACAATTATTATATAATGCCCTCTAAACTACTTCACGTCTTTCTCTTTCCATGTGTCTGCCTACATTAGCACATGGATGTGTTCCCTCCCTACTGATGTGCTGCCTAAATGTAAAGTGCACCCTCATTTTGTCGGTTTTCTAAGTGTTGATGGAGTACGGCAGGTGGTGATTACCATTTTTAAGATACAGACTTAGTAGTGGAGAACTGTTTTGTAATGTTTAGCAAAAGCTGACTTTAAAAACTCTCTGTATAAAGTATTACAGTTCTTGATCTCTCACCCCTGATATTTCACAGTCATTTCCTAGTGAGGGCAAGGTAATTCCTAAAATTACCAAATTGAGATAAATGCTACAGAGTTTCAGGGCTGACCCAATAACATATATTTCTTTTTCACAAAATAGGAGAAAAATAAAAAGGATTTTGTAAAAGTTCCTTTTCACTAATGTTCTACCTTGAGGCATTTAGCTTAAGTTAGCCAGCCTGTGTTCCCATACTTATCTAACACAGACACATCAAGGAAAACTAAAAAGCTGTCAGGTGGCATCTGATCATCCAAAACTGCAAATTACCCATCGTGTTAGAGTCTTTCAGCTGTATTTGTCACACGGAGAACCAGGTGGAAGTCCTTAGTCAAATTCCACCCCAACTTCAGGCAGCTCCTTTGCACTCCAGCAGCCTTTTCTGCTGTGAAATCTCAGGGAAACTATTAAATAACACACAGGTAAGAGCATGGGCTGAGTTATCTATGAATTCATTTCAGTGTGTTTTTGTGCATTTGTGTGGGCTTTGTGATAATATGAAATATGGAGAACTGTATGGTTCTCTTTCTTACCTTGCAGGGAAGTTCATCCTTTGTGTTTTCCTTTGCCTCCCCTTTCCCAAGTGCGGGATAAGATGTGCCTTACGCTTTTGTCTGAGGTTTCCTTGGTCTCTTCTGATCTCTCTCTTAAGAGAAGAGATGTGCCACAACACAATATCAATAAGAGCCATTAACACTTGTCATACTTTGAGATGCACTAAAAGGTTTATGAAAACATGGATTCCTCAGGGCTGGAGATGGTCCCCAGGCAGTCACCTTGAAGAAGGGCCATTTATTTGCATAACGGGTTTGAAGCATAGGGTGTTAAAAAGTGTTTGAGGCTCTTGGGGCAAAGACCATTTGTGGATAGCCCTTGTGTGGATTTCTTGTCGGATTTCTCAGTTGAAAAGGGGTTGGGGGAAGCACATAAGAATAGACGATGCCAGCAAGAAGCTTATTTTTCATTAGAAACTGTTTGCAAAGACATTTGTAAGTGTCTTCCTTTTTAAGAAGTCTTATCTGATGTTAATATGGCTTCCAGTTTATACAGATGTTTCTGTCATCCACAGCAATGGGTGATAGTGGCTGCCTGGTGCAGTGTGGCTCCACTTTCCATTTGGGCAATTGTGTTGACGTTTGTAGGAACTGAGTAAATGGGAGAGGGAAATGAGTTATTTCTGTGCTCTGTTCCAGTGGACTGGCATCCTTGCTTTGGCAGGTTGTGTCCCTAGAGAGGCTCTTCTAACCTTACCGTTGAGAGGAGAGAAGAGATATTAAGGCAGACTTTTGACTTCAGTGGAAGAGTGAGTTTGCGTGTCTTTGAGAAATCACAGATCAGACATTCCTTACTAGTCTTTTTTGAAGTGTTTCTCTTTGCACTTGAAGTGGGTTTATTCCACATGGTTCCCTTGACTTCTGAAAGGTTATTCCTGGCTGATGGCAGAGTGCTTGAGCAAAGTGCCTGGTTCACATTACATATGTGGGGCAGGAGTGCTGAACACTCAGTTGGTAGTATAGAGTTATTTATAGTTGAAATTTGACATTAGCCTCAGGTTTGTTATGGTTGTATTTCATAAAGCAAATAGACATAGCCACAGAGCTCCCTACGCTGTGGTGGCTCTGCATAAAGGACTAGATAAAATATTACTGAGCACCTGAATAGAGAGAACTTGTATAGCTGAATTAAGTTCAGAGGAGCAGATGAGATTTTCAAGGCATGCAGAAGGTTTACTTTTCATTCATTTTGATGCAGTGTGTATCCAAATCCCTCTGAGTAGCTCAACCTCATTTCTGCAACCTGTGTGCTCCCACTGACTTGAAATAAATATCATCTGTGCAAGAAGATGGGGTTGGCTCTAGGTTAGTCTCAAAGAAACTGGGAAACTGTACAATGCAGCACAGAAAATATTGTAAACTACAGTGAATAATAGATGATTTATATGATGGATTGCTCTCTAGGCATAGATAAAAGGAGGCTTAGTGCATTTTTATNCCCCCCCCCCCCCCAGTTTTACAATCCTCAGTTTCTAAAGAGGAGAAGAAATTCTTTTAAAGCAATGCTCTTATTGTCCTAGATTGGTCATTTGTTCTGAGTCTTCCACAGCATTCAGTATTGCTTACGTTATTTTAACAAGATATTTTAAAATACCTTTATTGAGGTAATAAATGTATGTCAATTGCTGTCTCAGGGAGAATGTTTTGATTTGTAATATTTTTTCCAACACCAATAATCAATAGATATCTCAAAAGGGTTTCACGCTATTTGGCCTGGACAACTTGTAGTTTTAGAGAACTAGTTCTGATATCCATAAGTGAAAGCAAACATCATGAATATTAAACCCCAGCTGAAGCATGAGTCTAATTAAACAGTGAGGGGGGCTTTGGCATATGTCTGCAGCTGAAGCTGTTTCTTAGAAAGACTTATACTTCGAATCCATCTTTATTAAGGCCTTGTCCAAATGATAAATATACAATGCCTGCTTGGTATCTGCCACTTGGAAATAAATCACTTTAGGATTGATTTGCTAACGGCTTTCTTCACTCCATGTCCTGCTACCCAGGAGGACATGCTGGAGTTCTACACAGAAGCACACAAATAAGTGGAGCTGCTGAGAGAAGAAAGCCAACAACAGCATGACAAAGCACTGCATGTTCACTGGCACAGATGTCATCATGACTGTCATGATTTAAAGCTTGTAGAAGTGCACACATTACAGGAATTTTGCGTAGGGTCTTCTGATAGCCTCATTTCAAGCTTGTTCTGCTTCAGTGCAGAGATGGACTATGGATGTATATAGCTCCACTTCCCACCTTCCTGCTTCCTAAATTATAAAATGGCATGTGAAGAGCAGCCCAGTTTTGTAGTCTTAGTCATGATCAACCACTGGGCTATAAGCCAGGTGAAAACTGGATCGCTTGCTGAATTTGGGGGCAGCTCAAACAAAAGATTTTGCGCTATCAAGCTATTCAAGACAGAGACTGCTTTTGTGCAGGGATGAAGTAAAATCCAAAATATTAAAGCTTCCAAATGTTAGAAGCTATATTATTTGCTCCTAAATTCTGATTCATTTTTATTGCTGTGGCTCATCTAATCTCTATGCAGAGAGGTGCAGCTATAGTGTGAGAACCTTGGTGGGGAAATGGCTTATGCAGCAGCTGAGGCTCAGACAGCTCTGGGCAGCAGCACGGAGCAGCCATTCTTTCTCCAGCCTGGCACAAAGCCACCCTCTCTGGCAGTTCTAGCCAGGGCCTCAGCTGGGACCTACAGCAGCCTCTTTGTCACGGTGTCTTCCACAGAACTCCTATGGGGATTTTCATTTTCTTTTGAGAGAGAGCAGTAGGACTGCATTGCTGTGTCAGTATAAATACAGTCGAAGTGCTTTGAAAGGAAAGAAGGACCCATTACTAAGTCCTCACAGTTCTTACTGGCATCAACCTAAGTGAGATTTAAATGGGCTTAAATTATCACAGGCTGAAGTGCTCTGTGGAACTGGGGTGATATGTGTCATGTGTCTAAACCTGATGCTTGAGTAAGTTTTTGGCTGACTCTGAATCTAAAAATGGTTTTATGGAAGTGATTCTGAGAACTGGTAGAACTAAATAGATTGTGGGATCTCTTTGTAACTTTTAAACAGTATAGTACTAGTTGATAGAAACATACTCTTTCTCTAAAATATTGTTTTTAAAAAACCTATTATGTTTTATAAAATTCCTTTGAGGTTTGCCATAATACTACTTAAACCGAAGTATAATGTAGTGCTTGATAGGTCTGTGTTACAGTCTGGTTTTCATGATAGTACCAGCTCTCTGTTTGTGACATTGTGTTTTGGAGAATAAGAATTGCATTAAAGTGCAGCAATTTTCTATTACGTACAAACAGAACTTCAGAAATTACTTCTTTAACCTGAAAAGCCCCAGGAGTCTGATTTTGGAGTAAATAAAATAAAATAGTTTTGCATTTTGGTCTTCTACCTGATACACAGAGCTAATCTAAAAAGCCTCACTGGTGTTTCTCTGGGAAGCCATGTTGTTTAACTGTGTAATAGCTGAAGTCAAAAACCTTATTTTGGACAAAGTGTGAAGGAACTTTGAGAGAATTGCAGCTAAAAGCCTTTGTGAAAGAGTTGAGGTTGTACACTTCTTTCTGAGTCGAGGTCGTGGCAGGTGACTTCCAGGTTTAGGAGTCCAGTAATGAGCTCCACTGACATTACCTGGAAAGAAGCAACTTGTGCCCATGTTTCACATTAATTTGAAAACAAGAGGACAAAAATGCAAGTTTTCAAGATACTTTTTACAGACACTTTTGAAACATGAGGAAAATAATTTAAATTTATTTTCCAGGGGGAAAAAAAAAATTATGCCCTGTATACTCAGTTCTGTGATTTGCATTTCTTTTTTTTTCAAAAAATACATGGAGAAACTTCTAGTTACTAGTCATCTATACTGACTAGTATAACCATGATTTTAAAACTGAGAAGCATTTGACTTTTAAGTGCTTTATCAAACTAACAGTGTATGAGCAGGGCCATGACAGGTGAACACAAAGACTGAAATAATCTTTTATATATTGCGGCGTTCCTATTTTTCCACTGGGGTATTGACTAGAGCATATTAGTAGCTGTGCAAGTAATGCTTTTTGGTGGAAAAAGAATGTTTCTATTCAGTGCTCTTGGTGACAACTGGTGCAATTTGAGCAGGAATGGAATAAGGACAATTCTTTTTTTAAAATTTTCTACATGTTTGCTTAAGAGCAGTGTCAATATTGAAATGCTATTTCCAGGTTGTGGTTGAATCCAGGGAGTTGTAACGAATGAGTGGTGATGGGCAATTGTCTCCGGTATGTTTATGGGAAAGCATATGTGTTTCTTTCTAATTTCATTAAGTATTGGTTCCTGTAATACATGCCTCCCTTAAAGGCAGCAGCAAAATCAATAATAATGATCGTTACAATGGACTGTTGATGTGTATGTCTTTTCCTAACTTTTCCCGGTTCCCGTTTTCCTTTGCTGATTTGCATATCCTGAAGGCTGCCTCGAAGCTGGGCCATTGTCTCTGCGGAGAGACCTGATGTGTTCTCAATTTGGCAGCGTTTTCTATCAGATTGTCCCTTCAGTCCTGACTGCTGCCAGGAGCTCCGTGCCACCTCTGCGGTTCTGTTCTCAGAGCTGCCTCTTCTGAAAGACCATTTACAAAGAACAGCTGACGTTTCACGCCAAGATCTGGAAGCGATTCTGCCCAGTGGCTGTTTTACCCAAGAATCTGATGGCTTTTTCCTGGCTAATTCTCTTCTAACTGCTCTTAATTACACAGAAGAGGCTGAGGAAAAAGGAGAATGAGGAGTAGAAAAATTTGTTCATTTAAAAAAAAAAAAGGTAAACCTCACCCCTTTGATCTATTAGCTCAGGGTTTTTAACCTCCTGAGGCAGGAGCAGCTGATCCTCCTCAGAGCAGCAGCTGTGGTCCCATGGCTGAGCTGGGCTGTGCCGAGGCTGTGGAACTGCTGCTGAGGGCATAGCACTGTCACCATCCCTGCTGGGCTAAAGGAAATCGTTCCTTTGCAAACTCATTTCCCAAGACAAAAGACAGAAGCGGTTGTTGCTCTCACATAGTGGAAAGGCATGGCAAAAAGGGTCCCAGATATTTTTTTTTTCTGCGATCCTAGAAACTTGTGATTTAAAACAACCTAAGGTTTTCTAACTGTGCGGTTATGTAAGCTGCTCAGGTTCTTCCTGAACTCGCCCCAGCCCTCCTCTTGGCTGCCAGCTGTTTCCAGCACTGCTCAGCCAACCTTTCCCAAACTGGTTCAGTCTTCAGCTGGATCAATGAACTAAATGGGCCACGTGTGATGTGTGTGCAGGGATAGACGGAAGGAAGATGGGGTCCATTCCTTCTGATGACAGTGGAGTCTCAGCTTGAGAACCCACATCCAGGAGACCTCAAAGCAGCAACTGTCACCATGGGGTTCTCTGCTCATTCCTTGGCCAGTCCCAACACATCTCTCATATTAAGACAGTCTTCTGGCTTTGTCCTGCCTAAATTGATGATAATTAGGTATCAGCATATATCCTGTGCCCTCCTGTATGGCTTGGGTAATTCCCGTATGGATTTAATTAATTAAGCCGAGTGCAAATGTGCAAATTCTGTATTTGTAAAAGTAAAGTGCTGGATTTCATTTTCAGAAAGGTTTTATTCTCTGAAGCTGTTAATGTATTTTCTCTGCTATCACACTTTAAATGAACTCATGAGTTAAGAACAGTGACAGAGAATAAATTATCATACAGCTGGTAGGAGCGAGATAAATAAAAGAATATACATAAAAAATAAATGGGTTCTGTCCCTGTGTGTGCAGAAGAACCAGTCCTTGATGATGAAAGGCTATTAACTAGCTTAGTGTAATTAACTGTTTTAGTGCTGCTTCAGGAAGAGGGGTTTACAGTTCTTTTTTTGAAGTCAAGTGTCACAAACACGTGCAGTGTGCAATAACAGCTCTTTTGCTGAGAAACAGCTCTAACCAAGAAACTACTTGGGAGATACACAGAGGAAGAAGGAGGGGACAAAAGGTTTCATCTGGGACAGAAAGGTTATTTCAGTCCCTTAATTTTTATATCTTCTTTTTATTTTGCCCCCCAAAAAAGAGGTCTGCTCTCAGCTGAAAAAAATTGCAAGTGAAACAGAGAATTTGAAACTGAATTTGGTGTTCTGAACATCATCTTGCAATAATCTCCAGGCCAGTGGGAAGGTCCCTGTGTGTGTGTCATCCTAGGGTCAGGCAGTAAACATTCACTATAAGGAGCACATTTTATCCCGAGATGAAGGCAGAAGAAAAGATAAGGCCAGCCCATGATTGTCATTCCAATGATTTGTGGCATATATTGAGTTTGTGAAATCTGCTGCTTGAAGTCAAAGAAGAGTTTTTAGAAAGCCTGTGTGTTGGTGTCACAGTGTCATGAAGCTTCTTTGCTGTCTCCCCTGTCCTGCTGGTTGTAAGTGAAGACTGTAGGACAGACACGTGATGGGAGGTGCTACGGTGGCTTTAACCCTGTACAGTGCCCTTGCTCAGGCAGACACCTCTCTTTTTCCTCTTCTAGCAGTACAGATTGGCTAAGAAAGGTGAAATAATGGCCCATCTTGTTTCAGTGGCTGGGTGTATCTGCACCTAGATAATGAGATTTGTAATTCAAGAAAACATCTGTTTTACCAATGAATCAACCCTGGTTTTCGCTTAAGAAAATGAAGCATACGGGATGATAGTGAGTGTTTGCCTGCATGCCTGTGCCTTATCTGTGACAAAAGCCGTCACACACGCAGGCTCCATGGTGGCACAGGGATAATATTCCAGAGATAACTAAGACCCTACAAGCTCCCTGAGCAGAGGACAAGCAAACAAGTCAGTGTCCCAGCTTGAGAAAGCTCTTCAGCTGGGCCCACTCCTCTGGCTCCACCTGCATCCAGGCAGGTGGGGAGCAACTAGACCACTTGAACCCTTGCTGGAGCCATTCCTGCCATCTCCCCAGTTTGCATTTCCTGTGAAATTGTGCCCTAAAATACATTGATCTAGTGGCTAAGATGATGCATTGAGGCAATGATGTTTTGTTACTTGTGCTTTTTCTGAGGATCCATGTATGTTCTGTGATGAAGATGTAGGAGGTTCCCTTCTTCTGCTGGTCACTGCTGCTCTCTCTGGCCTGCTCTTTGCTGCTTCTCTTGTCTTGTGAAGGGATTGGAGCTGGGTCTGCAATGGCTCCAGCTGAAATGAACATCTAAATAATATAGTTTTTTTTTTTATTATTATTCTTTTAACTTAGATTAGTTCAGTGCTCCAGTTCCAGCAAAGCCTCCGATGACAAAGAGGCAGCTTTGAAGGGATCTGGGCCCCTGCTTCCAGAGAAGGGCAAATCTTGCTCACTCTATTCTTCCTTGCCCCACGAATCACTGCCTGTCTCTCACTGAACAATTGTAGCAAGTGAGTCTCCTGCGTCATGGGGCTTTCTGTTTCTTTTAGAAATCTGTATTACTGTGGAATGCATCTTGTGCTCTTCTGGGGTTCCCAGGCTGTGTGAGGTGGCAGGAGATGTGAGTTTGGCTTATCTGAGGAACAGTGAGACCCAATCTGCCTTTCACCAAAGAAGTAAGTGTGCCAATCCAGGCTGTTTAAGCCATGGTACAATGCAGGTGGAGATCCAAGATTCTGGTTGCAGAAAAAGGGAATAGGAGGAAGAGCATTCTTGCCAGAAAAACACGAAACTTCTATGCTGTATTACCTTTTTCACACACACACACAGGAATCTAGCCCCAGATCTTTATGTGCCTTTTCTTTTAATCCAGAAAATGTGCACACACATATAATTTCAATAGTGAAGTTTAATAAATAGATACTTAAAAGTAGTTCCAGATTCTCTGCTGAAAAGCACTACAGGAATGAAAAGCATTATTGTTATTAGTCAGTGTCATTCTTGGTGACGGCTCTAAGCCCAGCTTTGTGCTGAGATTTTCTACTGAACAAAGCACTGATCTTATCTTTTCTCCCACCAGCTACCTTGCACTGAAAATTCTTGTGTAGTGAAAGGATGGACTCAGGATTTAACGGGATTTAAATTTAAATGGTATTTAAATTTAGCTTGACACTTATTTCCTAACCAGCTTCTTGTGGTTAATTTCCAGGTTAACGTGTTTCTGGGAATATATTTCTTGTTTCACTTGAATTTCCTCTTGTTCTATGTCTTAAATTCCTTAAGAACGAATGATTTATTTCACTGATATTTACTCCTGTCACTTTTCTTTCCAATGCTCTTAAAAAAGGTTGTGCAGAAGGGCACAAAATCCATATGCAGAAGAAAAAAGCGCTGGTCTTTGCCTACAAGGTGATGCTACTGTCAGTGAATGTGAATAATCCTTTTTTCTTTTCTGTAAAGGTCTGATCTTTCTTCCCTCATCTAAGATAAAACAGTCTGTCTGTCCTATAAATGCACAGTGAAGTGTAATTTCACATCAGATCTTTGTCCAGGGGTCTGGTAATGTGATGTTCACCTAAAGGATAAGAGAGCTTGACAAGCTTCAGCTCACCAAAATGGTAATGTTCATCACTGCCTGAATCTAATTTGAGCTTCCTTTCTAGTTCACCTTCTGGGGAAACAGACCTGAGAGACTGAATATGTAGAGGACAAGCTGTTGAGAGACATTATTGATGCCTTTTCCTGTGGCTCTAAAATCAAGAGCCAGACACGCTTAAGGGATAAAGGGTTTTTACCTTGGTATTTAATAGGATCCTTATGGTGCAACACTTTGCCAAGGTGGAATGCACACATGATAGATCATGTGTACAATTTTATAGACCTTACAAATTAGCATATCTAACAAAGATGCCCCAGTGAGAGGCTTGAATGAATAGCGTGATATTCCCCCATCCCGAAGTATTCTCCCCTGGATGGGCCTAACACTAATTTACCGGATGTATTCTAGAAGGGGCCTTGGTTTTCCAAGACAGCGTAGGGCTTTCCGGCCTCCAGCTGCGAGGCCTTCAGGATATTTGATCTTCTGGCCTAACAGAATACCAGAACTATGCTAAATTATCAGACTTAAGGAATTACAAGTATGCATGCTAAGAGCACTGAGAATACATAAAAGGTATATAAAAGAAAAGGTAAAAAATCATCATGGCATCATTATTACAAAGAACTGGAGAAAGAGACTGAAAATACCCCATCTCTCAGAGGGTAGTTCTCTTTCTCCTGTTTGCTATTAGAAAATCAGTCGAGCCCTGGGACTCTATAAAAAGTACTCAAGTAATGTGATTCTTGGGCTCTTTGTTTGAGACTTTTGCTTCTAGAGGGTCTTTTTTTGGCTCGAAAGACCTTTGCCAGCGTATGTGATTTGTATTTTCTGTTGAGCTGTGGAGAACTGTAGTGGTGGTGTTAATCAGTTGTTTCTTCTCTTCTAGCAGGTTTGTTAGTATGCCTGCTATACTTTTTATATCTGCTTTTTCTTATGTATAGATCAAATATATATTTTTAAAAATTTCACTCTGAAAATTTGTATGAATTGCTCTTACTGACCTTCTTGCAGTTTGACAAACTTCAATTAGGTCTCCTACACAAAATCTCATATAAAAGGAGAAAAGGTCAATATCATGGGTATTTTTGTTTATATCACTCTGGGTCAAGGACACTCAAATGCTTCCAAGACCTTATTGATAATTTATGAGTCATTTGTTCTAAGGTCAGATCTGTCACAGATTGTGGATCTCTTTTCCTGGGGGTCTGCAAAGACAGTAATTATCTATTTTCTGTTTAGGTCAAGATGTGGCAGCATGTTCTTGCAATGGTAGTCCTAGAACGATGTGCTGCTCATTAAAGATGAAACTGGCTTGCAGAAGTCAGCAGGGTTCTGCTTATGATGGCTTCCAAAGGTAATGGGCTGAATCTTCCATACATTGGCAAAAGTTTATTAGCTTCAGTGGAGCTGCTTTATTGGCTGGGGATCTGATGTTTACCCTATGCCTCATTTATTGTATAACATTTACGTATTGTAAAAAACCACCAACAAACCACAAAAAAAAAAAAGGAAATAAAAATAGAATAAATACCCAGTAGGCAGCACATTTGAAAGCTGTTTCATTGGACATCTGTGCAGTGCAGGTGTAAAACCTATGTTGGGTACGTTTTTTTCAGAATACTTTACATTCAATAAACTTTTGTCACACACAGAGATGTTCACTTACTAATTCTCCTTCCAGGGAAAAGCAGAATTTGACTCATTGCCTATAATTCCTTAAAATGCATGAAGGCTTGTAAGTAAAGCCCTGTCTATAAATTAAACAATACTACTAATTCATATGGAGCCTGGCAGGCAGGCTGTGACTGAGAGATCTGCCTGATGTGCTCACAGCACATGAACCTTTGGTCCTTGCCACTCAGATTAGGAGCAGCATTTAAAACAATCACATAGCAGGATTGCCACAAAGGTTTATAATAATGATTAGGAAGCACATAATTAAAGCCACTCCCAAACTGGAAAAGCATTCTCAGCAGACTTCAGAAACTCTAAAATGCTTGTTTATTCAATAATTATGGAGCATAATTATGGTAATGAGGTTAGCTCATATTTACATATTAGCAATGCATTTTAATGATCTGATTATACAAAAGTGAGATACAATAGATTAAATTTTATATGGAAAATTTGTTGCCAGACTGGAATCATAAGACAACCCCCTCCTCTCCCCAAATAGATTTATGAGAGCTCAGGGAATTACCATGTAATAAATCCTATGGTTGTAATGAAACAACTAGAGCAGAAAAAACTTTAAACTATTGTATGAACAAAAATCCCCAGCTGCAGAACTACTACTGAGTGACATTAAAGAATGTAGTTTTCTTTTTCTTCAAACTATTTTTTTAAAAAAATCACTAAATGGGCTACAGAGTCCTTGGAGACAATTTTGCAAAGAACAGTCGCTGCCTTTGTTTCTGAACACTGAAGTTACCAAGTCTAGATAAAGGAAATGACCTTCCTGTTTTCTCACCCAGCTCTCATCTTTTCTTTCATCTGTCTCATCCTTTCTTCCTTTCATCCAGTTTTTGCTTCTCTCGCTTTCATTCAGTGGTGTTCTCTCAAAAAGCCCTGTTATGTTTTCTATCAATAGCATTTGTATTTCTATGGTTAGAATTATTGTATTTTCTTCATGTATGGCTTTTTTGTTTTCTTGGGCCCTGTAAAGCTTTCAAATTTTATTTTAAATGAACAATTTAGTTCCTTTAATCTTTGTTTTGGTAATGCAATATTGTCTTTGACTCATTAAATGTCCTCCTTTTGTTGCTCTGTGAAGTTAGTGATTTATTTTGTGCAGCATTGCAGCAAATTGGATGATCCTTAAGGCAGAGAAATCAAAGCAAGACTGCATGTGATATACTAACTGGCAAAGGGGAATAACTGAAATATTGTGATTTTATTTGAGGACCTTCATTGTTGGTTTTTTTTTTTTTTTGGTGGTAAATAATTACAAGATTAGGTAGAAAAATGTGACTAATAGTAAAATTGTGAGAATTAAACAACCTTGAGGATGCTGGGACTGAGACAGTGTTGCTGTTTGTCCACAAGGCAGAGCATTTCATGCCGGTTTTGTCATTGGGATTCAGTCTAGGCACCAGTTTTAGCTCTGCTGGAAGTACCCTCTGCTCCAGCCCATCACTCTGGATCCAAGGACTACCAAAGCACAGGGGTTCTTGCAGGGAACAGAAACTGCTGAGGGGACAGGAGTGGGAAGGTCTGGCACAGTAAGAAACAACACCTTTAGGAAGAGTAACACTGGTTTGCTGTCAGCTCCCAGTAGCACGTTGGGACACCCAGCTCTGCCCAGAGATTGCCCCAGCAGCTGTTACTCCAGCTTGCATTCTCCATCAGCAAATTCCAGTCTGAACCAGCGCATCCAAGACTGCTTGTCCTGAATTTAAGTGCCCAACTCGGAAAACTTCAATCCTTAAGTGCAATTTTGTATTTTACTCAAGGAAATAATGTTTTTCTGAAATTCAGGGCACCTTCAGTTAATGTAGGCTGACTGCCAGGATGGAGAGCAAACAAACACCTTGGAAAAGGGGGAAGATAAGGAATTTTGCCCAGGTTTGTGTTAATCTTATTTTTAAGTATCCAGATTGCCAGTGCTCACTCTTTCAAGTAACAAATGGGTACAAAGAAAGCGTTTTTTTACTCTTACTTGAATCCACACAATTCTAAACGCACAACCTAAACCGCTATTTTATGCGCGTCTTTAAAATTTCATGAAAAAGCAGATCCCCCAGGGGTTGCATTTCCAAGCTCATCCTTAGCCAAACCCTCTTTGCATTATTTTTCAGACACAATCTGCGAGGTTGCATTGACAAGATCACTATTTGTTCTTTTAGATACCAGCCTTTGAAAACCTAGTCTGAAATCTGTAGTCAAGAAAACTTACGTTGTAGTCTTAAATATAAGATTTTTGTCATCTCTTTTTGCTTGTTTACATTTTCTTGCAGTGTGGGTCATTTCATCCTTGTGTAACAGCACACTAGGGATGGACTTTGCCAGATCTTGTGTTTTCTTTTTCCCGGTGAGGGAAACAGAAGCTTGCGCTCTCTTTGTCTTTATTTACGTGCAGGTGTTTCAGAGCAAACCTAATCATGCTGCTCGCTGGGATTGTTTGCCCTTGTTTTAGGGTTTGCTTGCTGTTTGCTGTGTGCCAAGGAAGAAGACTGAATTGTGCTGTTTACACTGTTCTCTGACAGTGTTAGACAAGGGCATCTCTCAATGCAAGGCACAGTATTTGACTGGCATATTTTTGCAGGGGACTCTATTAAATAAAGAAGTATCTGCTTTAACTCTTAGCAGCAGCACTTGTGAGAACTAAACTGGCCCTGTCCAAAAGACCTGTTATCTTTCAGGGGTTATAATATTTTACTTTTGTGACAAAAGCCTCTTAAGTTTCCACATGAACATCTCTTCCTTTCCTCAGTATTTAAAGTGTTTAAGTGTTGACTAACTATGGGTTTAACATTGGATGTTGTCTTTCATAAAACTGGATGAGAAATAAAACTTGCATTTAGGGTTTTTTGCTTACTACTAAAATCAATAGGAGGTGAGTCACAAAAGTGCAAAGATGGCAATGTTTGTGAAGGGTGAGCTCTTTATCATCCTTCTCCACAGTTCCTTGGAGGAACATCTCTGGTGGTTGTCCTGGAAGCAGGTTCATTGTCACACATTCAATACAGCCTGTCCTTTTAACAAAAGAAGATATGCTTCTTTATCTCTCTAATTAAAGCTGAGACTTCAAAACATTATATATTGTCTGTGGCTTCAACCATCTTCTAAAAGAAGAAGAATAACTCTTCATTTGGGGGAAAAAAGGTCTCAGTGCCATCTATACCTCGTGGATTTTGAAGCCAGCACATGAGCATTGTGAGTCACCTCAATCTGATGGATGTTCAGTGCTTCCACACAGACACACGTCACCCAGGACGTTATTGCCTGAGGCAATAGAGAAGCTGCAAGTCCCTGCCAGCCACACTAAAGACATACCGATACATCTCTGAAATATATTCTTACTGTCCAAATACTAGCTTTATAGGTTCATGTAAAAGTCAAGCAATAAAAATATCTACACACCAGGCTGAGGATAGTCATATCCTCTCTTTTCAAAGTCAAATAAAAATGATCCTGCTCATTTAAAAATTTCCCTGCTGTGTTGCCCTAGCCAGTTTTTCTTATTCTATGACTCTAACTGTGCTCATTGTTCTGGTCCATCGTTGCCATATTGAGGGAGGAGAGTTTTTTTTTTTTTTCTATTTTTTTTTTTCCCCCCCTCTTCCCCACCCCCGCCTGCATCCTATGCCTGGGAATGCTCTGTTACATGTTTTTGCAGAGCCAGCCTGCCTCAGAGATTTCCTCTCAAGCCATCTTTGTTGAGCTTTTCAGCTTTCAGATCCTCCTTCCTGAGAACGATATTGTTAGGAGGAAGATATTTAGGATTCTGTCCATGAAAAGTAATTGAGCTTTGAGATCTTTCATCTGTCCGTGAACTTCTGAGCTTGTGCAAGTTCAGTGTTAGCTCTGCTGCCTTTGAGTGAGGCTGGTTAACTATAATTGGCAGTGAAACATTTTTGTAATCTTTTTGGTGCAAAAGATGGCAGACAAGCAATAAATTACACCATGTTCTGCTTTATGAAACATGGAAAAAACTTGGTGAAAATAAAACAACTCTATAAATCCACCTTCTCTATATCCAAAGCATGTGATTTCTTGCAAGGTGACTGGTGAGACCCCTGTGCCTCTTAGAGTTATTTTTTAGGGGGAATAGTCTCACGACAGCTCAAATATATATGACAAATCTATCTATATGCATATATGTATGCATATCTAATATGTATAACTATAATTTATTACTTCTCTGCACTTTCATAAGCTGCTATCCTTTTCTCCTCTCTGAGGTTTTAGGTACTGCTCAAAGGGTGTGCCCGAGGAGAGGATGATTTCTTGAGGTGAAAATGCACTCAAGAGACTCTGCAGCCATGAGAGGAACAAGTGTCAGGCCACTTCTTAGGCTGCAGTCTCGGTCCCCAGGAAAACCGTGTCCCTGTCTGTGGGCTCCCTCCTGGGCACTGGCCCCAGCTGAGCTGCTCTGATGGGGGCTGCTCAGCTTCCTGAGCAGTTTCTCTTCTTGTAAATCCAGACTGAACAATTTTTGTTTCACTCTGCGTAACCAAACCAAATTTGCACAACATTGTAGTCTATACAGTCTATGGTGAGGGTTCCCATACAGCTGTGGGGCTGCAGCGACAGGGAATAGTGGAATGTGCTCTGATCATGGGTCAGAGGCAAGGCCAGCCTCTCCTGGCATGGTCAGGCCTTGCCTAGTGGTGCCTCTTGTGCCAGGCTGACACTAGAAAGACACTTGATTTAGAAATTAAATTGCAGATTTACATGAATTCATTGTACAAAAGAAATGTAACAATGAAGTCATGCCTAAGTTTTCAAGCAGGGACTTGGGGGCTCTCTAGAAGCAGGGGTATCAAGCACCCACTGCCTCAAGGCTGCTGTGCTGATCCTAGTCTTGATGGGCTGAGCATGGAGTTGTTTCTCCAGCCAAAGGCAGGGAAGACAGGAGGGCCTCGTGGACGTGCAATGTTGAAAACCAGGGCCACCTATTTTGCTGGGTTTAAATGAATGAAAATAAATTCACCAACTCTTGCTCTTAAATATAAATGCAATTTTTTTACCAGTGGGTTTCTGCTACTTCCATTTCAGGTGTGTGATTTATCTGTTCCCTGTGCCTAGGGACAGGGGCTGTTGCACCCTCTTCCCCTTCCAGGATTGCATCCAGTGACAATCTTGGAGCCAACGAGTGACCTGGCCGAGCCACCTAGTTCTGAATTGTTTTTTTTTTTTTTTTTTTTTCTTCTTGTGGCCAGATTTCCTTCCTTCAGGATAGGTGAGTGTTAGTGGAAAGTGGGAGAGCCTTGCAGTGAGTTGAGGCAGCACCTGGCCAAGGGACACTGGTGCTCTTAGTCTGGCTCATATCATGCCGTAATCTTGGCATTAGGGGTGTGCTCACAGCTCTGGTGACTTCAGCAGTGCTGAGGACTGGCTCCAGTACGTTGGTTGTACCAGGAAGGAGGATGACTAGAAGCTTCCTTGGTGAAATGGAGTGAAATTGGTAACACTGGACAACAGCAGTCAGTAGCTCTTCCCACTCTGGAGTCACACAGATGAGGTTTAAATTAACCCTGGCATTAGCAGATTATCACACTGCACACTGGTATCTTTGCTTTTCAGAGCACTGCAGAGGTGCAGGAGAGAAACAAAAGTTCTTGCAGTAGATCTGGGGAGTGAATCTGGACCCCAGCCTCCATTTCTGCTGTAACATTTAAGCCATTTCCACGTTCAAATCCTGTTCTTATTCTCACTTGCTGTAGAAAAGGTACAGAGCGGTAAACAACTGCTGGGAATAAATGAGTTTGTCATGCTAAGTGTATTCCTAGAGGAGTGCTGTGCTGCCTCTTTTTTCTTGATGAAAAACAGCTGGTCCACAGTGGTTGTAGTATCTAATCCTATGATAAAACCAGGATTTAAGTCCCCCAGTCCTATCAGAGCATCTCGTGCTGCCTCATGTCCTGCTGTTGATGGAGAGCACCTATGGCTCTGCTGTGCACAGCACATGAGCTGCTCACTGAGAACTTTTCCAGCAGTAGCTTTTGCTCCATAGGCAGGAGGTTTCTCTTCCATCAGTGCCTCAGAGCCTGCTTAACTTTCCCTCCTGTTGATTTGGGTACAGCATAGGCAGAATAATGCCATGCGCACAGCCTGGAAGACCAGATAGGGCAAGCTGATCTGGGTAGTAACAGAGTGATCGTTATGGTAGAAACTCAGAGGAAGAAATTTTAATCCTGATTAGCTGTTTGTTTGGGGTTTTTTTCCTTTCTGCAGAAGATATCTTGAAGAATGAGGCAGTGGCAGTAAGTGATTTCACGAAGGGCAAAATAATGAAGCCACTGCCCCGTGAGAAAAGTGTGTTTGTTTGCTAAGTGGTTTGTGGCTTTTGAATGCTGGATTTTTGAACACTGTTACAGTAATAATGGGTAATTAGAGTAATAGTTGTATTACATCTGGAAGAAAACAGTCATTAAAAATAATTAGTCTTAAAATTCATATGCTGCTGCACACAGAGATTTTAACACCTAAAATCAGAAATAATTTTAACTAGCAGGATACTCTATATCTAAGCCAATGCAAATTTTTCCTGTACTAATGTTCAATTTGTTTGATTTCAGGATTTCACAGGTACTTATGACTGATGTTCTTTCCATATTTTACCCCTATCACCACAGCAAATTCTATTCACCCTCTTTTGCAGATAAAGAATTGAGACCAGGGCCCGAGTTGAGAACAGGTGCTTAGTAAGGGGCTGGGTAACCCATCCAAACTTATGATCTTGAAAGTCTGCTTAGGTGACACCTAACCCTGAAGATGGTTGAAGTTTCATGGTTTTGTCATGGTTTGACACTGGCTAAAAGCCAGGCACCCAAGGAAAACTATTTACTCATTCTCCTCTGATATAGTTGAGCAGAGGAGGAAAAAAGAAAAACTAAAGGGCTTATGAGTTAAGGATTGGGAAGAAACACTCTAAGGGCAAAACAAGCTCAAATTTAAAAGGTATAAAGAAAAAAAATATTAACAGAATTAAAAGAGGATAATGAGAACTAAAATAAACCTTTAGAACCCCTTTTTCCCCCACCAGCCCTTCTTTATTTCTCACTGACAGTTCAGGGAGACAAAACATGGGGCTCTTAGTCAGTTTGTCACTTCTAAAAATCTTTTGTCAGCTTGTTTAGGAAGAAGAATCTCTTCTGTCGTGTTGTTGGGTCCTTCCCATTGGTGACAGTTCTCTGTGAATTTCTTTAATGTGGTTTTAATTTTTACAAGTAGCAATCCTGCCCAACCTGCTGTAATGTGAGTCTGTCCCATGGGCAAAATAATCTTCCCAAACTACATGGCATGAGTCATTTTAGTTCATGGGGTATAGTCTTTTAAGGATGAGTTGTTCTAGTTTTGGAAGCAAGGATCCTCTTTTTCTATCTTCTCTCTCTGTTTGAATTTCCCATTAAATTACAACTTTTCAACATCCACTCACTCCAGGTGTGAGCAGCTTTTCTCACAGGCTGTGAGTGGATTTCTGCCTCCCCCGCCATGCACTTCATGAATTACGGGGAAGCAGTGTGTTGTATTATAGTCCTCACCATGGCTTGCGGAAGAATCTCAGGTCCGATGCCCAGAGCACCTCCTCCACCTTCCTCCTTTCACCGACCTCAGTGTTGCCATGTTGTTTTCTTCATGAGTCTTCACCTTTTCTTTTTTTCTGACTCAGAAGAAAATTGGTATTCATAAGTTCATTTGTTCTCAAATTGTATCAATTGAAAAGTTCTTATAGCGTTTCGTAGCGCTGAAGGGTTGATCTCGTCCGCGTTCCACATCGGGGAATTGCTCGTCATGCCCCTCACTGTCTGCCACGTGGTCCCCGCCGTGGCGGCGCTGGCACCATTCAGCACCTCTCCTCATGCGGGGCACCGAAAAGGAGAAGCCACTGCTGCCGGCCCTGCCTTTCTGCCCGCAGCGTGGCTGGCCAAAAGTGGCTAAGCAAGTAAAATTCACTGTGAGCTGTGCTGAGATGGTGGCGGCCGCATTGCGCCAGGATGGGCCCTGGCTGCTGCCTCCCCACCCCTCGGAAGAAAAAAGAGGAATCGCGTGCATTTTTTTCCTTCTTAAATATGTCTTCACAGAAGCATTACCAACTTCTTTAATTGGCTGAGCAGCATGTCTGTTTTCAGAGCCTGTCTGGGATTGGCTTTGCCCGGCAGGGAGGAAGCTTCTAGCAGCTTCCCACAGAAAAGTCACTTCTGTTGGCTGGCTTCTTCCCTCCTCACCAAAAAATCAAGCCATGCAAAACCAAATCAGGTTGATTGACTCAGGTCTTTATTTTAATTCTATTTTCCAGGATGAAGAATTCTGCTGTGGCTCAGCACAGAACTGAGATGGTATATTCAGTTTTCTTCTGTGTGAAATGTGTCACCAAGGTAGGTGTCATTCTATTTGTGACTTCTGAGCTCTTGGAACATGACAAGTCCACAGCAAATGAAAACTTTCTGTGGCAAAATCCATCCTGGCCTGGTCTTTCTTTCTGAGTATTACACAAGCAAAGTGGAAAAAAGGGCAGGATCCTGAGTCCGGCACCAAGACCTCAAGGCATGTGGTTGCAGTACCTGATTTTATCTACAAGTTCACTTGTGGCTCTGTTTGTAAGGCACCTGCTTAGAGTCAAAAGCAAAGCCTTCAAAATTTTAATGAGCTTCCTGTGTCACTAACAAGATGAGTTAAACAGCAGAACCATTTGTTTTCTACTTCTACATTGTGGTGCTTTTCTTCTTGCGAATTCTGGCTCAACAAGTTTTGCTAGAACCCTGAAGGTAGGAGTGTCTGTGGAGAAAGTGTTTCAAGAGGGACTTGATTTTTTTTTTTTTTTTAAGCCAAACCTTTAAAAAAGGTAGTGGTTTCTTATCTGTCATAGTCTCTTCCACAATATGTCACAAAGGAAGACTTTATTCTTGCAGTACCAGCAGGCCCTCAGCTGCACTGTGTTACCAGGTAAAACAGGAATTGTCAGGAGGAGAGTGAAAAAATGGTGCCCCAGCAGGACTTGAGGTGTGTGTGTCTTGCCCAGCAGCCTGGAGGCCCACGGACCTGGGCTCCCATTGCTGTAGAAGCAGGTCCCTGCCTCATGCCCAAATGCTGTCACTGTTGAAAAACCTGCAGTGCCTCTTCCCATCAGGTGAGACACTGCTGGGTGCACATGTGGATACCCCTTACTGCACTTGTCTGTCCTTCACTGCATCTCTTTGATGGATGATTTTTAGAGCATTTTCCATCTATGTGAAGTAAAAGTTTAGTTAGACGTTTAATCAGCTGCTGCAGATACAATTTAAGAAGTTGGAAAATGCAAATTTCTGCCAGTAGGATAAAGTATTCTGCTAGATAGAATGTGATATTATGTGCTTTGACATGTTTTGCTTCCTCAAATACCTGACAATATGCAAAATTCTGGTATATCTCAACAGAAAAGTTGGTAATACAGATTGCAAGGGGGATGTGGAAAAGATAGCTCCAAGGCATTCAGTTCTTCTGTCTCCCATCTTTCAACTCTATTCTGCCTTGACTTTGGTATTTTCACTTCTGTTCTGATGTCTACCTATGAAAATGATTTGAAATGCTGACTTTCTTGCTTATCTGCATGAAACTTTGGGGATCAAGGTTTGGATCTACGTGGCTGTGTAGGAATACAAGCGAAAGCATTTTGTGTCCCTGAGAACCTCTACTTGTCTCTGTCATTCCTGCATGGAGATGGAAAGAATAGCGTCACAAGTAGAGCCACATGCCTGTGCTTCCCAGGAAAGGGTCTAGAGGAGGTAACATCCCACTGGTGTAATCTCAGCTCTTTCCCTGTCAGGCTTGCCCAGGAGGGCTGTTTTCTTCTTTCTGGGAGCAAGGCAGAACAAAGCAGTTTCTCTCTGATTCTGTTCCTGTGGCTTTTCCCGCAATTAGCTGGAAATGGGTGGTTTGCCACTTCCAAATGAAAAAGCAATTGCAAATTGGGCAGAACAAGACACTTAAAGCTTTGCAGCCTTCATGCTCTTCCTTCTCACAAATATTTGGGTAATGTGAGGGGTATGCATGCCTAGTGAGGTATGGAGAGAAAAAAATTTGAGACTTGAACATATTTCATTCCTTGGTTTGGTTAGACCCAGCTTAATTCCAAATTTAATTCTCTATGGGATTTTTCCAAGCTGAAATTCTTTCCATGCATGTGACTTTTGTCCAGACACAAGCTCCATGCCACTTGAAGTGTTTGAATTTGGATAGCGATAGTTCCATCATTCTGGAGGACCTCAATGTGGAGGCTTAATGCCTTTGTTGCACAAAGAAATGTGCCCTGGGAGGACTAGTGAGCCACAGGTGCACAAGCGCTGCTTCTATTTGTCGTAGGCATTAGGATGCACGGTGAAATTTCCAACATAAATGCAAAAGCTCATTTTGGGGTGGAAAAAATGTTGTATTGATTGAGATAATTGGTAATGTGAGCAGTAAGATGATTTGTGTGGATACGGACTTAAGCGCACACCATGCTGTAACTCTGAGTGTTCTGCTCACTCTTCACCAGGGAGGTGTGTTATATCATTACTCCTTTGCTGATGTTTAATTTAGCTGCATGACAACTTATAGTGTGTTGCTTTGTTCTGACTCTGTTGCAGTAAGGTCCATGATTGCACAAAATTGTTCTCTTACTCGGTTAAAAAGTTCATTTCTGTTCTTCCTGCATGTGTTTGTAGACTTTTTCTTCCTCCCTGCTCCCTTGGGGCTAGTATTGTTTGCTCCATTTGTATGCTACTGAAATACTTGAGTTTTTTTTCCTCCGATCTGAAAACGCAGAAGAAACAGTGAAGGAGATTTTCTGCAAAAGTTGCGCAAATATTCAAATAAATCAGTCAGCTTCCTTGGCAAATATACTCTTGGTATTATGCATTCCTTTTTACTAAAAGATAATTGCCGAAGTGTAAAAAAATTACTCTGTTCTGTAACATTCTAAAAGACTTCTGAGAATGAGCCTAGTGGTGTTGAAATGCAGTAGTTATTTGAGAACACAGCCTCAAGAAAAGGCACATCCTGGCACTGCAACACATTTGAGATAAGAAGGAAGCCCTATGTCTTTAGCAAACAGAGACTGTGCTTAGTTTGAAGAAGTGCCATGTGCATCTCCTTTACGAAACTGCTAATTACATACCATTAGAAAATAAAGACGGGACCGCTAATCAGCTGCCGCTCCACATTCTACAGCATGTCTTGTTTGCAGCTCTTGGCATTATTCTTTCAGCTATTTTCACTGTGTTTCATTAACAAGATTGTCTACTCTTCCAGTTTGTTTACCCGAATAAAAAATAGTTTTGACTTCCACTTTCTTTCATGAAGCTCTTGGGAAAACAGTTTATTTTGCAGTGATTTCAATAGTCACAATTAAATTGGGACTTGGATCT
Source organism: Cnemophilus loriae (assembly GCA_013397755.1). NCBI lineage: Eukaryota > Metazoa > Chordata > Aves > Passeriformes > Corvidae > Cnemophilus > Cnemophilus loriae. Next base: position 1,815,572 of record VZTF01017495.1, on the reverse strand, counting down.
CTCTGTATTTTTGCTGTCAGTAGAGATTGGTGTGCCCCTTCTCCAGGGCAGAACTTGGCTCAAGTCTCACGAACAGAGCAGGAAAATGGTCTCAATGAATGGCTTATCTTTTGTTACCTCCACAGACTGAGTTAAAGCTGTATAGCTGACTCCCCCCGGGAATAAATAGTTTGGGTGAAAAAGACCTGAGAGAATGGCATAGTACCCTTGGTTACAGACTATTTAACAGCAGGGGTGGTTTGTTTCTAATTTGCAAAAGATTTCGTTTCTTTCTTTTTCTTTTCCTTCCTTTAATGTTCTCTTCAATACTTCTGTTCTTATAAATATTTAGTTGCTTAGTCTCAAGGGGCAATGCAATGTGAAATAAACTGCTGGAGCAGAGGGGTGAGACACCAGGCCACTGGCTGCTGTTTAGACTCAGGTGGCAGCCACAAAGTAGTCTTTACTTTTTTTGGCTTCAGCTTCCCAGTCACTAAATTGGAAAGAATTAATTTCTTCACACAGTATCTTTTATAGTTTTCATTTAAAATGGTAGTATATGGCAGGTCTGGTTCATCCTGGTTGGTTTGTGGGTTTTAGAAGAGATTAACCAGAAAAATTACAGTAATCTTTATGTGATTCTTAAGTCCTTTGTGCTTGAGCTGCATAGGCCAGTTGTCAGAACAGGTATATAAGCAGTAGTGACCTTTTGTTACACTATTTGCTGGACCACTCAGCTGTACCTGTGCAATGCAGGTAACATTTCTCTTTCTCCACCAGTTACATGGCTCTGCATTTATGAGTGACAGACATAGTTGGCAAAAGGGTGTCTTGAAAAGCATGAAAGCACTGCTTATCACAACAAAGTTGTTGCTGCTTTCTCCATTTCTTTCATTTGTTACACAGTCTTGGAGTATATTATCACTGAGACTTACGCAGATGTTACTGCTGTTTCACTTTTTGTTACTGGTTATCAAAAATCCATTATGGAGAATCCATACTTTTGCCAGAAACCCTGCCTCTTACCGGCTGCTATAGAGAGGTGCGGTGTGATTGCTACAGCTTTTGATTTTGTTTAGTGATGATCAGTGTTTGTGAAATTGGAACAAGCAAGGGAGGTGCAGTGGTTAGCCCAAGTAGGTATTTATTCGACAGCAGCACCAATGTTATGAGGGCCTGAATAAACGTCACTAGATGCTCTAACATATTTATGAAAGACATCACCTTAAGCATGTTGAACTCCGAAATCGATATATTATTTTACTCAAATATGGTTCGGATTAGGCATATCTGCTTGGAAACATGGAAAGGAAATGAAATGGAACCATGATTTTATAGTCTTTGCACATACAACTGAGAATTGCATTGCCAGTTGTCGTCTCATTTTTTTAAACTTTTGGTCTGTAGTCCAACTCTTTCTGAGCAGATTGAGAGAATGAGTTTAATTCTTCAGCTTTGCTTTTCACTGCTGTGTGCCTATGGAAGTGTTGCTTATTTTGTTAGTTTAACACAATCTGGCTTTTAGTGGGTGCGGAGAAAGCCACAGAGGCTGCTTCTGAGAGAGAAGCTCCTCAAAACTTCTACTCTGTCCAGCAGAGCCAATCCCTAAATGCTCTGACAATGGACATATTGGCTGGCCCAATTAGAGAAGTTAGCAACGCCTCAGTGATGACATATTTAAGAAGGAAAAAAAGGCACGCAATTTCTCTTTCTTCCTCTCCTCTGAGGGCTGGTGAGGGTACCGCCAGGTCCCTTCCCGGCGGGGCCGGGGCCATGCTGCCGAGGGGGCCATCCCAACACTGCAAAGCAGCCACGTGGCCGAGACCGTGTGGCTGCGCCAGGCCGGGAACGGCCGCATGGCTGCCGCCATCGCAGCGCCGAGTGGCCACGCGGCCAGGGCCGAGAGCGGCCGTGCCATCTCGGCATGACTCGCAGTAAATTGTGCCTGCTTAATTTTCTAGCCAGGCGTGCTGCGAACAGAAGGGCAGAAGCTGTGGCAGCAGTTTTTCCTTTTCGGCGCCCCCCATGAGGACAGGCACTGAGTGGAGCCGGCGGCCGGCGCGGCTCGTGTGGGGCTGGCGGGGACCAGGTGACCAGCAGCGAGAGGCATGGCGAGCAATTCCCTAATGCAGAGCCCGTACGGGATCAACCTTCGACGTTGCGGAACTCTGTAAAAACTTTTCAATTAATAGAACTTGAGAACAAACAAACTTACTGTCAGAGACTGAAATATTATAGTTTATGACTTAAACATTTTCATGAAATATTTTTGCCTACTTTAGCAGAACTGTATTACAAAAGCTGCAGAAAAGACCATCACACCCCAAATGGGGCTCTGAGAGGCCCTACACTCTTCGCTGATGAAGATACAGTAACAGCTCAGGACTGGGGACATTCACAAAGCACAGGCTCAGCACCTTCGGGGTGGAGGCCGCAGCCCCAGGGCTATCAGCTGCCGGGCTCGCACAGACCCTCGCACCAAAGGGTGCGGGGAGAGAGGCTTTGGGTGTGTGTTGGAAAGCCTCTGGTCAGAGGCAGTGAACGCCCATCCTCCACTGTGCAGAGGAGCCCAGCTGTGGGACCCCTTCACCCGGGAAAAAGCTTCTCCACAGCAGAGGGGGTGTCACGGCCCGTCAAAGGCCCCCCCAAAGGGGTCCCCAGGCCCTTCACCAGAGCGCTGCAGCATGATGCAACAGACCCTCAGTGCTGCAAGGCAGTGTCAAACTGGCCCCCTGCAAGGGAGGCACCTGGGCGTTCCCACCTGCCCAAAGTGTTTATTAACCCACGGGATTCTGTACTCTTCCGTGTGTGGCGGCGTGGCAGCGGAGACAGGGGACCCTCACCACCAAGAAGACCAGATGGAGGGGAGCAACGAGACGTGGTTGAGACCTCAGATGGGCGATATGCTTCCACCTGACCCCTGTCACCCTCTCTCTCCCTGTCTCCTCACCTCACCTCCCCCAAACACTTATTTTTCTATTTCTTTATTTTCTCTTCCTTTCTCTTTGCCTCTTTTACTATTAAATAAAATATATCAATTTTTTGGCACCAACATCTAACCTTGTTTGGTTTTAATCTCGTTTTTGGGTATATTTTGAATCTTCCAAGTTCTTTCCGGTTTCTCTTTCACAGAGATTTAGCTTTCTCTGCTTTTCTGGGTTTAAACTGGATCGCAACACCTACGGACACCAATTCTCCCCTGAGTCAGAGAAAAGGGAAAAGTAAAGGCACGTGAGGAAAACAACATGGCAACACTAAGGTTGGAGGGAGGGGGGAGGAGGTGCTCTGGATGTCAGAGCTGAAATTCTTTTACAAGCTGGGGTGAGGACTATAATACAACAAATGCTTTTCACCTGTAATTCATGAAGTGCATGGGGGGATGCAGAATCCACTCACAGCCCGTGAAAAAAGATACTCATGCTGGAGTGTGTGGATGCTGGGAAGCTGTGATCTGGTGAGAAACTTGACCAGAGAGAAGACCCTTGCTTCCAGGAATAGAGGAAGAAGACCCTTGCTTTTATACTAGAACAGCTCATCCTTAAAATCTACACCCTATGAACTAAACGACTCATGAAAAGCAACAGTGGTAGGAAGATTATTTTGCCCGTGGGAAAGACTCGTGTTACAGCAGGTCGGGGGGGACTGCTACTTGGGAAAATTAGAGCCACGTTGGAGAAGTTCACAGAGAACTGTCTCCTGTGGGAAGGAGCCCACGGCATAGCAGAGGAGACTCCTCTCCTTAAGCAAACTAAAGAAAGATTTTTAGACGTGACAAACTGACTAAAAACTCCATGTTTTGTCTTGCTGCATCGTCGGTGGGAAGGAAAGAAGGGCTGGAGGTGGGGGGAGGGTAGTGCTCTAAAAGTTTATTTTAATTCTCATTGTCCTCTTTTAATTCTGTTAATAAATTTTTGTTTATATCTTCTGAGTTTTGAGCCTGTTTTGCCCTTAGAGTGTTTCTTCCGAATCCTTACCTCAACTCATGAACCCCTTTTTAATTGTTCTTTCCCACCTCCTCTGCTCAACTATAGCAGAGGAGAATGAGTGAATGATTTTTTCTGTGGGTGCACTGGTGTTTAGCCAGTGTCAAAACCTGCAACACGTGTACACCCACCAGCCTTGTTAACCCAGCTGTCCCTCTCCTCCCACTCCTGACTCACACTCCGAATCTGGAGGCAGCCTGGACAGCTGCTGCTGGACTCACCCCTCTGTGTGATGAGAGTTCTGTGTGACATTCTCTCTGCAACTTGCCTGACCGCCTTGAGGATTACCTGACCTGAGCAGAAAGTAAAGGGCAGCTAATTCCCTCTTTTTGGCTTGTTAGAGAGCACAGTTACACTAACTATCCATGCCCCTTTGGAGGGGCAGGATGGCAAACAGAAAGGCCGTGCAGAGACTCTTATGCAGGAGTATGAAGTGGCAGAAGGCCAAGCAAGCTTGCCACAGTTATTCTCTTCAGGGAAGATGCCGGCCTGAATGCTCATGTACTATCTATCTTCTGTTTGCTGATTCATGGCTGGAATAAGTATCAGCCTTTTTTCCTTCCCACCACCCTCCCTTTCCTGGCTGAAGGTAAAAATGAGTCAGAGACTGGCACAATCAAGAAAATAAAATAGCAGTATAGAACTCCATGTGGGTTAGCCCTGATGCTTGCAAGATAAACTATTTGGCTCCAGTTTCCAATTGTTGCTTCCTCTGCTTGGAATACATATAACTAGATAAAGATTATTTGTAATTTATTTTTGGAGACTGACTGCATGTCTGTGCATTAGGATATAAAAGTACATGCTTGAGAAGAGGAGAGGACAGCTTGCTTCACCAAAACTGTGGGCAGTGGGAGCCACTGACTGCAGTGGAAGAGCAGAGATGATATAGACTCTTGTTTTAGGGGGAGGAGATGGACAACAAGAAGCTCTAGCCAAGTCTTTAAAGCAATTTTTCACCTTTATTCCATTTCTCTAGGGTGTAAATAAAGAATTAAGACCTTATCGCTCTCTTCAAAAGATCAGTAAGCAAAGTCTCTTGGCTTCCCATGATCTGCAGAGGGGTGAGAGCCTGCTCTGTCCTGCCACCTCTGCTCCCTCCCTCCCTAATGGGCAGGATGAAGCAGTTTCTTTAATTTCCAGGCACTGCACTAGCCAAAGGTCCTTCAGGTACCTGCTGAGGTACCTTTTTGATTTTACTAGCATATACTGAAAAATTGTTAAAGCAAAGAAAAAGAAGCTCCATTTGACTTATGGTCCTAAGAATTTAGAAGAATGTTTAGTAAAATTATTACTAATACATTGCCAATCACTTCTGAGATGGCTGGGTAAAGACAGCTGCAATGGTTTCAGTCAATGTAACAGATTAAGATGATAAATGCAACAAGGCCTGCCTAGCAAAGCTAGCACTGAACTAACATATTCTTTTCTCTCCCTCAAGAATTGCTTCCATTGATGGATAATCTCTGCGTAACAGGAAGCTTTTAAATCTCCAGACAGTGGATAATAGATGCAAATTTGTGACTGTCATATGCAGTGAACTAATAAGCTCGGCTGATCAGGGAACACGATAAGTGTGACACTTTATCAGGCAGTAAAAGCTGATTAGTTTGTGCATGTTTAGCTGTCCATATGCCTCATTATTGGAAAGGTTTTAGACAGTACTAATAATTGGAATGGATGTGGCTTCATTTCCTTCAATACAGAAAAGGAAAAAGAAAGTAAATGCAAAGCATTCTTCTTCATCCCTGGAGTGAAACAGATCAAGCAAAGTAATTGTGGAGGATTTCAGAGTAACTGGATCTCTGGCTGCACCTGTAAGTTGAGTGACAGAGATATTTTCCCACATTGCAGTTTGGTGGGGGTCTGGGAGGAAAAGGCAGAGAAGCTGGGATCACTGCAGAAGTTCCTGCACAGGTCAGCTGGCGTAGGTGAATGGTCAAGTGAGTGTGATAGCATCATAAGCCAAGAGGAAAAATAACCCCATGAATGGCATAGATATTATTTATATATAAATACTTAGAGACAGAAATGAGTCATTTTGTAGTAAACAGCTCAGCCAATTTATGCAGCTTATCATTGTGCCTGAAATGGAGTCCTTTCCATTTGCTGTCCTGTGTCATAAAGTGTCACCCAAGCACAACCAGGGCTGTGCTGTCCTTGTCCATCCTGGGCTGATAGAGGTTGTTGCTTTTTGTGTGTTTTTTTATCCCGTCCTATGGTGGAAGACTCTTGGAGCACAAGAGAATAGACAAGATCATGTTCACCCACTGAATAATGTGTGTAGTCTCACAAGGTTTTAATAGTAAAAAATAATCAAAGTTCTGAAAATCCAGTTGAGGCATTGGGAGGGTGTGGGAAGAAGCTGGGTTCCAACACAGGTTAGTCCTCTCTGCCTCCAGATAAATAGAGCTGAAAGCAATTTTATGCTTGGTGAATTTTGCCATCAGAGTTTGCTTCGTGCACTGATAGGATCCTCGTTTGCCCTATGAAAATTCATAAAGCCCTTGCTTAAGGCACATCCTGAGTAAAACTGGTGGTGCCTTAAAGCCTGCTCTGTAATCATAGAACATTCTTAAGTTAAGAACATTCAACCTTTCTGAAATCAGCTTTGTTTGATTTGGTGGGCTCTTTCTCTGAGACACTGAAGCCAATAATGCATTCTGCCTAAAGTATGTTTCTGCCCCTGTAAGCTCTTTAGGCATCTTTCACTGGTAACACTAGGCACGACTTGAACATGAGAACATCCTTTTTACTTCTGAGGCAAACTGAGAAGTGATGCATTGTGGTTGATGAGGCTGTCCCATCAGTGGCATAGATAGCAGATGTTCTCCACCTCCCCATGGCCCGACAGCGAACTGGGACAAATTTTTCATCCGGTAATGCTTTTACTTTCATTCAAAGCAATGGAGTATCCAGGAAGATACATCAAGGGCTTGGAGTTATGCCCTGATCATCCCTTTCGCACCTTGCACATATTCCTGATTCTGTCGATCCTCCTCGAGCTTTGACTGTGTGGCTGTGGCAGTGCAGGAGAGCTGGCCAGCATCCAGTACAGAGGAATAAATTCACTGGGATGTTTCTCAGAAAACAGCTACTTTTTAATTCAGTGATTGAAATTGACGGGTTCACAGCTCTGGCTAGTTAATGTTTCCTGTATGTCCAGCAGGAAGGGAGGAGGGGCAGCTATTACCATCCAACCACATCTTTTGTCTTTGTCTCTCAGTGTGAGTCTTCATCACTTCTCACAATTCTTATGAAACACTGTCAGCAAGGACATCAGAAAGCCACTTGGTTTGCTAGAGGGGCTCTGTGGTTTTTTTGGGTCTTATTACTTGTTCAATATGTACCACTCTGAAGCAGATCAATTGATAGTACAGGTATCAGATGAAAAAGCTTATACATTCTACCAGCAAATATGAGATTTGACCAGAATTCAGATTTGTGTTTGGTGTTGGTTTAGAAATATGCTGCTATAGTTTGCAAACTCTGCTATGTCTTTGATATCAGTGTTTTATTTCAGTGGAAAGTATCTTTCTGGTTATTTCTGTTTTATCGCCATAATGTTAAGATTGTTTTGTTGAAATTAATTTTTTTTAGTTAAGCTTTTTTTCATTAATGCTGAAGTCTTCAGGAGAAAAGTATATATACATATGAAAAAAAAAAAGGAAATAAAGGTTTTTATGAACAGTTTGAGTACTGCAGCTTAAGGCCAGGATGGGTCTTTTCTGGTCTGTCACACCTAGTGTTTCACTCAATAACTTCTCCTGAGCCCTTCACAGTTTTGAAGTGATCATATCACATATTCTAGGAAGACAAGTGGATATAAAAATGCACTGAGATGTAGCAGCAACATTTTTAGAGTAAATGCACAAGTTACTGTTATACAATAGGACCCAAAAGCACCAATGGTATCTCATTTTTTATTCACCAAACATTATCATATGCCATTTGGAAATGTATATTATTTGTGCTGGTAATCTCTAAAACATTGATACCACACTTTATGGAATATTGAAATATGGTGTTATAATTAAGAGGTTTAAAAGACATATGACTGAATAGCAGCTGAAATTTCAAGGGGAAAAAAAATCACACAATCAGACATGTGAAAGAAAGCCAGGTGGCTCAGCGGTGAAAAAATGTTCCATTTTGTCTGGGTCTGAGATCATGTTCATGCATAGCAGGGGATTTGATGGATGGCATCCATGTGAAAGTTCTCCAAGCCAAAGGCTTCCCAGTCCTTCTCTAATTTTGCCTTTATTTTTACCTTTGATCAGATGCCGATTTTCTGTACACCTGTGAGCTGCCATTACCCAGTCAGTGGGTTTTGCGCTGCCTGTGACATGTAGTCATTTGTCTGGGATAATTCAAGCCTTGAAGCATGCAGCCTTTTCAAACCACACAGGTCATCAATTCTCAAAACTCCTTGGATTGTTTAAAATACGGGTTTCTTTACAACTTTGTGTTTACCTCAAAATTAACAGGTAGGTTTTCTTCTTTGTTTTGTTCACAGAATTTTTGCCTTGTTGCTAGGCATCACCTCGGTTTTGGGTGGCAAGTTGTGAGAATGTGTGTCTTTTCCTTAGGTCTCTGGGTTGCCACTCTGGGAACGAAATGATGCTTTTCTGCATCACCACCTGTGAGTCAGTGGTGATGGGTGTGTAAATCTAATCTAGAGTTCTAGGTGGGCTTTGGACTTGTAGAACTCAGCTCTGGTGTGCAAGACAAATGTTTCTGTAGCCAGAACAGCAAGAAATGGTGTATGGTGAGCCTGGAATTTCTTGGCATTGTTTTCCTTTTAGGTGTCTTCTGGAGGTTCCCCTTGGTTTTGTGTTATTCATGCTCACAGAGTAACTCTGTGCTAGTGCATTTATTTATTCATGAAGTTTTGGGCACAACATAGAATACTCTAAAGAGGAAGCAAAATGAGAAGTTGTGTTCAGAGTAAGAAAAAAAACCACAAGTAGTTATGAATATGTGAGGTTAATTATGAAAAAGGACTGGTCACAGATTGATGCCTTATAAAGCAAGGCCTGAAAATAGAAAGGACATACAATGACAGAAAGGAGTAATGAATGAAGTATTTTAAAAGAAGGAAGGTATCTTAGGACATACTGCTTCTTATTTTAGATGGCTGAGGTGAACTTAACTCAGGAATGAAAAGTGACTAAGAATTGTATGGCAGTTTAAGTGACTCATGCTGCGGATTTTCTCTTTTTGGCAGTGTTTTGTTGAATTTCTTTAAGTGGGAGAGTTTTGGGGTAATTAAAAGAATGAAAATGAAGAGTGAATAAGTAATTGGGAGTGAACACAGTCCTGACTTCACCTAGATGAACTAAGAGAGAGTTTGTAAAGGTTAGCTAGAGGAGCTTTTAATGCTACGTAATATTTTTGCTTTCGGTGAAGAGAAATGAAATGAAAGGAAGTCTTGGGGTTATTCCATGGCAATTCTCCCTTCAAACTAGAACTTAAGCCACCAAGTACCTAAAACCTATTGTATTGTTAAAAGTCTCTGGTGATAACATGCACGGGAGACCCTGGCAGTCCCTCCTGCAAAAGTGCATAGGCTAGGTGCTAATCTAGCTGTTGCTAATAATGTGTCTTCCTTTTGCTGAGAGATCCTTCAGTTTAGGAGTCTGCTAGGGAATGAAGGACTGTAGTCACTCTCCCTGCGGAGTCTCTGAAATCCATGAACTGCAGAAAATGCCACAATATTGGAGGTCTCCAGTGCAAGAGTGAAAACGTTGTCTCACAGAATAAAGTGAGTCCCACAGCCCACCCAGGGCTTGCAGACTGCAATAAGTGCCAAGTGATGGCTTTCATGTGTATGTTTCTCATTTGGACTTGGTTCTCTAAAATGTCCACCGTTTCTGCTGAAAAATTTCTTTAGTCTCTAAATTGTCCTTCACTCAATAGTGACATTTTCAAATCAGATAAAATTTGAATCTAAAGGAAGACATTTACAGTTTTCCAAATATTTAACCTCCCCTTTCAGATTTCATGTTCTCGGTTTAGGCCATTTGTTGCTGATCATTTATTTTATCCTTATTTCTGTGTCATAAATTTCAAGGCATGTGTGGGGAAAAAAGGGAGTCCCGGAATGGCACTGAACGGTGCGTTTATTACAGACAATCAGTGCAGTTGTTTAAGCCATTGTGTTTTAGGGAGCAATGACTGGGCACTTTTATCACCTTCTTTCCTTATACATAAATGTACCCTGCAGGGATAGTCTGTCAGAGGCTGTTGGATTGCCCGTGAAGATTCCTTCTGCCTGCCTACCCCGGGGAGCTGCACTGGCTGTCCTTGGCTCTCAACGGAGCAGGGCTCTGCTTGCGTGGTTGTGCTGCTGCTGTTGGTCACTGGAGGGTGCTTGACCCAAAAGCCGTCAGAGGAAAAGCTGGTTGCAAGGACTGCCTCCACGATTTGGGAATGTGTGCTCCCTTGTCTGGGCCCAAGATTTCATAAAAGATCAGCGTCTCAAGAGAGATAAGAAAGCAGGTGGATAGCCTCAGCCACCCAGTTCCCTGATGCTGGCAGTGCAGTGCAGAAGGAAACCTAGATTTCTGGATGAGAACACTGTGGGTTTACTAGCCAGCCTCTTTGTCTCCATGTAAGCTGAAAAGGAAAGTTTGCTGCTGCTCAGCAGCTTTCCTCTGAGGATCTGAAAGTGTTTAACAAGAGTGGGCACTGCAAATATTGTCCCACTCTTCTCCTTGGGGGAAATGCAAACCTGGCAAGCGATACGATTGCTTGCTCAAGGTCAGTGTGGAATAAAAATCTGAAATCCCAATTCCTTTATCATTGTTGCGTGTCTGGGAATTTGCTACATGCACTAAGAGCTCCCTTTTACGAGTCCGTCATGGTAATGGAATAGATGCTCAATGGGAAGAAAATAATTAGTTTTTGCAGACAATCATGTCACTCTGATTTATACATGAGAATCCGACTGCAAAAATGTGTAAGAAGAAAGCCCTAACCTTTTGTCAAACGACACAGTGTGATTTATAATTAAATAATAGCTGTTGCCTCCTAGGGGTACTGACAACCTGAAATGATTTTCACCAGATTATTGTGGGATCAATACCAGCTGAATAATTAAAATTCAATACTGGTATGTCTTTATCAATAACATTGTAGGAATGATGTATGACATATTTAATTGAATTTGTCAGACACAACACTACATGCATAGATCAGGGAGATATTTTTAGAGTTCTGTATTTCATTTCCTCGTTATACTTGCCTGGTACCTTTTAACATTCATGGTTACTTCCAAGCAATAAGACTACTTGCTCAGAGGGCACTGTAAACAGTGACCCTGAGTTTATGCTGAACTTTCACTCTAAATGTTAAGAGTCTTAATAGAGACTTCCAGTAATTAATTAATGGTAAACGTGAAATTGCAAAACAGTGACAAAGTGGAGGAAAAGAAAAGCTTTTTGTTTCTTTTTCTTGGTGGCTGGGTTGTTAACTCCTTTATTACTAGTGCTGGGCAGTTTGTATTTCATTCATCAACACCAGAAATGTGAGGTGTGAGATGATAAAGGCTTGTAGAATGTTCTGTGGATTCATTGGGCATGCAGGGTTCATGCTTTTAGAGCAGTGGGTTGCATTTTGTGTTGAGAACTGTACAAAGTGTAAATGGCAGTGTTTTGGTCCTGACCATCCAATATAAATGTTGTGTTCCTCACGAGTATTTCAATATTAGCATCCAGTTATCCCTGTCTGGAGGCCTGTCTGTTATCAGGATGAAATGGCAAGGCACCTTTTCCTGTCACACTGCCAAAATACCCCAGAGAATGAGAGAAGCAACATTTCCACAGATTGTTCATCATGTCCTAGGATCAAGGCATGTCTCTTGCTGCTTACTTTGGACTGATAAACTGTGCTGTGCCCTGAATTCTAACACTGGGTTTTAAGTAATTAGCAGCATGATGGCACAGAGCAGCTGCTACAAAGGAGCTGCCTCCCTCTTCTTAAGGCTCACACACTGCTCAGTTTGGTAAAATTTATTTAGAGGTTGATTTTTATCTTTCACCACAGAAAAGAAGGAAAGAAAATTAAGCCTAGGTGCACTTGAATATTATTATTTTTCCCACTGATCATCGTTAGTTGCAGTTTTAGATTTCACCATTGGTCTTCTTAATATTCATGCTGTTAATTAACCAATTTCTATGCACCTTCTCTGCCTGGTTTCGTACGTGTGAGTGTGATTTTTTTCTTGCTGCACCCCCCCCCAGCCATGTGTGCTTCCATGCTCTGCTCTAGTCTGGCAAAGTGCTACCCAAGCCAAGATTTGAGTCTGCTTTGCATAATCAAACATACATTTTCCCATTTCTTTTAAAGTGAGTTTATTCACACTTATTTTCTACATTGAGGTCTTTTTAGTTACTGTTGTCTCAGTCTGTCTCTTGCCAACTCAAGGACTGAATATTTAATTTATAAATTCAAGTTGATGTTTTCATTAAGTACTAAATGTTGAGACACTAGGGAAAGTCTTTGCTGCAGCTTTCAGGTACTGAAGTCTCTTAAAGATGATAGGCAATGGTAAATGATTCTGTGAAACAATTTTGTTGGTCCACAAGGAGATGGGTTGAAGATACAAGATTCAGGACTGAATGCTGCTCCTTTCACAGCTATTGTAGACAGCGTTTTATTCCTCTGAACTTCTAATGGTAAAAAACCCCAACCCAAACACCAGAAAGATAGATGAAGAAAGTTGCAATGCATAGTTACAGTTATTTACAGACTCTCTGAAGTCCTATATAGGACAGCGATGCCATGTGGCCTTAAGACCTGGTTTCAGCTGTTGTGCTTCTGCCATGCCCGTTTTTTCCTGTTTCTACTTCACTGCCTCTTGCTATGATTCCTGGGTTGAGTCTTGTCCCATGGGAGTTTGATTATTTGAGTTCAGTGAAGTCAAGATTTTTTACTCTTAGCCTTTGGTCATTTTTCAGGATACTTTGTGAAGTAGTGCAGCTGAGAGTTTGTGTTTTTTTGGTTTTTCATTTGAATACAGATAGACTCGGAATTCACTTTATCCAGGGCTTTCCTGCAAGAGGTGTACTGAAGCAAAGACTTTTGAGCCATGTTTCTCACTTTTTTTCTCATCCTAAATTTTTCTTAGCTGCACAGATGAAACAGCAATGCTGAAGGACTAGCATGAAACCTGTCACAGCTTAGTCAGAAATTTTGAGAGATGGTTTGTGTTTTCAGAATTGGTGCATTCTTGTTGGGGATCCCTCTCAAAGGTAGCCTTATTTGTGGCAGAGCAAACCATGTTCTATTCCTGCCCCTCAGAACTGGCTGCCGCCGACTGTGTCAGAGCTGGAGTGCTCAGAAACACATCCAGCATGCTGGGAATAACGACTTGTTTTCTTCTGAAAGTAGTCAGCATTTATTTCCCCCTGAGCAGAAGGCTTTCATCCTTACAAGTATATGGCTTTTATCTTTCTTGATCTGTTTTTTCTTGCAAATACTCCACACCAAATAGGATAATCTTGTCTGGCTATACGAGCCCCATGTTTACACTGAACATCTTTCCCTCATATAAACACTGGGTAAGGATCTTCTTTATCACCATGTCCATGTCAAATCCCCTGTTATTACAAGGGTGTATGATATATTTTCTTCTTTAAAATGATCAAGACTCAGTTTTAAAATGAAATAATAAGAAAAATTTTTTTGTGTCCTATCTGCTCCCATGTTTCTCTGGTGATGCAGAATCTTTCAGTAACTTTTAACAAGAATTCTTTTGCTTCTCCGTTCGTGTCTTTAGTGTATACCATATAGGAAGGTCGTTGAGACGCCCGAACGTGTCCAGAGGAGAGCAACAAGACTGGTGAAGGGCTTGGAACACAAATCCTGTGAGGAACGACTGAGGGAGCTGGGGTTGTTTAGCCTGGAGAAAAGAAGGCTCAGGGGAGACCTTATCACTCTCTACAACTACCTGAAAGGTGGTTGTAGTCAGGTGGGGGTTGGTCTCTTCTCCCAGGCAACCACTGACAGAACGAGAGGACGCAGTCTTAAGCTGCGCCAGGGGAAGTTTAGGTTAGACGTCAGAAAAAAATTCTTCACTGAAAGTGTGATTGGGGAATGGAACTGCCTGCCCAGGGAGGTGGTAGAGTCACTGTCCCTGGATGTGTTTAAAAAAGACTGGACGTGGCACTCAGTGCCATGGTTTAGTTGATGAGGAGATGTTAGGTCATAGGTTGGACTTGATGATCTCAAAGGTCTTTTCCAACCTAGTTCATTCTGTGCTTCTGTGCTTCTGTGATCTTGCTTGTGTCCTTATGTGTGTCCCAACGATATACTGATGGTGGAGTTTTATGTCATTAATCAGATAAACATTTCAAATTCTTAATTTTTTTCTTTTATAATCAACTTTTGCTGTTAAACCCCTCTTTCCTTGTTAAACATAACCCCCCAAACTGTAGGCAGATGTCTTTAAATCCTCTCACTCAGAGCTGGAAATAGCATTTCAGATATGTGAAAGATTTTTGTTGTATTGGTGGTTTATGGTTGCATCTTTTGTTTCCTATTGTGTTTTCAGTTGATGAGCATATCACGTCAGGTGATCACTCAAAAGAGGACATTTCTTGTTTTAATGAAGCAATCAAGAAGTGATTGACAGGAGAGGCAAGGTTAGATCAGAAAAGGAGAAGTGTAATTTAAAATAGCTGTAAGGCCATTTTTGAGAAGCAAAAAGACGCTTCTGTAACCTAGGTGAAGAGATGAGTTTCGGAACACAGCAGTAAATACAGATAAAGAGAGAGACAAAATGTTAATGTACTTGATATGACGATACAAGAATTGTTTGTTAGAGGAGAAACACCTCAAGTGACATTTAGTGGGCAGAAAAAAACCCCAATCCTAAAAACAACATTCAAATTTATGTATAGAAATTCAAATATCTCTTTCATTATAAGGAATGTAGATAAACTGTGCTAATGAGATTGCATTTAAACCCTTTGAACCTCTTCTTTTCAAGTAAAACAAAGTTTTGTCATTGGCTGTTCATTTTTGTTTCCTACTGTTACTCATTCTTATGTGTGATACAGTCTCACCAAGACTTGACCAATGCCATGGTGTGCTATGTACTACCCATGCATGGCAAATCCTTTCCTGTTTTTAAAATAAATCCAGAAAAGAAGGCTAAGGAATAGAACAGGACTGATTTCTGCCATGGTCACTTAGCTCAGTGAAATAGTAAATAATGTGCTATTCACACTGGTATAATAGGAACAAGAACGCAAAAATCATCTAGTCATCCCTTTTGGTGAAGGTTGACCAACATAAAACATGTTCAGGTGCCCACTGCAGAGGTTTTTATGACATAAATAACTCTTCATCTTAATACTTCAGAGTAATTGCTGGGGAACAGTCACTACATTCTTGGTATTGTGTGAAGTACATGTGAAATGTAAGTGAAAATATTGCGTTGATGTGTGTGAACAAATCTGCTGTTGTGCAATCTCTCAGATGCCAAAGGTGCTCTCTTAAATGTTATATAAAAAGTCGAAAACAAGTGGAACGAGCAGGAACCAATACATGGTGTGAGATGGTGGCTAGTTCAGAACCTGAGGTCAAGCAGCAGCCTTGAAGACATTCAGATATGGACTTCTCACAATTGTTTTTGTTTATGGATGTGCTTGAAATGTAAGATGTGGCATTTACTTTTGGATATGTAGGGGTAAAGTTGATAATCAGATTTAAATAGGAAAAGATGGATTAAAAGGATGGGAATATACTTAATTTGTATTTCCAAGGCTTACAAACACAGATTTTGGTGGGCCATATGGTCTCTTGTCTCTGATACTGCACTTTATGCTCCTACCATGCTAATATCCCTGATCTTTACTTTAATTGTTTTTAAATGTTCTTGTTTATAGAAGAGAGAAAACATCCAGTACACACAGGCCTGGAAAAGGCCTGTGTGCCATGCAGAGCACTTTGTGTGCAGATGGGAACTTTATGGCAGGCAGCCTGGCTTGCCCATAGGGTGGCTCGTGTGCCAAATCTCTCTTGTGTAGATAGGGTGCTGGAGTCTGTTTCCTCTTACCATATGTACAGTCAATGCTTTTCATTTTGAAGTTCAATATAGCTTAATTTTCTTCGTTCTTATATCCAGTCCTATGTTGTATGTTTCAATATAAAGTAGATTTTCAATTCTGTGACCAATTTTCTCTTTATAGCATTATAGCTGGAGACTGACATTTAAATGCAGTCTTGTTCCCTAAAGGGTACAATACGGGACGGGAATGATTTAAAAATTTTGCTGTGAGTCCTTGAGGATGCAAGGTTGAATACTGTTTGCTGAAGTCAATAGGGTTGTTGTACACAGGCTTTGTGTGAGCGAGCACCGGAGGCTGAAACAAATCAATTTCCATTGACTTGTCTAGCAAAGCAGCCATTATTTAGAACTGAATAGCCATTGCTCCTATAATATAATGTGAAAACTTATTGCAGTTTTACTAAGAAGTAGATTATGGTGAAATTATTTGTTTAAAAATGAAGTGAAGATGTTTTCTGAATATAAATTTTGGATGTATTGATTGACATTTTTTGATGAATAAATCGTGTTTATTTTTTAAAGCTGTTATCAAGAGTAATATCAAGCTCACATTGACAATGGAGTTTATTAGTATAGAGAATTTTCTGGCAGTTATTGAAATAGAAGAAGCAATTACAGACCTAGTGAAAGCAACAATGTTTAAAGAAATGCAATAGTAATGCTTGAAGCACCAGTCCCCTTACAAGAGTCTCTGCATTAGCTTTCCTGCTAGGTATTTTGCCAGTTGAAATTCCCTGTGCTAGTAACATTTAAGGTCTGAATTGCTGAAGAAGTTTTTATGCCTCCCTTTGTGCACAGTTTATGTTAACAGACTGAGATGTTTGAGTTCTGAAGGGGATTTATGCAGTAAAACTGGCTGATCACATCTTTTTGGTATTCTCTGTGCCTCTTTGTGCATCTTTTCCCAACCCATGCCGCAGGTCAGGGGGATAAGCAGTAACTCACTGGAGTCCGCTTAAGGGAACTCCTGTGAAAAGAGTAACTGTCAGCAAAACCAGTTTCTGCGCAGCAAATCATTCCAATGGGAAAAACCCCAGAATTTTAGCAAAAATTCCATGAAGGCCATAGAAAGGAACCCTTACAATAGGAGAACTTGATTAAAAGGACCAAATGCCACTCTAAGAGGCACATTGTAAATATGATGTAAATGAATATGAAAGGGCAGTGACCTGCCTGCTACGTTACTGCTCATCATTCACCATTTGGAGGGAAAAATCCACAAAAACCCCCAAACAATCCTGCTCCCCCAACTTCCTCCCCTCCAACCCAAACATATTAGCTTTGCAGCGAATTTATAAATTTAAATGAATTTCGCTGTTAGATGGCACAGAATATGCCTAGCTTCAGCAGAACAAGATTTCCCCATGGTATTTGTATAAAAATGCTATTCCATCCATTTTTGTTTACTCCCAGAATGAATGTGCAGTAAAGGGAATTGCCTCTGGCACGTGTCTGTCTGTGGCTGGAGCACTGCGTGTGCCACCACGTCTGTGACTTTGTGCTGTAAACCGCTATCAATGGGAATCACACTTGTGACATACATCTCTGCTGCTGCACAGTAATGGCATCCACAAATTCTCATTTGGGTCTAAGCCTCTATTAATCTGAGATTTTTTTGTTTAGTGGAAAAAGTGAACAAACGAAAAACCAACCCTAGACCCAATGAATGAATGATTGTAAAATGAAACTAGAGGTAGCTATGAATATTATTTACAGTCAGCTGTTGGGATTTTTCTAAGAGTAAAGCATTTTAAACCTAGGAAAAGCTTTCTTGTGTTTTCACTTTATAAAACAAAATTGTTCTTCAGTGATCAAACACCTTTAATTGCAGGTAAGTGATGACCCGAAAGTTAGAAATATGGCAAAGGAAATGCAAACCTAGTACCTGCTTCTTGCTTGAATGAGAGGAATTGAATTCAAATTGGAAACAAAACTCTGTTTCAGTTGCTGTAGGTGAAAGAAACTCTTTCAAATTATTTCAAGTAAGAATCCAGTCCTTAGAAACCAATATGTGTTTTAATTCCTGTTGTTTCCTGCCGAAGCAACAGAGAAGAGGGATGAGATATGAATTGTCATTAATGATGGATATTTTGAAGATTGCTCTGGATGTTTTGGCAAGCTCTGCAAGGAGCCATAGCTCATGGTCAGTTTGTTTCCTCCTTGCTCTCTCGTAGCTTGGGGTTACAGTTTGAATGCCCTAGTTCTGGAAATGCCCTACAGTGAAACAAAATTCAAAGATTTACATTGTTTTCTGAATTATCAGCATGGCTTCACTAGAATATGAGAAGTGCATGAGTTTGAAGAGTATGTATGCTTTCTTTAATGTGTTTGGATAAATCCTCTGTGGTTACAAGGAGCCAGAGTAACTCTTCTATTGACAATTTCCCCAGCTTTGCACCATCACAGAGAAGAGCAGATCAAGCTGGCTTACTCGTACTTGATTAACATATTCTTTTGACATTCTGCATATGCAGCATGTGTTTTAAATTTTAATAATACACAGACCTTATGCTGCTTGTTTGTCAGCATTCTCCTTAAGAATTCTCTGCGCAGAAGAAAAATTGAGTGAAATGTATTGCAAATCAAACAGTGCCATTTGTAAGCCTCTGCTTTCAGAAGTTAATTATTATTTATACACTGAAGCCTCTGTAACAGCCTCAAAAGTTATACCGGGAAAGCAGGTGAACTTCATGCTGGGAAGAGGCCACCTAAACATGCAGTCAAAGCAGTGTTGGTGGAAATGAGCTGCAGGTGTTCTTGTCTCTCAGGTTGCTGTTAGTACAGCGGATCTACGCTTGAGAGCCCTATGCTGGGTTTGATTTTGTTCTAATTTAAACTAGTTTTGCCCTTGATTTTTTGTCATTCACTTTGGTAATTACCCTAAATGACTGTAATGATCAGTTGTCTTGCTCTTCCCTGTGTATTTTCTTGCTCTTTCAGGAGTCATTGTCTGATACCTCAAACTAAGTTGTGCAAAAATAATGAGTCTTGGAGGGGAAGGGGAAAAAACAGTGAGTTGTCTCCTGTCCTCAGCTTCACAAACACAGCCTCTGTGGGATCAGAGAGTGCATGGGGGGGGGACAGAATGGGGGCAGAATTAACTCCTCTTGCAGCTGGCTATTAAATTTGTCCAACTTTAGGCTAGAAGTCCCCTCTTCAAGAATTAAAGTTTGGATTCATAGGCTTCAGTTAAAATTAGGCTTCAAACTATTTTGTCACTTTACGCACACAAATCTGATTGCAATTGAACATTTAATTGCCTAATACATATATACCCTTTGACAGACCACACATATGAAGGAGCATAAAAACTGCCCAGGTGAAATTGTACTGCAGTTCTGAAAACCAGATCTGAAAATGCTTAGGGATGAGATATGGAAGTGAAAAGCACTATTTAGTGCAGAAAATCTACAGGAATGCGGAGGATGGGAACTTATGTGTGTGATTTAAATTAATGAAAGCACATGCTCTTAAGTTGGCGGTGCCATTTTCAGATACTAATAGATTAATGAGACAACTTTCAGTTTCCTCACTGAGTCAGGTTTGAAAGGACTGCCTTGTGGGAGACTGTTTGCAGCTCTGGGCTCAGGCTTGGCTCAGATTCTGCTGAGCTCCCAATGTCTGAGGAGGACATGATCTCCCTCACTAGGGAAAGGCATTGCTTCCAGCCCTCCCTTTCCTAGATCTCTGTCTCTGTAACGCAGAAATGCAGGATGCAGCCCACCAGCACTGTGCCTGCTGCGGACTGTGTTGCCTTGTCAGTGCCTGCACTCTTGACAACAGACATGAGAACAGAGGGAGTGTCCAGGGCTCTGCAGGGCCTGGGGAGCTGAGCTCTTGTTGCTGTGCATGAACGTGGTGTAACAGAGAAGGGTGTGATGGTGCCGTGCACTACTGATCATGCACAACAAATTCTGAACACCAAAACTGAACAATCCTGCTTTTACTTCTGCCAAAGATGAATATGACAGCATGACAAGTTACAGAGAATTGAAAAGGATTTTATATTCTTGCTCTTCGTGACTTTTCCCATATATTAGCTTATGTATTAGCTTATTCTGTGGACAAAGACAGATTTTCCTTTCTTATGTATCAAGTGTCATCCTAACTACAAGAGAAGGAGATAAAATGGGTTGAAGTGCTTAAAGGATGGCAATAAGTTCCTGCAATGCAATGGGGATTAGATGGCCTCTGTGGGAGCTGATAAAAGACTCTCCATGTGTACAGTCAGTGGAGACACATGGACACAGGTCTAACTCTAGCCCTAAATTCACATGCATCTGTCCAGCTTGAGGCAAATTGTAACATGAAGATAGTTTTCACTGGCTGGTAGGGTTGCCAAGCTACCTACCGTGTAGATTCTGTGAAATTGCTGTCTTGGTGGTAGTAAGCAGACAGGAGTACAAAGCACACAACAGCAAAGGCAAGCAGAGCATAGAGCCATGACCCAGAGGAAGCATAAAAGCTGTTTTTTCCTGGATCATATGATCAGATCTGTGTTAGTTGATCATTGAAGCAGTATCACAGTGACTTTCTATGGTTATTTAATACAAAACCTAGGACACCACAGAGTGTGCTAGACCCATTAAAAGCAGCATTTGGAAAAATGAGTGTGGCACTACACAGCCTTTGAAATTGTTTTTCATAAGTTATCTCTCACTGATCAAATGGAACTTGTGAGGGAATGAAAAGAACCAAGCAGGATATGAGAGGTACTTAGCTCAAGAAGAAAATGGACGTCTGTGTTATTGTTTTCTATGACAATAAAAATCAGAGTAACCTTAAAAGGTATTTTTCTGTACCTTACATTCAAGTAGGAAATCTTTAGTTTAGCATATTAAGCCTTTCCACTCCCTGCCCTCCCCCCAAGTTACCATCAGGAGCATCTGCCTCCTTTACCTTTTATCTACTGGCTATTACATGTTGGTATGTTTGTGGAATTTTGTTTTGTAGGCATGATGCTTTTCTTTATGCCCAGTGAGAGATTTGAGGCTGCATGTACAGAGATACATGAAAAGGTGTCAATAGCTTTTGTGACGGTTTCTCTGGGTGCAGACACAGCATTCAGTCAATATGCTTGGCAGTTTTCTGCTTTCTCACAGCATTGCAGAATCCTCCAGAGAGGACTGCAGGGAGGTGGTGGGATGGAGAAGAGTGTAGCTGCAGTGCCGAGCAGCCAGAAGGGCAGATTGCATCCTTTTCTAGTGATGCCTTCTGCTGTGAATGTGCAGAGTCTGGAGTCACCAGTTTTAAACCTGCTTCGAGAAGGAGGCATAACTGTAATGCTGAGGCTGCTGGAGACTTCAGCTGTCATCAGTTTTGTAGGAACAAGTAATCTGGCTGGTGAGATCTTTGTGTGCCTCTGTCGGGAGATGGAGCAGACAGGTAGGCAGGTGGCCGTGTCCCCTATGAGCCACACAGACGCTGAGATTTGCCTGCCCAGAGAGGACCTTGCAGAGCACAACTGCAGTTGACTTTGTAATAAGAACTGAAATCCAGTTTAGTGATCTTTTGGTCACTCTTTCTCTTCAGATGGAAGATGTTATTTCTCAAATATGAGCAGAGTGATGCTTTAGAGCATGCCTCAAATGACTGAGATGCAAACCTCTTCAACAGAGAGGCAAATTTAGCCCCTATATTAAAAAAAAAAAAAAAAATATATGAAGTTGAAACAAAACTTTATAGATGACATATTGGCAAAACACTGCCAGATTAATTTTGTATGTGGGTATGAAAATATACTCAGTGGGTGTAAATTTTATATGCATTTCAAAATCTAAACTTGATGAATTGATGGGTTTGCAGGGCATGTCTATATTCTTTTTTTTTTAGGTGATAAAATATTCAGGAGGTGTAGGCTCAGATAAAAATAAATGTGATCACATAATGTATTTGATTTAATTTATGGAGCACTAGCTGTCCTCTTTTAACAGGCTACTCAAGACATGTTAAAAAGCTCTAATTCTTTGAGTGTACAAGTTTATCACCTGAGAATGTTAATGCATTTGTAAACTTTAAGTGCTGTCCTTGGTTATAAGTGTAGATGGCACTTTTGTACCACTATTTACCTGCGCTTTCTCTTATTCTCTGTTCTTTTGCTTCTTCCTCAGCTTTGATGCTGTTTACTTAACAGTTTCTTTACCCTGACTGTTCCTATTAGCAGCTGCTGTTGTACACCTGTGGTGGGACTGTAATGAAAGCACCTTCTTGCACCCTTTGCCTGATCTTTCCATCCCCTTTTGCATAGCCCTTTGCTTTTCTTTCATTTAAAATCTTGAATCTATGAAAAACATGTTGGACTACTTATCATCATTAATGCCTAGTGAACTGTCTACACTTTATGCTTCTCTGACTGGGGTAAAACATCTCTAAGCTTTATATTTTGTCCAAGACAGGTTTCACTGAGAGCCCAAAGCTCCCAAAGCTTGCTCAAATTCACAAACTTTCAGATGTCAAAAGTACAATAAATCAGCATTCCCTACATGGTGGCCTCTGCATCAGGTATATTAGCAGGCTCACCAGGTACTGTATCAGACTCTTGTCTTGCCTGACACAGCAGAGCTCCAATGCAGGAGAAGCAGAACGAAGGTTTCCCTTTTTTTTTGTCACCAGATGAAGCATTAGTACTGGGTTAAGTAACCATCTCAGTAAGCAAAATGCTCTTGGATTCTGATAAGGTCTTGTGACCAGTGTCAGTATCTATAGCATAGTCTATAAAGTGTCCTGGAAATTGATATCAAGTGCTTCCCTTGGCTGTAAACACCTCTCTTCTTATCTGACACTGAAAATCAGAAGAGGAGACTGTACTAATGGGAGCATGTACTTCACCAGCAGAACTGCAGACTCTTTTCCCCTCTGAGAATTTGACTTCTTGCTGCTTCACTGATCTAAGCCTTCCACATCAGAAATGTTAGTGATCATGTAGCTGTAATACTGTACCTGTTTCAGGAAATAATTATGATTGCTTGGATGGAGGTTGACTGATGGTTGAGCAAACTTCAGACTGGTAGCTGCATACCTTCAGACTGACAAGGCTTATCTCTGCCCTGGGGGCCCACAAAAACATGCCTTGAACAGCAAAGGGATTTTGGAAGATGCAGCTGTGTTTGCAGAAAGCCCCCGGAATACACAGCCTGCACGGCCGCAAGAAAGTCTCCCTGTTGAAAAGACTGCTGGTGAGAAATTGCATAGAGGGTAAACACATAGTTTATCCCCTCCAGCCAGTACATATCTCGGGACAGATGCTGGATGCAAAGAGTTTGCTTTTTCCGGTTTTTTTTCCTTTTTTTTTTTTTTTTCATTATTTGGAAGGTGGTGATGAGAATTATGAAGCTGGTGGAGGGGGCGAGGGTCAGTAAAAGTTAAATTGAAAAATGTATCTTCGCCAAAATGAAAAAATTAGGATATCTGGAGAAGGGATGGCTATGTTGGAACAAGGAAATACTCCTGGCAGACCATGATCATGTTCTGTGCACTTCTATTTATGACCAGAATCTTGTTCTTGACCTAGTGTGATGCTGAATCATTGAATCATCTTAGTTAATTTGCTTCAAAGCAATCTATGGAGTCTTAAAAAAGTGATTGGATAGAGTTTAATTTTGCATGGAGTGTGTTTTAAGCTGTTTAGCTCTTTATGTCTGAAGTGTGACTTTTTAAAAATGTATTTGCTCTACGCTCCACATGTTGAGTTATTGATGTCAGTGGGAATCACGTAACTGATGTAAGAGAATTAGATCAGGTTTTATATATTTCTTTTCAAGTCATATCTATAGACTTTGATAATAAATTACTTTGCACTTGGGTAACCTTAACACTGCAAACTCAATATAGCTTTGGGAGAGGGAGGTGAATTCTGTTCTGCTTTGTGTACAAATGGAACCATGAGTTAAGTACTAATGCTTTATTATTGACTAAATACCTGTTGGTAGTGATTTTTGTGAAACAGGGTAGAGGTACCACTTCATTTTCAGTTCCCAGGCTGCATTTCTAGTTTATAGTTAAAGCAAGACTAAAACACCTACAACCAAACAGACTCACAAACTGAACACTCTTATGTAGAAGTCACGGAAATGTGCCAGTATTTTAGAAAAGGGATTTAGTTAGTTTGAAGAACCCAGATTTGGTACAAGGAGGTGATCCTGTTATCATACTTGTTCTTAAATGAATCATCAGATGCCTAATTCTTTCATGTACATCAGCACAGTCTCTAAAGACATCACTGAAGATTGGCACCTGCTGGTTTTTGTGTGTGTAAAGAACAAAGGCGTTGGTGAACTGGCTTACTGGAGCAGTTGGATGGTTTTATGGTATCCTTTGCAATCACGAGCCACATGTATTAATAGCTGTTGTTTTTACATTTGGTCTGTGCATTCTGGACTGCGAGCTGATCTGCAGAATGCCTTAGGACATGAAAATATGAAAATAATGGCAAAGCTTATTACAGGCTAGAAAGACAAAAGAAAATATCCCACTATTTCCCTTAATTTTGGTCGGGGTTCCCCTTTATATTTTTGTGTGAGAGAGGGGGAGGGAGAAAAGGATTTGGTTAGGCTAAAATATCAAGGTCAATAAGTCATCAGTGACAGGTTAGATCAATACATGCTAAATTTAGAGTTTTAGTGGAAGCAGAAAAGAACCAGCAGAAAGATTTCTATTTTGTCTGTGTCTGCAAAAGGAAAGAAGTGTTGGAACCTATAGGTTAAACCCTGCTTGTAGGCGTCTGCTGAGAGGTGTATTGAATTTTTGAATGCTAGAGTATTTAATGGGAATATGAATGACATGACCAGTCTGTTCCTTGGATTTATGATATATTGTAGGCTGTTAAAAAAGGAGGAGGAAACAGATATCAAGAGGGAAGGAAATGAGTGCTGCTTTCAAGACTTCACAATAAATTATTTTTGACATCAGGCTGCAGAAAGTGAAATTTTCTGATATGTAAAACTTTGAGCTTGGCTGAGAAAACTAGCAAAAGGATATGGACACGTATTTGAAAGTGGGACATTGAAATTATTAGTCACAGGGGCAGGAATGTGTTTTCCATCCTTTTGACCCTTTATCACAGAAGAAAGCTCCCAGTAATATGTAGAGGTGGCTTGTCTACCATTCCTCCAAGAGAGCAGCATTTCAAAAGACTGCTTACTTGGGCTTAAAGTGCATTTTGCTTTGTGCATTGAGTTCAAAGCAAGCCTGAAATTGCAAGTAGAACTCAAAACCATTGTGGTTTCACCTCACTTTTACACTGAGCCTATTGAGGTTTGAGTGATTTAATCCTAAAGCTGTAAATCTGGGTAGGTTTACACAGAACTTAGTAAAAGGTTATTTGAAAGAATTGCAAACTCCAAAAGATGTCAGAGAACTTTGGCTGAGCTTGTTACTTGAAAGTAATGGATCAGGAGGTCAGGGGACTTTTCCAGGATTTTCAAAGTTGCTGGGAAAATTTTTCGGAGCTCTGCTGTTATTAAGTCTGTGTCCAGCTGCATTGTAGGTGCTGTCTGGGGTCAAAACACTTGTGCTGAATTTATGGTAGGGAACATTCATGAATCTCATTAACTAAAATGCCCTTGATTTCAAAGAGGAGAATAAAAAGAAAGCAAAAATGTTAAATGTAGAGTTGTGCCTATAAGGCTGGTTGCAAACTGAAAAAAGGGAGAGAGAGCAAGGGGAGTGGCGCGAGTATTTGCACACCAGGTGGAGTGGAAGTTTTCCAATAGTCAGGATCCTTGGTTTCTGGCTGAGGCTGCAGTGTCACTACCTTGGCACATTTCCTTGAGCTCTTTTTCTGCTATTACTGCCCGTGTAGTGGCAGCTGCTTGTTTCCCAGTTTAAATGGCCCAGGAAATGTTTTTAAATGGCTGCCTTGCAATGCTTGTGTTTATCTTGTATTATGAGTAAGTGAAACTTTTTCTTGTGCTCCATGGTAGCCATGACAATTCTGGCATATTCTTCTAGCAAAAATGAAACTGTTGGATCATTAAATCCCTCCTGGGGTTCAGTAAATTTCTCTCTAGAAAGCTCCCCTTCTCTTTCCCCTCCCTCCTAGTCCTTCTTCATCTTCCCATCAGTAGCAAGCCCCCAGTTGTGCTGTTTGTTTTGGGAAACTGCTGTTCCAAGTCTCCTGTTGAGAAATGCTGAGAGCATCAGCCTAAGGAAGTACGGACAGTGTCATTCCTTGATTCCATGCCAGAGGACTCTGTGTTGTCTCTATTAAAGACTTGCTCATTTAAGGTTATGCAGTATTTTAACATTGAAATTAATGTTTCCTTACTGATTAGGTGTATGGCTGCACTGGGACCATCTGGAGAAATGCATACTTTGATCAGTGACTGAATTTTCCTTCCTTCTCCGTAAAAAAATAAGCAGAAAATAACTTCAAAAGAATTATTTTGTCCTAGAATTACTTTTTTTTTCTTTTGAATAAGAGCAGTAGTGTTACATACAGGTTTAATATTTTGTGTCTTGGTGGAAGTAATTCGTATAGATTACTCAATTTTAATAAATATATTTATCTCTTACATCAATAACACTATTGTGGCTTTAAGTAAGCTGTATAAAACACCTTTAAATGGGTGCATCTGTTGAAAAACCAGGTTAAGTCTTGAGGAAACAGGCACAAAGTTGAGTTGTCAGAATCACTTGTTTTTTAAAATCTTGAATATAGAAAATCTGGCTGAATATAGAATGAAACTGAGGCACATATAGATATGTCCCTGAATATAGAAATGAAACTGAGGCACAAAGAGTATGTTTCTTGGGGATAATTTTTGCCTTTAATGAGTAAAATAGCTGTTCCAGAAATAGACATAAATTTTGGATCACTCTCTTTTAATCTTGTGTGCTACGCCTCTAGAAAATTACCACCTACAGACACAGAACTATGGAGATGTCTGAGTGTCTTATTAAGTTCTTTCAGCCTTTAAAAACAAAAGCTTTTAAAAGATTGAGATCTTGCTCCCAGTCATGCTGGTATCAATCTTGGATAACAATACTGATGTCAATATAATTACAGCAGCTTGATACTTGTGTCAATGATGTCAAAATCTGGCTTGATATCCAAGACTTTCTACCTCAAAAGCCAAATAGATTGTTTCAAAATCTCGGTTATAACTCTGCCAAATTTTACTTTCTGCAGAAAATCTTTCATTACTTTTTCAAATCTGTGGGACCTAGTTATAGTAATGGCAAGAGCCTTTTCTTTACACTCATAATCAGTATCGATTATGATGTGAGATGAAGAGTCCTCTAATAGAATAACATTACTGCCTGATTTAATAAGATAATTGCTATCTTTATTCATAAATATTGTGTTTTATTGCTTTCTGTTAGTGTGGCACATGTGGGATTCATAATTTATTTCAATTAAACCAGCCATCAGAGAAGGTAGTGAAATGTGATATTAGTAATGCTGCTTTTACTGTACCACCATAGATTTTCTGGAAATGGTCAGGGCAATCCTCTATGGGACAAGAGCTCTTTTCCTGCCTTTAAAAAGCACCTGGTATACCTGCTGATCAGGTCTAAATAGGAAAGGAAAATTAATCTTGATGGCTTAAAGTACTTTCAACCCGAGTACCAGGAATTTGAGTGAAAAGGAAGAAGTGGGGGATGAAGGAGGGAGAGAGAAATGAGAGATGAAGGAGAGCAGGCAGGAGAGAAGAAATGTGAGAGGAGTTTCTGAGGTCATGAAGAGAACAAAGGCTAAGAAAGAGACATGGTGTAAAGTGCTGCAAAAGCAGTAGGAAAACTACAAATGCATTTTCTATGCACAAAATACTTTTGGCCAGACAAAAGGAATGGAAGGCAATAATAAACAGACGAGAATAAAAAGCTGGTTTTCCTCTGATTCCTACATCTGTGGGCTAACAGCAAATCTCCCCTAATTTACACTTCTCAAGAAATGTAACACTCCCAAGCTTTCTGCGGCTTTACTTCAATCTCTGGTATTGCAGCCCATAGTCTCTGAGTCATACTCTCCCTTTCAGCAGATCTTGGAGCTCATGTAGCTCAGGCTAAATAGGAAGTGCACCTGCTGATGCCTGTCAGGTCTCTTTTGGGGCCCTCTGGATTCTGTACCTGAATTCTGCTGGGGCACAGACTAAAGTCCCTTCCTCTGACTCAGTTTGGTGGCAGGTCAAAGGTGGCAGTCATGGACCTGAGGTTCACGAGCAGTGACTGTGGGCAGCAGACTCCCTTAGCGGCTGCTTGGAAGCACAGTGGAGAAAAATTGGGGTGATTTCAAGACAGGAAAGAGGAGTGTTGTTAGAAGTGTTGTTCCCAATGTGTGTTTAGGGTGTTGCAGATAAATAGCTGCTCCAGCACTTTCGTCCCCGTCTTCTTCCCAAGGGCAAAGCTTCTTGGAGACTGTGTCTGGGTTTTGGGGGAATATCTGATGAGACTCTTCCTTCTGTCTTTTCCTGCGTTCAGCTTGGCAACTTCTTAGTCTTGGCATGTAGTTTTTTCAATGGTAATTATAACACTAATAACAATTTGCATGGACATTAACATTGGGAATAAGTGCTTCTGTCCTATGCTTATGTCATTTTACAGTCTTGGAAGTTCTCAGGTGGCCAGCCAGCTCTTCAGGGCTCCTCATGGACAGCGCCTCACAGCACCAACAGGGGAAACTTGTAGAAACTGTAGTAAATTTTTGTGATGCTATAACAGATCATAATGACCAAAGCATGTTTTTTGGGTTGAGTGTGATGCACTCTTGGCATTAGAAAGCTTTCATGCAGCCTCATGTAATGCCCACTATCTTTTACTATTTATGAAAGAGATTTGGTTTTTTTTTATCATGCTGGAAAAGACTGCTTTGTTACTCTCTGAAGTTCAGGGAGGTCAGGAGAGAATATTGGAAATTGAACTTTTCAACCTGGTGGCCCCTGCTGTCTTGGCAGGCAGCTGTCTGACAGGAAGATGAGTTCAACAACAGAGACAAGTAATGAAAAATGTGGCTTTGCAACATTTCTCTGTCAATAACAAAGCTCACAGTTTTGTGTCAGCAAGACATTGCATGCAGCACACATTTCAAATTCAGTTAATCTCAAAATAATTCAAAAATCAAAGAGCTTATTCAACCAACAAGACATACCAGATTGACTCACTGTGTATTCATGGAGGAGACAGCAGAGACAAAAAGAATTCGATATCAGAATCAGAAAAGCAGCCCTAGTTTTTGTTCGGTCTAAATTGTTTTTAGACCGCACAAGCATACCGTGAATGCTAAAAGAATTGCCAAAAGAATATTTTATGATTGCATTGTTTGCATTACTCATCTAGGAATAAAACTGACAAAGGTGGCAGTTGTACATGTGAGCACATGCTCTTTCTGCCTCACTGCAAGATCTTGCATATTTTTAACGCTATTTCAGGACTGTCTGCGGTCATCACACACCTGACATTCAAATCTGGTGTCAAAGAGCATGTGCACACACAGTGATAGGGTAGGGGAGTTTGTTGTGATATTAGTGTTAGCTTACTCCGGTTCAAGGCTTCCTGTTTGGAATGTTGCATGGAAAACAATTCAGACACTGCCAGAAATAGAACTGCTGGTGCCAAATTAATATGTATTTATGACAGGACACCTGCTAGATAGTTCCTAGAGTGAGTGAAGGCATTTTCTTGTTAAGTAGAAGAATGTATTTACCTGTGAGTGTAAAGGTCAGGATGCAGGACTTCCACTCAGACTAACAGCATGGTCCCGTGGACCCCTGTGCCACTCAGCAGGGAGTTAGAGGTGTCAGTACGTGGTTTGGAGTCACTGGGATTAGGACCAGGACCAGGAGCTGTGGGAACTGGCGCTAAAGAGTCTGCCCTTGCAGCTGAGCACATGGAATGCTGGGAGCCCATTGGTTGTGCTACATCCTTGGTGCTCAGCTTGGACTGAGCTGCTGTGGGATGTTTAAATCAAAGGCTCCCCTCACTGCTCCACCTAACAGTTCTTCTGAGCAAGAATAGATTATTTGGCAATAAATGGCCCTCATCTCTTAGGCTCTAAATTTATGTAATACACATTTTATCCTTTATATGTATCTTAGAAGTTTTCCAGATACTGAACACTGAATTGCTGCAGACACGCAGCATAGTTCCACTATTCTCCTGCATGAAGTGCGAAGGGCTTTTATTGAAGCTTGTAGGCAGCTGAATAAACTACTTCTTTTCACCTCTTATCAAGGCTTTGTTTGTCTTTGCAGAGTGTAATCCAATATAAGTCAATTACAGACCCTTCTTTTAATTGTCAGTCAAACAGTGAAAACAGGAACAGTCATGAAACACTTACCTTTATTCAGTATGGAAGGGAAAAGGCAGGATGTGCCATGAGATGACTTCAATTTCCATGGAGATTTCAACAGGGGGATGCTGGCAGCCTTGGGGTCTCATGATAAGTATTTAAGCAGCTAACAGACAAGTAATGAAAGAAAACACAAACCCCATATGATTTCTGGGTAACCTGGAAAGATGAGTCTTTTTTTCTTTCACATATTTCATGCAGTATTTCATTACTGAATGGTGAGGCTGCTGAAGGATAGCGATTCTAAACTTCTGCTAGGAGCAGTTCTCCAAGTACACCCCAGTTGCTCTTGGGTCATGCAACTGAAAAAAATATTTCACTTGCTTCTAGCCTGCTCAGTAGGGGAAGGAAAAAAAGTTTGGAATTATCCCTGAACTGTGCTTTTAAAGAGGGGTAGTATTTTCAGAACAGGTAGTTTGGATTATATGTGGGAGAATCCACTTCTCTGTCCTGTTGTGGCAGTGACCAAACATCAAGAGTTTGAGGGAAAATATGATTGTCTCCCTAGGTCTCCAAAAGCCAGACATTTTTTCTAGTCTGCAGAGATCTGCAAACTGCTTTCGGAGTATAACATTCCTTGCATGTCTCTGTATTATTTCTAGTACTTGTGAGATCTTTAGTTGTTTGCTGAATTGAGGTCAGCAATGATGTGTCATGGCAGAGGGAGCCTGCTAAGGCTAGTAGGCCAGTTTGCTGGGATAACTGTCCCATAAACCCAGCTTTGTTGCATTTTGATAAGATTTATTCAATCTGCCCTCATGGAAGACTTTTTCTTACCTCATAATACATAAAACTACCCAAAACTTCATGAGACTTGTGCATCAGACTTCCCAGGCAGCTCTGTGGCAGATCTCTCAACTCACTCCGGTCCATGGAGTCGATATAAACTGGGTCACACCCATGAGGGAGAACAAAAGGTAATAGGAGATTACAAAATCATGTTTGATGTTGAACTCTTGCTTTAGCTGTTCTCTGTTGACATGAGTGCTGCTATATGTTCATTATGTAAACATCAATTATTTATCTTCCTTTGGCAGCATTCCACTCTTCCTCTCGCTTTCAGGTGATTGACATGGAGTGGTGAAGGAGGGCACGGTGTGCACCAGCAGTCCCCAGCTTAACTAGGGGAGCAGAAGTGAACAGTGGATGCTCAGCTTTTACACATACCTTTTATGTTTTAACAATGTAGATCGGGTCACTTCTTTCGTTGTTCACAGAAGGCTTGTCCCACAGAGCTGGTTGGTTCACTTGTGTACCCTGTGCAGACTGCATGTGACATGGAGAACATGAACCAAGCAAGGGCTGATGTCTCCAGCAGCTCCATTTTCTGTCTTTTCACTTTTTGAAAAGGGCTTATCAGCCAAGCAGGACTAGACTTTTGCTCACCCAGTACCAAGAGCTGCAGGAAGTGTGGCCAGGTCCCTATCCCCTGCCTGCCAATAAAACAAAAGCCAGTGAAGCTCTTTGTGCTCTATGTGGGCATTGATTCTAGAGGGTTATGGTTGTTGCTATTGACAAACTGACTCAAATTAAAAACCGCTGCTGACTGTTGCAGCTCTTTGGTGAGTCAGGAGGACAAAGGGTGGTATTTCTCTTGCTTTCCAAAATTGATGTAGAGGAATAATCCCCAAAATTGGGGCAAAGCATTAATGGGATGGAAAATAGATCAGAGTTCATTCACTAGTGATCATCTTTGCAAAGTCTTTCTTTTCTGTTTTAAGCTCAAAGTTTTAGACTTGTTCTCTTTGACGCTGTCACCTACAAGTGCAATCAAACCTTTTAGCTGTCTAGCTGGAAGCACTTACATTTAGTGTAAAAGACGTAGGCAATTTACAGCAAATAATAATGGAAATGTATTATAAATGTTAGAGATTCTGAGCAGGCAGCATGTTATAAAACTTTATGCATTTTATACCTATTACACATGCACAGCTCTCTTCAGATGAAATGACAAGGCCTAGTTAACATTATTTCTTACATCTTCTTTGTCATGAATGCTTTTTTCACATCTCAGCACGCTCTAGTTCATCCAATGCCACATTAGAAATATGTACAGTCTTACATAACATAAGGAGATTTCTATAGGTTCTGTAAAGCTTTCTTTTTACAAAAGGTTACTGATTACCTTTCAGAAGAGATGTTTGGTGTGTCGGGTTACGAAAGTGTTGGGGAAGAGATGATTCCTAAAAAAGCCTTGAGAATTTATCCAAGTATTTTAAGTTGTGCTACCCAGAAAGGCTGAAACCTCTAACTGTATTAGTAAAACTTCACTAAAACAATATAGATTTTAAGGTTGTTAATTTTTTTTTTTTTTGAGATAATGGCTATTGCTTTTTCAGAAACATTAGGTCAAATATATTAATATTTAGAATTTCTTGTCTTCGTGCCAAATTCCTAACTAGTGCAAGCACCAAAGCAGGTCTGTGGAAACTCAGTCTCTCATGCCTACAACATGTACACAGCATGCTTTCTCTTGGAAGAAGGCTCAGCTCAGATTTGTTGCTCTAGCTTCTGCTAAATGTTTAAAGCTTGTAACAAAATCCATCATCTAGTCCTTGCTGCTGAGTGTGATGGAAATCCCTTCCCTCTGGTAATGACGTGTGAAATTTGGAGTGCACAGGTCCATGTGATGCTCTTTATTGGCTGCATGGAAAGAGAAGACTGGAAAGATCCACTAATGTTGCTCTTCAAACATACTGTCCTTTGACATAGGTGGTTGAAATTTTAGGTATTGGACTAGAATTACGTGCAGATCTGAAGAATATGGTTTTATTATATTGCTTATTGTGTTTTGGTATCTCTGATTCTCATGTTTTCAGGTAAAGTATCTGGCACTACTTGTGCCAGGCAGGCCAAGGTGAGTGTCCTGGGCAGCTCTGGTTCTGGTGTCCCAGCTGTGCTGAGCTACACTTGACCTTTGTGAACCTGGGCTTGGGCTGAGCAGAAGCACAATGTGAAACTCAGTGTACCGAAAAACTGATAAAGGAGGATATTCAAGGAAAACTAATTTCCCCTTTTCCCTCTGCTCATTCCCTAGCAGACATCAGGAGCTGGTTGTTGCAGTATAAAGATGTTTTCTAAAAAGAAAACTTTGTAGAATGGCTGGGCTGTTTAAGTAACACGACTCATTTCTATCCTGTTTGGGTATCTAAACACATTTATCCTCTTTCTTGAACAGGGCTTTGTTTGTGTTTCTGAAGACAAACAATTACATGACTATCTGTGAATCCTTTTGCATTAAAGATCATTCTAACATATCTAAATTCCCCTGTAGGTGATTTGCTAATTAAAACAAAGTTTGTAATTGATAACTTATTTGATCAAACCCACTTTTTCCCCAATTCACCATAAATAAATGCTTTGTTTTTCAAAATTATTCACTAGATGAGGAAGATGAATATTTCTCCACATGTTCTTTGGTCATAAGCAGTTTGTTATAAGCGAATTCCATTGAAAATGAGAAGATTTATTTCTTTTGATTTAATGGACAAATCCCACAATATTTTGTTGCTGGACTTAGACTTCATCTAGTTATGGGGTTACACTTCCATATGTGATTGTTTGTTCAGATTTTGCTAGAATTTTAAGAGCAGCGAGGAGAAGGAAAAAACACTCAAGTGAGTCTGCTGAATCTTTGAGCAGCTAAGCAGTTAAGCATAAAATGTCTCCAATATGACAGACAGATTAATGATAAAATACCGTTCTAGTAACAACTGAAGATAGGAAATATTATGTGAAAGGGGCAGGAAGTGTTTCAAAGGACACTTGATAATAAAGGGTCTGCAAGTGTTACTGGTAAGTGATTTATTGATTTGTTCAGTGTAGCATGTGAGACTGTACTGATTTATACAGAGCATATACAAGAACCATGTCATTACAAATTGCAAACCAATCTTTGAAATTAGTTACTGTCCAATAGATTTTGGAAAAATATACCTGTCCTGCTGCCCCCCAGTCTGGAGCACAATGATTAGTTGAAGATGGAAGTTGATGTGAGTAGATCAAAGCTCAGTATTTTAGATCAAACGTTTTTAACATAGATTTATGAACTAAGATTCTGGTTCGTTTTGTGTTCTCTTAGGAAAGAATAACTGAAGTACTCCAAGGATTTTCCTTTTCAATATCTGTAACTTTCTAGCACTTTTCTAATGGAATTTCCCTTTCTCTCTCTCTCTGCTTTCTCTAAGTTGTCCAAACTCCTCTTTTCTTTTTGCCTCTACTCTTGGGGTGTCAGTACACTGGAAACTGTATATCTTAATGGTGTCTTTACCAGTCTCCAGGCATGTGTATTAGTCTTCATTTCAAGATGCAAGATCTGCTTTTTGGTTCTTGATATTTTATTTTCAGTCTGAATTAATAATCAAGATCAGCATTACTATAGATACATCTAGTTTTTAAATCAAATTCCATCTTATTTGTATTGAGTACATATAATAAATTCCCTGACCATCTATCACTTGCCAAGGATGGGAAACTGAGACCTCAGCAGAATTGATTCTGCAAGACATAAAGACCTTCAACTTTAGAAGAAAGTCTGTTGCCCTGGAAATTGTTGCTTAGGCAAAGAAGTGCCTTTTGACAGATTTCTGATCTTTAGAAGCAAAACTCTTATGACACAAAATGAAAGCTTGTGGTTTATGTGTTTCTTAAAAGAAGCCCAAGACCTGCGGTGTTTCATATTTCTCTAATATAAAAGCTTTTACTTGGCCATACTTGATGATCTGAAAATCCTTTGAGCCATTAGCATGAGCAAGAGCCTGGACTGCACTGGAAAGCACATGGCACTCTCAGGTGTCCACACCGTGCTCCGAGGAAGAGCAGCGCTGGAGCCTGGCTTCAGATTAAGCTGTTCCACGAACAGCAGCACAGCCAAGTGCAGGGAAAAGGCAGCAGTTTTTGTTATTTGTAATTTGTAAGCAGTTTTGTTTATTGTAATTTGCATTTGCACAGTGTCCAGAAGCCCAGCCCTGGGCCATGCAGGAAAGCAGCGTGCTCTGCGCTGCACTAACCATGAACAGACTGATGAGACAAAAGTGGTTGCTAAAGGCGTGGGGACACGGAGAAGCAGAGTGATGGCAGTAGATGGCATGCTAGTTCTTGGTATACAGCTCTCCAAGGCTGGCCATTCCCTAGCTGTATCAGCAAGGAAATCTTTGTTTAGAGAGTTGAGGGACTGTAATAAGTAATTTTGGAGATATTCAAAGTATATTGTTTCCTACAATGAAGGACACAGTGGCAGAGAGGATGAAGCTGCCTTTGTATTTTTGTAGGGAGTGGATGCTGAAGGCGGAAGTTGCTGTCTGAGGAGACGAGACAGCTTGTTTCACAGTGCAGAATGAGAGATGACAAGGCTGGGACAGGCAAGGAAAGCTTGGAAAATGAAGATGCTTTTTGTTTGATGGAACATAAAAGGAGGACAAAATGATGCCAAAGATGACAGAGAGGACAGCTGATGTGGTCAAAGTGACAGAGTAGTAAAATCATCTTTTCAAAAACATTGCAAATGGATGTGAGCAGGGACAGAATTGCATTTGTCAAACCCTAGGAAAAATACTCCATGTTGTTTTAATAAAGAGAAAAGGTGTTTGGAGCCCAGAGAGAGCTTTTCCAGTGTGATCTGATAAGAAAAGCCACATCTGAATTGATTATGCAGAGAGCACCCGCAGGATTTACACATTAGATGGATTTGGGGACCAGAAAAGGATGGGAGATGCAGGTTATCCCAGGTTATGGATTGCAGCAAGTGGCACTGTATTGTTGGCAGTGACTGAGGAAAGAGGAAAAAAGATTTGAACAGTCTTTCTATGTTAAGCTAAAACTAATGAGTAGATATCTCTGAAAAGATTTTAATTCAGACAGGATATGTCGGAGCAGACAGATACTTTTGTGTGTTGCTAGGATAAAAATATAAATGGAATTTATGTTTTTAAATCAGGCCTGGCCAGCTAAAGTTGACAGTTCCTCTCTCATAGGAGAAGGAGAGGAAGGCATTTGAGTTTCACTGGTGGAAAAATTGAGCTGGAAAATATGCCACAGTCCAGATCATTTGTGGCAGGTCACCAGGTTTGCGGTGGTTTCATGTGGCTCACATGATTTAGAGAATTATGGCCATGGAGCAGCCGTGGATTCCTCTGTGCTTTTACAGTTGCAAAAGGTAGTTAGGTGGTCTGTTGTTGCCTTAGTGAATATAGATGCTGGCTGTATAAGCAATTCAAAGTCTTGTTTTATCCTTGGGGAGAGGAGGAGGCTCACGTGGCAGTATATTTTTCTCACTGTATGAAGTTTTCATCTGGCTGTTGAATATAATTTCTGAGCCTGGTGTGTATGTTATTTCCTCTTTGGCTTTGTATATATAATTTTAATTTGTGTCATAGACTCAGACTGTTATCCTTTCTTTGTTTTACAGCATATTAATGAGAAACAGGAGGGCGAAGGAAACCAGAATATTTTTGGTCTAGTGCCTTCAATTTAGTATTCTGTGTGCCCTTCATTATCTGGAGCTGTTAACAAAGAGGGGTCTTTTTTTGTTTGTTTTTAATAGAGTGTGAATTCTGAAAAGTGCATACTATACTCCCACTAGGTAAAATGCATGCTGCTCCTCTGTGGTGCTGGCTTCTGGGCTGAAAAATTCCTATTGCCTCCACTGGAAGCACTCTCCTAGGCTGTACGAGATGGATCCAAGCCCACACTGGTGCAGGAGCTGATCCCAGCCGTGGCATTCAGCAGGGAGTGTGAGTTAGGTTTCCAGAGCAGGTGCCGGGATGCACTGCAGCAGGCACAGTCTCCTGGTGAACCGAGGCAAGGGGCTGCTGTGCGGGGGCACAACCGCAGCAACCCAGCTGTGGCTGCTTGTGGTAACATGGGGGAGATGAGGGATGTTAATGATGAGGCCGAAGGGATGTTAATGAACTTTCTTATGACATAAGTTGATATTTTTATCACAGCTGACCTCAGTAAGACATTTTCTGGCTTGATGGACAGCCTGAATGCCACTGAGCCAGGGCTTTTCGTACTTTCCGAACCCCAGGTGTTAGAAAACCATATTCTGGTCACTGATGCCTGCTGCACTCTGGCCCTGCTTTATCCTTTGCCTTCCTTTTTGCTAGGAGTGATATAAAGCCTGCTATTAAGCTACCTAAGGCTGGAGTCACCACTGATCCTGAATATAATTTGATTATCATTTTAGTTGCCTCACAAACCCCATATTCCTTGTTCTCTGGGATACTGGAAAGATAAGACCAGTGCTGCTGCAGGAGGATGTGGTGCTGTTAATTAATTTCTCTGTTATGTTCCTGCTGGGCCACTGGAATGTGGGGCTTTTAACTTTTCATGTTAGAGCTCACCTGCAATCCTGCTCCTGGCATTCAAACTGTAACATATTATTGCACTGCTTGGAAGCTGTTCATATTGCCTTACAGCATGTTGGGATAATTCTAAGATGCCACTAGGTACACTGAAGTTCCCAGGCTGGCTTATGCCACAGTGAAACCACTTTCATGTGTTACAAAAATATATTTGCATTAAAGTTGTAGTTCAGACTGGGAGCTGGCTTCTGAAATGAGTCTCCCAGTAAACCCCAGTTTCTTTCGTTTGCTTCACAGAGCAGCCTTGGAGAGCAAAGCAACTACATTATACTGTGATACAACTGGACTGGGGGATGTGCTGCTGGAGCGAGGTGCTGCGTGTACCCTGTGCACTGGATCAGAGTAGGCATAGTCCAAGCTGCCTCCCCCCTTATCCCTGAATGCACACAGCAGGATGTTGTCCATCAAAACCAGCTGTTTACTTTAGCAATCCTCTCTGCTGTGCTGCATTATTTGTTATCTTGGACTATGAGTGTATTAGACAGGATTCTGTGACACTCGTGTGGTTTGGTGGGATTCATTACCAAAAGAATTACTCTCGTAGGTTGCTTTTTGGGTTGTTTTTTACTCCCCCCAGTGAATGCAGATTTCATATCATATTATCTTAGCTATGTGGTGTTATTTAGTGACAAATTGCCTTTATTAGTTTTGTATTGTGTTATTGGCAGTAGTTTTTCCCATCTCACACAGTCAGCTGCACATTTTTTGGCTGAGGTTTATTAATAGTTTTCTAGTTTATGCATAGACACTGTGCTAGATTTCAGGCAGGAGAGGTATCACCTTTGAAGGCATTAGAAGGTGAAAGCAGATAATGATCAAAGACTGACTGCTATGGTAAATCCTGCTGGGTACTGCAGTTCTGGTCCATATCACTGTAGTACTGGAGCATCTGACACCTCCGAGGGAGAAATGGGAATAACCAATTTTCGGGCATGGAGAACAAGGAACAGTGTGAATGTATGACTTGCTCAGGCAAGAAGCAGTCTGTATCAATATAGGGAATTAAGTCTGAGCCTAAGATCAGCTCAGACTAAATTCCTTAATCACTAGATCGTAGTTTCATTTTTAATGGTTTCTCAATGGGAATGAATGAGAAGAAAAATGGGGAGCAAAACAAATAGAAATCACTGTTTGTGCCCTTATGTCATTGTGTTTCAAGTATCTGCCATTGTCTGTGTTATCTTTCTTTGCCTCTGCCTTAGCAATTTGCATAGTATTTTATTATGTAATTTTAAGGGCCTTTACCCTGCATTAGGCTGAACCGAAATCCTGTGGCACCCAAACTGTCTGCTTGCTGTACCTCCTTGTGAGACACTTTTCTCTAGGGAGGAAGTTCTGTGTTGCACTAAACATTTCTTGAAGCACATTCACCGCTGTTTTTTAAATGTCAGTGGCAGCAAACAGCATTACCTTAATGTATGGCAAAGCAACAGCAGCAGGATTTTGGGAAGAAGCCATCCATACTAGAGTTACTGGAACTTCATTGTGTCTGGATACAACAGGTGTAAAACTGACCACCTCCAAATTTCTTGCCACTTGCTTTGAAGTTTTATCATTCATGGAATGAGAAGTCTCTTATGTAACCAGTCAGTACATTTGCTCTTGATGTGCATAACATTCGGATTAAAAATAATAATAACAAAAAGAGTCCCTTACACAAATTTACAGAGAAATAATTGTTTTTACCTTCAGCTGCTAGTGTCAACGAGTCACCTATCTATTTGGCATTAATATTTGCATACTGATCAGTTAAAATGCTAAAATTAACAGGAATTGCTATGCTCCCAGTTATCTGCTCCCTATGAAAAAGACAAATACAGTCTCACAATGTATTATTTGAATCAGTAAGACTGAAACATTGCTATGAAGAAAAAGTCCACTCATCAGCATTTTTCCTGACCAGCTCCTCTTTGCAGATAGGCTAATGCTTTCAGAGTTCTTATTAAGCTTATTTATGTACTTCAATTTTCTCTGCATGAATTAGAAAAACAGATAAGAAAAAAATCCTAATTTAAAGTATAATTTATGATAAATTTTTGGCACTGCAGAAGTTGATCATGGAAAAAATTTAAATATTGGAACTTCATTTCATACTTATGATGTCTGCTGTGACAATGGAGTTTAACTGCAGGACTTCTTTTCCTTTTGAAAATACTAATTGGATTTTCAACAGGATGTTCATGAGTAAAAGATGGTGCTACACAGAGAGACTTTTTTTTTTCTTTAAGTAGTTCTGCTTAATGAAATGTATAAAAATCTTATATTGTTCTGTCAAAACAGAAGTAATGTGCTTACTCTGTTTCCTGCTGTGATCAACCAATCTGGTAATTTAAATCTAAATGTGCCATAATCTTGAACACCGGGAGGATTAGAAAAAATTATAAAGAAAACACCCACGTTTCCATTTAATAGATGGCCTTTTGAGCCCATTTCCAATTTAGTGCTGTCCTTCTTGCTGAAAACAAAAACAAATTTCCTGAAAATAATATCAAAACAGCAAAAATGCATCAATTAAGCCACAAGATTCAACAGGGTGTCTTTTAATGGGCCATTAAGCCTGGGGTGTATTGTGAAATACCAAGGTAAAGGGCAGATTACTTAAAGCACCCACAGAATATATTAATGATTCATTAAAACATGCCATGTAAACAAATGGTCATATCATAACTAAGTGGCCTGATTGTGCAATCATTTCCAGTGGTCTATTAAAGGAGGAGCAAGTTAGAATTGGATCCAGCCTGTTAAAATGAAGACTAATGTTATTTTTAAAACCTGAAATACATAATGTGTAAAATTTTCCCAGTAATATCTTGCCATGATTGAGGGAAGCAAATGTGTTAAGCAAATAATTTTCCAAAGCAGTAATTTGATTAAGTGCCTGGCAATGTTGCTATAGTTCAATTTAGATTTCTCGTTGGCAGTCCTAAGGCTGGAGTCACCAGTGATCCTGAACTATCATTTGATTATCATTTTAGCTGTCTCACAAAACCTGTGTTTGTTATTTCTGGGATACTGGAAAGATAAGAAGACCAGTGTTGTCATATTGTTAATTGATCTCTGTTATATAATGCCATAAAAAGCTTTAAGGGAACCCTCCATAAAAGGGGGAGATGTCTGGAAAAATACAGTTTCAAAGAAGGTGTTTCTTGCTTTTCAGTTCACATCAAGTGCAAGAGCAGCAGTCTACGAGAAGCAAGTAATCCCTGTTTGTAGAGGAGTCTAATTTTGTTTTTCAAGGGATGGGTTTCATTTATCTTTTACAGATATTACTCAAATGGTATAAAAACTAGCTCTGACACAGGGAGATGAGAAGGAAAATTTCTGCCCTCGGTGAATTACCTCAGATGGAAGTGTCTAAGACTAAATCTAAACTCTAGTATTTGTAATTGAGTGAATGGTAGTTCTAATTAGTAGTTCTAATTAGTTTCTTATGAAAGGACTTGTAATAAACTCTTCTGTTTTATTTGGCTACATCAATTCACAGTAAATGGATTGCAATGAAATTTAACATTGCAGCAATTTCATGCGTAACACCATCCCTTGCACGCTTGGAATCAACAGCATATAATGGCTGTGACACCCATGTCTCCCAAGAAACCATTTTCACTCTACAGTTGGTCCATCATTTATATGAACCAAGACAGTAAAAAAGTGAAGATAGAAAAAGTACTCTGAAAACAATGTGGGCTGCATGTAATTTCTTCTTGATGGCTTTTAATGTATTACTGATAAGAACATATGGTAAATAGTGCAGGTTCTTTCTTTTTGGTAGTGCTGCCTCTAGTGAGTCCTTTCTCCTTGCCTTTAAATAGTGGGTGTTCTTAAGCCTACACTGAACATCTATCACAGACCAGGCTGGATGGGGCTCTGAGCAGCATGTCCCTGCCCATGGCATAGACTTGTAACAAGATGGTTTTTCAGGTTCCTTCCGACACAAACCGTTCTATGAGTCTATGATGGGTTTAGATACAGCTATCTAACGTGTGGTGCTTCTTGACCTTGCTTCAGCTCCTCTAGAGAACAAAGAGATTTGTGAAACTGTCATTTGTAAAAACAAACTGTAATTGAGGGTGCTCGTGCCTGGACTTTAGAAATACACTGCTGGTAAATGTGGGAGCTGGTAAGTGAGATGGCCTTTTGCCTGCTCACCTCTGAAATGTAAGAACCCGACGAAAAGCAGCTGTGTGTATTCAGCTCCAGTTTCCTTTTGCAGAACTAGAAATTGACCAGTACATTTTTATTAAAGCATAACTCCTTTCTCAATTGGTATTTGCTTTTGTACAGACAGCTTTCCTCCG
Source organism: Cnemophilus loriae (assembly GCA_013397755.1). NCBI lineage: Eukaryota > Metazoa > Chordata > Aves > Passeriformes > Corvidae > Cnemophilus > Cnemophilus loriae. Next base: position 1,773,585 of record VZTF01017495.1, on the reverse strand, counting down.
TATATTTTTTCTATTGGGGTTGAGAAGTAATTGCTAAGAATTTAATTCTGTTTTTTCCACACAGTTCTCACATTTCCTTCTGACTCTTCCATTTCCCCTGAAAACCTGCATTTACAGCCTTTCTCCTAAGTACTTTGCACCTCCAGAGCTCTCTACCAGTCCTTTTTTTTTTGTCCTGCATTTCTGCATCTCCTTCCCTTTTAGAGAACTATATTCCTTATGCTTTTGCCTTCTCCTTCTCACCAAATTAAGTAGCAAAACTGCCAGTAATACCTCTTAGAGCCATGCTGACCCTGCCCTGCTCCCTGGGACACAGCTCTCTCTCCACTTTTAAGGGCTGTGAGCTACTTGCAGACTTCCCTGCTCTGAGGAGCCTCTTCTTTGACCTTATACAACATGTTAAAGGTTGTGTATAGTATATAAAATAAAATCTCACCTGCAAAGTAAGACAAGTCATTATTATCTAACCCTGGTGCTCTGCAGGGTCAGCAAGAGGCAGCTATTACTGTCAGAGTGTGAGGATGATACTGGAGTGCCCTCAGGTACCTCTAGAAACCAGTGGAAAATAAACATTTCGGGCAGCAGCAGTGTTTCCCCTTTAGCACAGAGCAATATTTGTATACCGGAGAACAGTGCAGCACCGTAATGACAGTGTTATCCAGCTTTTACAAACAGCTTGTTTTGACGTGATCACCAAATGCTGGAGCGCTGCTGAATTGCTGCGTGGGGTTTCTGGGTTGAAAAAGCACTCTGTTTGTTCGGGCTCAAGTAACTGAATGTTCTTCAAGGACATGTACTCCTATAATGTTCTTTGCAAATTTAAGTGATTGAAGTTTTATAACCACCTTGCTTATTGGACTTACTGGTCTTTTAGAAAGCTGTTTCCTCACTTCATCAGAAAATACTTGCAGTGGTGAAGCATAAGGTTTTCTTCAGGAGAAACACAGAAGAGTGGAAGTCAGAGAGTAGCTCTCGGATCAATCCAGTTTTTGTGTTTTTGATGAGGTGGTGATAACTTTCAGATCCAAGTGTCTGCAAAGTTTTCTTATGGGTCTGAACTAGAAATGTCACCCAGCCTGTGTCTCTAATTCAGCATCTGCCTGTACTTCTCTCTTCTGAAACTGGTAAAATCCTGCTTCAACCAGGTAACGGGCCAGAGTAAACAGACTGCATTTTTATTAGCTTCTTTGAGAAGATTGAACTCATTCCTGTTCTTGTTCATCATTCTCTTTCCTCAGGGCATGCAACCCTCCTCTCCTCTGAGTCCAGGGCTGGACATAGCCCACTGCTACCAGTGTTCCAGCCCCCATATTTCGTGAGGCGTGTGAAATTACCCATCTGAGCCTCTCAGGCATATGGCAACTGCAGCAGGCCCTGATAAATCCCATTTTATACCTCCCACCACCACAAATGTATCCAACCCAATTTCTGCTTCTAGCCTTCATAAACATTCCTCTTCAAGGATAGTTTTTAGACAAACCTTTTAGCTTCAACTGAATTCAATGTTTGGGGTTTTTTGTAAGATTGATGATGGTATGTATACAGGAGACATTGGTGGGTACCATTTTGTCATCTCAAATATGAAGCCTTTTTACCTCCATTGTTAGAAGTCTTAGGAAACTATGGAAGTTTTAACAGTTTGATATTTTTTTTTCTGCTCCTCTAGCTTCCTAAGCCAGATGAGCCAGAGAGGCTTTTTGAATCTCAGGCAGCTGCTGGTGTTAAAAGTACTTCTTAATTGCTTATTTTTGAGAGGTTATAATGGCCCAGTGATTTCCTAGATTTACAGGCCAGAAGACGTTACTGTGATCATCTACTCTGACCTCCTTCAGAGATATAGGAATCACAGGGTGAAATCCCATTAAATGGATTAAATAGTAAGTGTAAAATTAAAAAGATAATAAAATTTAATATTTCTTCTTGGTGCTGGTCCAGGACTTAAGGTAGTGAGGTAGTGCAGTGCAAATGTACCCGATTTCCATGTTTCTGTGCTGCAGAAAAGGAACTTTTAACTTTTTGTCTCACTGCTTAGCAAGTGTTACCTTTTTTCCTCGCCTGACAATCTTGTACTTTAATGAGGAAATGTAATCTTGTTGGATGTTAGGCTATCCATGCATCTGTAACAACTCTGGTATATCATCCCTGTCATGCCTATAGCCCGAGGCCTCACGTATATGTGACACATCACTTAGCAAAGATGATGGAGAGGATGTGTTTGACACGCTCAGGATCCAGGGGTACATCTGGTACCTGCATATTCTCTGCCAGCTTGTGTAGATCTGAACACACCCCAGAATCCCCCAATGGAAACTTGGGCATCCTGTTACTGAAAATGAGAGCAGTCCTGGAGACACCTTGTCACATACCACGGGACAGACTTTTGAGCTCTCTCACTCTTTTCAGATTCTGCTTACTCTGGAAAGGATCAGGTATTGTTGCTTTCCCTGTTATCTTTGTTTTCTAGCAGTGCAGTGGGTTATGCACAGCACCTGCTGGTCAGCTGTTGAGGTGGTTGTTTTAAAGACAATAGCACCAATCCTGTATTGCAATAGTCACACTAATGAGGTAAGAGTAACTCTCAGACTGACATAGTTTGGGTTCCAGTAAAGGTGAAGTCAATACGAAGGCATCTGAAAGTGTAGTCTTTGCTTTTCCTGCCATTGATTATGCATTTCCTCCTGACTTAACATGGCTGATTTATAGTCAAAAGTGTGCAGGTGGGCATGGTGATCCACTGTACTTCAGCAAGGAGCTTCTTCAGGAAAGACCTGACCTACTGGGGTTTGTGTATTCCTCTGACATGGACTTGGAGAAATATGACTCCTGGTGTTGTTCTGCGAATTCAAATGAAGTCTAGAAACACTTTTCCAGGTATTCCCAGTAGCATAGCCGTTGGAGGCCACAATCAGAAATGTAAATATTCCATGTTTCTGTGCCCATTTTGGTGCATCCCATGGGAAATCTCCCCCAGCACTGGCAGGCACAGATAACACTACCCACTGCTGGTGGTGGAGGAGAAGATGAGAGTTCTTGTCAAATCCCTCTTGACAGCCAGAAAGGTTGTTAGTCTTGTTCTGATTCTCTGCAAGGGAGAAAAAAGTCTTTATATTTCAGGAAATTTCCCTGGTGTGTAAGAGGCGTGCTGTGTCATTCATTACTCAAATGAAGGCCAGTTTGTGCTTAAATGACTGGTGAAACTAAAGTAAAATATGTATCAATTTATTTAATTCCCATACCTATTCTAATGAAGACCAGAAATATCTTGCTAAGAAACAAACTTTGGGTACTTCTAGTCTGGAAAACTTGATGTCTGTAGTGTAGGGGGGAAAACAAAAAAGGAACAGTGACTGTGGACAAATGGTTGGTCAGCACAGTGTCTTGGCAGGTGGGTAAAGGAGAGTTTGGTTTTGCGCTGGCTGGTGGAATTGGTGACCTGGTCTAGCAAATATTTATGCTGCACTGGTTTATCTTCCAGTGGCTACATCTCAAGTTTTTGTGGACTTCATGAGTTGCTTAAAGTTGTTTGATGTAATAAATTTCCTTCAAAAGCGCAAATACTGTGGAAATATCTACCCAGAGATGCAAAATGTGCTGGAACTGCAAGAGGTGCTTACTTGAATAATTGTTTTGGATAATGCAAAAGGGGTTATGAATTAACAGGCTGGAAGAGTAAACAAGATTAGAGCTAAGTGCTTTCAGGGACTGTGTAAAAAAATAGTCAAAGGCTAATTGCAAAGGAGTGGGTGAGGAAAGTCCATAAATTAGAAGGGGTGAGAAGGGAAAATGGAGAGGTCAGGAGTAAGATGGCCAGGTAAAACAAGCAGTGAAGGAAATGAGAAGGGGGAAAAAAGATTGTGGGTGTTTCTTTAGGTAGAAATATCACAAAAATACAGAGTAGTGTTTAAATTCTGGGTACAGTGAAAAGCATCTCAGAAAGAATATAAAAGTATGCAAAATGGCATATAGAGTAAAAGAGTTAAAAGATTAGATGGAGTAGGCAAGAAAGATGAAAGGTGAGAAATTGAAAACACCATCTGAAGTAGAAAATTTATATCTACTGTAATATTTAAGGAAGAATAGAAGAGAAAGTCAAAGTGGAAGATACTTGCGAATGAGTGAAAAAGCAAGAGAAAGTAAGGGAGAAAAATTCTGTATTTTCATAGAAACTAAAGGAAAGAAAATCATCATGTATTTTACAGGGGTTTAAGAGTCCAGCGAGCAGGAAGGATAGCAAATCTCCTTTCATAGTCCTTGAACAGTTCAAAAAGCGTTCTGAAAGTCGTTGTTCCTAAGATGCAAACTATAAGACAAAAGATGTTCCTCATAACCAACCAGAACATAATTTCTTATGCATCTGTTTTCCAACCTTGAGCATAAATCACTACTACTGTCATTTTTGTAGCCTCCATTGTACTAGAAAAGTGTAAGTCTCAAGACAGCAGTCGCGAAACAATAGAGACTCTGCATTTAAACACATGTATTACATTGTACACTGCATTTTGTCTTGTAGCTAACTACTTTTCTGATAATAATTAGTTCAGCAACACTGTGTCTTCTGGAGAAAGAAGATGAAGGCAAAGGAACAGGAAGACTCAAGATACTGAAGCTATTTGCTTCAGTGTAGATACTTAATGGAAAACTTCGATTTTGGAATGCCCTGTAAGGTTTATAGGATTCAGTTTTTGCGATTTCAAAACCAAAGTGGCTCTTCCAAATGAAAGGCCACGGTCACTTACAGTTTCTCAATATACTTGAGGTATCTCAGATTCGAAGAAAATAAAAGTTCGAGTCGAGCATTTGTACGTAATCAGAAGATCTTCAGCCACAATGTCTTCTGAAGAACCCCACTCACTTAGTGACTTGTTGCTGAGACAAATGAGGATCAGTGAACGAATGAAATATGCCCTGAAAACTAGAGTAGGAAAGATTATGTCTTATGAACCTGCAATAGCTAAAACAGAGACGTGTCCAAGGCTCCTGGGAAAATTGCTTCTCTCTCCTCATGCCTTTGGGTCACATCTCCAAGTCTTACATATGACCTTGTCCTTATGAGAGAAGTAGGATTATTTTCTGGATTGTTTCTTCTGAGGTAGTATGGAACAGCTCTTCTGAGCAAACTCAGAAAAGAATGGTTCAGAACTAAAATAATTGTAATTCTCATCTCTAAATATCCAATAATCTTACCTCTTATTCACCCTGCCTTTTGTTTTTCGCACTTGTCTTCTGCCATTCTCTCCTGTGCTCTGGAGCATTCAGCCTGAATCTGAACAAATGTGAAGAGTGATATATGGACTGTAAATATAGTTTTCTCTGCTGACTTTGGGCCATTGGTAGTAAATGCATTATCTTGAGCAGCTACAAGTTTTATGGATAACATTATGCAAGCACACAGGAACTGTTGTTGACTGTGCAAGTATCAAAGCCTATTGATTAGCTGCTACATGGGCCGTAATAAAACTATCATTATTAATTATGATATAACAGTATATACGTGTACAGGTAGCAAGTCACCTCTTTTATTTTTTTTCTCAATTTATTGCTGAGCACAGTAGATTGTAAGTCACCTTTGCGTTTTGAGAGAAAAAAGAACCTAACATTCCTGCATTATTTCAGACTAAAGGGGATGATGCCTTATTGTCTTCCCAGTTTCTACTGCAAGAAATTGGTATCTGTGAGGTTACAGGTATTTGTGAGCTGTTCCATGCAGGAATAACTGGTTTTATAACCTCTGTAATATAGGAGAGCAGTAATCTGTTTTTCAATATTAGGTCAAGTTGCTCTCGTCTAATCTTGTGTGTTCCTTTCTTGCAGTTTCTATGCTAGAAATTGTAAAAGGAAGCACTCTTATAAAAGATACATTTATTGAGTGAAGATTAGTTTGTTGCTATTGACAGCACTAGGGATATGAAACATGTTCTTTAGAGCCATTGGTTAGAGCTACCCTTTCTTTATGGCTACAAGTATGAAATGCAAAATATATACAAAAATGCTCTATTTTATACAATACGAAAAAGGTAATGTGTCTTTAATCTTGACCCTGTAGCAGTTATTCTTTCTGTGGTGAACTATACATGAGTTCTGTTATAATAAACCTTTGAGCTTCAGCTGATTTTTCTCCATATTGCTTAATTTAACTAAACACTGTATTGTGAATAAAATAACTATCGGTAAAAATTAAAATATTGGGAGGGATGAAAGGATTATTTCAAAGTGGATAAACTCTAATACTCCTGTATAAGGTATGTATAAACCTTTTTTGTTCATGTATCATATATACAAGAGAGCTTCCAAATTAATTCTTCTGTCCTGTATGTCCCCGAAGAGTGCCAAAGGAACTAGTATTTTAGAAAGAGATTAAGCTATGTTTTAGATTTGGAGCTCTAGATTTAAGATCTTCTTACTTTAATCTTCTGCTTGTTTTTTTCTTCCCTTCCTCTTTCCCCTCTCAAAAGAGGTAATGCTGGAAGTACTCATTATTTCAAATGAACAAAATTTATTAATATATGTGAGTGTACCAAGGAATGGAGAAGCTGCAAGAGCTTTCTCCTTAATAAGGGCATGGTGCAAAAGCACTGATATTGATATATATTCTTTAAGATTATTCATTTTCTTTTGCATTTGGGAATGGCCCTTAGCTGGAATAAACTTGCAAAATTGATTTGCAATGAGGATATAGTTATTTTAGCTTGGACTAAGAAATCTTCTATCTATTGCATTGGTGTGATCTGCAGGTCTTGCTGCACTTCTTCCCACTCTCCACATGTACTTTGTTGCGTTTTTGATTTAGATAATTCCATCTACTTTGGTTTGGAAAGATACACATTTCTATTCTTCAATTTAGTTTTCATTAAATTAATTGATAAATAGCAGCATCAGATGATTAGAGAATGGAGGTGCCTGAATGGTAGGTGCTTGAAGTTAATTCTGTTTTATTCCTTCAATGTATTTCAATTAAAGCAATAATTTTTTAAATAAATGCTTGATTGTATAATCTGATTCCTCCTTTTCACTTTTGACAGAGCAGTAGTGCTTCTATGTATTTATTGCAAGCTTCTGGTTTCAGCTGTGCATTAAGTGGCTTCTAAAAGTGAACTCAGTTGATAAGCTTGGGTAACCAAAGCCTCACAAACTCAGGCTTGATGGTCTCTGGCAGGGATGGAGCAGAGAGCAGTGACTGGGGTTTGGTTCTCTCCTGCTGAGCCCTGGTCACACTGGCACTTTGGGCAAGTTATTTTCAGTGCAGTGAACCGGGCAGAATCTTCTGTCCTCTGGACATTTTCCTTCATCCTGTTTCTGATTTGGATGTGGCTTTCTTTATATTGCACACCCAGATGAGAGTGATAGAGACCTAGAGCTCACGGAATGAGGGAAAGGAAGGTGAATACATGCTGTAATAGTCTACTGTGTTCTGGGGAGGAAACTGTTTACCTTATTATTCTCTCATATATTAGTGCTGGAATAGAAAATCCCAATAATGATACAGTTCCCAGAGCACCTGACAGGGTAGCAAGGTATGTACTGGAGAATGTGCTGCTTGTGATGCTGAGGGTGTCTCTGAGAATTAGAATTTATTTTTAAGGGAGAAGAACTTTTTTTTCTCATCTTAGATAGATTGCAAGCCCCCAGTTCAATATCTTTTTTACATTCCCTTCATCAGGTCCTACCTTAGTAATTTTTCCTTAATGTAAACAATCTTAATCTTTTTCATCTCCATTTATGAGAAGCTCTGCTCTGCTCCTCTCTCCAGAGCCTTCTTTGGGGGGGTGTATGTAAGAACCGTGCAGGGCAAACTGCAGGGTGTGAAGGAAAGATGTCGTTCTGAGGAGTAACTGATGCTTCGTTAGAGACAGAGGTTTTTTGTTCAAAAGTGCACAGGGCAGAGTTACATCTTTGCAGAAGATCCTTCTCTTAGGATTACTTATATGGGCAAAGGATTTTCAAAATTATTCCCTAATAGAAACATTTTCAACAGAGAAAATGGATTTGTCTGTGTATTTGTGATATGTTTATAATACCATTAATGTATATGCATATGTATTCACTACAGTTATACATTAAAAATATGGCTCTCTATTGCAAGGCCAAGAATTGGAGAACTGAGAAAATCTAAATTTGTAATCCTTTGTGTAACCTTAATTCTATGCATGCTGGATTTCTTCCAACACTTATCTTCCAACACTGAGCTCTTGCTCAAAGCCCAAAATGTTTGGAAGAGGAGGTCAGATCATGGAATTTGAAAAATATGTCATAATCCTGAAAGGGCAGAATAAAGAGTGTGTGGCAGCATAAATCTGCCATTTCTTAAGCTGAAATGTGTGATTTGCAATCTAAACTTTTTAATGCAGTTTATTAGATGTCATTTCCTATTTATTTTGTTAAAGGCAAAGAGAAAAACAAGTCTGTTTTGAGTAATTGCAGAAGCTGTTATATGGCACATCATCAGGGTCTGAGAGCCTTCCCTCCAGCTCTGCCGCGATACCTCTGGCAGCAGGAACGGGTTGCAGCTGCCAGGCTCCAAAATTGGAGAATAAAAGTAGTTTGTGGAAGTTGAGGTTTCTCGTTTATTGTAAGAAGGGACGTTTCCTCCCTGTGGGGTGCTGGAAATGGGAGGCAGTAGTGAGGACGTGCAGGGTGTCTGGGTGTTGACACTTGGCTGCTGTCACCAAGGTTGGGAAGGATGTTCAGCTGGCACCTGCCTTGTCCCAAGAAAAGCAAACGCAAAATGGTGACCTCTGGAACTTTGACATCTCTTGAAGAAGGGAACAAACTAGTTGTCCTAACTTCTTTCACCACTGCATTTGCTTTTTATTCACATATGGTAAGAAAATATGAGATAACTTGTGGAGAGGATATCAATTTTATTGTAGATGTTGTTGAGTTTGCCTTCCTCTTATAAAAAGGGTACGTTGTCTCTGCTTCTTACATATAGTAACATGTCTTTGATGAAATTGAGAAAATACTTTCCCAGAATTCAAAGAATTTATATTTACCTCCATCCACAAACAAAACACCACTTTTTGAACAACATATTATTCAGGTTCCTATCATGTCACTGATAATGGTTATTAATAGAATATGTGTTATTCTTCCTAGCAGACCTGCCAAGCCAAAGAATAAAAGTGTAAGGAAGTAGAATTAATAATTCTGTTGCAATGCATCATATAGATAAGGCAGTAATTGCAAGGTCAGATGGACGTGCATAGATAGATGGTTAACGGGTTGTGCTGTAATGAAAGCACAGGCCTTTTACATATGTTCGTGAATAATGTTTCTCATAAAGACACTAGATTGATTGTCTACAAAACCATCTTCTGAGCTAGAAATGATCAACACTCATGGTAATGAAATATTAAAGATAAATTTGTGAATCCATATTGGAAGTAAATTTCAAGCCCCTATAACTTGCTGCTAAGACATTCCTTATTCCAGAAATGAGATACATGAAGAATTCTGATAAAAGAATATCCCATCTCTTTTTCTGTTAACATATTTACCAATCTCTTTATAAGTGATGTGCCTTCTCTTAGGCCTAAATGAAAGAAAATAAAGCTTCAAATCACTGACAAAAGGTGAAGTTAAAATACACATAGCATGAGTTTTTATGAGAGAATCAGTATATAGTTATATTTTTGTGTTATAAGAGACACAGGAATTAGATTTGTTGGTTTCCTAGCAACTAAGAGTCTCAGAATTTTAAAGCTGGAGATCAAACTTCTATTGCTTGCTTAGAAGTACAGATGGACATGTATTAATAAAAAAATTTCTGAAATAATTTCAACATAAGCCACTGAAATATTTTGTAGTAATCTAAAAATAAGATCTGGCTTTCTAGATCAATATCAACCCTAATCACAAGTTGGCAATAACTAACATCTTTCTCATGATATTTAAGATATTTATCAAATTCTATTAAATATGTGCTTTGAGCCTTTTCAGGGGAAAAATAAGACCAGATGTTGGGAGAAAAGAAGATGGAACTCTAGAAACAATCATATTTTCTTTTTTTATTTTTTAATACATCTAGTTGTGTATTTTAAACTCCAGTTTGTTTCTAGTCCTTTCTCATGCTAGTACTTTTTCATGCTTTGAAATTCAGACTCTAGTTTGGCTTTTTTTGCTAAAATACTTTGCAGCTTTGGCACTTACACCTTCTGTGTAGTAGCTTCCTGATCGGTGTGTTTCACTGCTTAAATGCAGAATATTCTTCAGGATGAAAAGATGGCCTCTGGCCACTTCTCCTGTCAGTGACAAGTCTGAACAGGCAGGCATTTGTGTTCAGGTACCCTCACAGGCACGGGAGCTCGGCATGGTGCATGTCCTTCCAGCTGTTCCTTGCAGTGCCTCCGGTTCCTGGGCATGGAGCAGTGAGGTTTTCCTTGCTGCATGAAGTGCTTTGCACAGCATTCCCTTATGCACACAAGAGAGCACAGCAGTTTAGAGGAAACTCTTGATTCCAAGATGGTAAATATAAGCTTAGTGATGGATAACATATTCATGAGTTGAATTCTGGGTTTCATAAGGGTGGATGCTTCTGCTTGATGCCTTATTCTAGCAGTTTGAAATACAAACTGCATTATTCTCAAATGGGAAGTAGCAAATAATAGGCTGAAATATTACAGGAAATTATAAAGAAATAATCATAGAATAGAGTAATAGAACGGTTTGGGTTGGAAGGCACATTAAAGATCATCTTGTTCTAATCCCCTGCCATGGGCAGGGACACCTCCCACTAGACCAGGTTGGTCCAAGCCGCATCCAGCCTGGCCTTGGACACTTCCAAGTATGAGGCAGCCACAGGTTCTCCAGGCACCCTGTGCCAGGGCCTCACCACCCTCACAGGGGAGATGACAAATGACTGGAAGCCATGACATTTACAAATGAAGAACAAACTAAAATTCACGTATATTGTTTTGGACATAAATAAGTAGTTTTGAAATGTATTTGTGTGGTGAAAAAAATAGTTACTTCGGATACGTTCTGTTACATTACAGTTTCCCTGGACACTTGACTGGCGTTTAGCAGGTATCTAACGCCGTGTGAGG
>VZTF01017495.1:1743614-1762227 GCA_013397755.1 Cnemophilus loriae | reverse complement strand
AGCGGGTTTCCTCAGCACCTGGATTCTGTGGACCCCCAGCCACCCCACCTGTTGGTTCAGCCGACACAGCAGGTATCAAAGGGCCTGGACATTGTGTGCGAACAACAGTCGCATTTACAGGTAAATAACTAGTGCTACCATTGTTTTAGGATCAGTGCTGAGGCACATTAGTAGTTGGCTTAAGCTTGCAATGTACTATGGTCTGGGGCAAATTGTTCCATAGTTATTGCAGATTTATTGTCTTATTTCTGGAACAAGATGTAGTATGTGGAACATGGGACATAAAATCTGATCTGTCTGAAATAGCTTTCTGGTCTTGGTGGTGCAGCTCATATTCCTTTTCATGGGTGTTGCTTTTATATTGTGTCTTTTGTTCTGAATCTGAATTTTTTTCCAGCTTGATCAAAGCCACTTTCCATACCTTGAGAATACACCTATTTTTTTCTTTTGTCACAGTTGTGTATGACTCTTGGGCTATGGGGAAGGAGTTAGGAGCCTGAGATAAGGTGGCAGGGTGCTTCTTGCCTTCTAAGTTAAAATTACTATTTAATGCATTTGGACTGTCATGATACTTTTTCTACTATGTAAAGTGTCTTCTGGTGTCCCACAAGGTTTTATAAACATGGCAACTTGATTTATTTTTGCATATTATCTGTGTGATTTGAATCTAAGCAATCTCCAAATGTGGTAGGATCCAAGGAACCACAAACATCTGTTGTCCACAGCTCAGCTGTTGGCATTACTGGTGTTCTATCCACTGCAGTGCAGTCCTAGGAACATGGGACATTCTGCAGTATTTCAGCACACTGTGCTTAAATACACACTCTGCTACACACTCTGTCCCTTGGGCTTTCCTGGCCCTTCCTCCTGTCACAGCAAAGGCACTCAGGGCTGTGCTATCAGCTTTGGCCCTCAGTGCAGCTTCTCTTCTCTCTGCAGCGCTGTTTCCAACCAGGGAGCAGGAAGGGCCAGGCTCACCTGCTGCAGTCAGCTCCCTTTGGTTTGGATCACACTCCAGTAAGCTGATATTTTTTCTCACTTGTCACCACAACATTGATCCACTTTAGACTCAGATCCTGTGTTCAGTAGTTTCCTTCTGTTCCTTTTTTTTCCTTTTTTTAAATTTTTGGGAAACTAGTATCATTGAAAGCTGCTGCGGAAAACAACACAAGAATGGCAAAGTCTGTCTCTTGAACTTCTGTACTACTTGCAGAATGAACACAGCGTTAAATAAAGGTTGTTTACATTAAGAAAACATGGACACTTCGTGGCAAGACTATAGCTTGTATTTATTAATTTACTTCTGCCCATGCATAAATACAGCTGAGATTTTTTCCTGACTTCTAGTCTATCTGAGAAACTATAATTTTGCCCAGACAATAAGGTTTTTCTGTGCAGAAGCTGTTGCTGTGTTGCCCTTGAAACTTTTAACAAACTGGGTGCCAGGAAGTTGACCTAAGGATGCAGCACTCCCTACGCAGTAATGTGAACTATTAAGCAAATGGCACAGAGTAATGTTCTTTCACTGTGCAAAAATGCTCTCATTTAGGTAAAATTTCAGCCTGCTGTTGGCTGTTACAAGCCAGAATGGCAAAGAGAAATAAAATGTAAAAGCAATATGAGTTTGAATCAAATTATGATAAGAGTCAGATGGTGCCATTACACAGATATCCCCATAGGCAGGCATTAGGAAAATTTGCCATAATGGTATGCTGAAATATAATTCTTTGGTGGGAAGGCCACTGAGATTCTAAAATCAACATTTAACTCTTTCACAAACCTCAGACAAAAGCTGGACTCTTGAGCAGAGAGGAACCCCACAGACAGCAGTGCAGGTGCTCCCCTGGGTTGGAGCCATGAACCAAACTGGCCAATATTCTGCAGTGAATGATTTGCTTTGGAACTGATGGTGTCATGCCTGGACATGACACGTGCAGTGTTACCGTGCAAGTGACCAAGAGAAATCTGGATGACAGAACAGAGTCCTTCCCAAAGGGAAGTGAACCATTTCTGCTGCTGAGCTCCTAGTGATGCCAACAACCCCACCCAAAGCAGTCAGATTTCTTTTGTGAGCATCTTGAGAAGTGAGGAGTTTGCAGTCTAAACCGTAAAGATAAGTACTGCTTTGTACTGCAGGAAAATGTAGAGTTAAATGAGTGTGACTAATTAAAATGTTTTGAAGTAGGATATGTTTTCTCTGGGCTTTTTGCTTGAGTTTAATACTGGGTTTAAGTGAAAGAATTTAGGCACACAAGCATTCTACATCTGTGTGTTCTACTTAGAGAAGGAATGTTTGGTTGAATTAGATTAATTTTTGGAACGCATTAAATTCTACAGATTTATGCAAGGGAAAATACACCCTGTGCTGTCCTACAGGCATTTGCGTGTCACTTTGCAGGCAGGACAAAGACTTGAGGAAGCAACGAATTCTGAAGCACTGGTCATCAGGCAAATATTTGAGAGGTTTTACTTCTGAGCTGCAGAGCTGCTCTGTGAACCATCGGCTGCCTTTGTGCCTCTGTTTCTGCATTTGCCATCTGCCTTCTCCAAATACAGCCTAACCTCCCTAGGGCAAATGACATTTTTCACTTCTGTTTGCAGTGTTTTGCACAATGAGACACCATTCCTGGCTACATTAGCAATGTGAACAATATTTGAAAAGAGGCATAAGTTTGTGAGTGACTGTCCAGAATTTATTAGAGACTGGAGCATTTTAGGCTTCACACTATTTCTTGCCTCCAGGCTAGGGTGGTTTACAGCCTGACTGTGAGTGGCGTACCTGGACTGGGAGGACTGGGAGGATTGGGAGGACTTGGGAGGATTTTGTTTCCCTGCCTTTATTTGCTTGTTTCTTATTTTTTTGTAATGAGCTAAATGATCTTTCCCAACTCTGTGTTGCTTGGAGAGCCACCTCACCTGGTACATGAGCAAAAGTGTCCATTAAGATTTTATTTATTAAAGAGATATGTCCAAGAATTTTAGAATAATTGGGATGAGAAGTGTTACAGTTGGCCTTGACACTGTTAGTTCCTCTCAGCCTCTCTCAGGCTCTTTGGGTTATCCTCCCTCCCTGCATGACATGAGTATCCTGGACTTCTGGATGTGACAAAACTGTAATTATGAAATGCCGGGAAGGGCTGAATTACTCACTGCAAACGACTAGGCTAGAAAGGATATGAGAAAGTTACACAGGAGTGATACATTCTGTTTCTTTCCGTGAACAGGACGGTATCTCCCTGCTCCACTTGTCACATGTGTGATTCCCATGGGTTTAATACCTGTCTTTTGGTTTGAAGCATCCCATCAAGTGTGCCAGGCTCCCTATGCTTCTGCCAGAGGAGAGAGAGGATTTCCACTAATCTCCAGTATCTGATGTGGTAAAAGGACTCGGAGGAATTGCCTGTTTCCCACGCTCCAAACAAGTGCTTTTGGAAATGTTTCTTTTTTGTTGACCTTCAGATGTATGGCTTTTAAGAGCCATGTGAGGGAATTTGAAAGTGCCTAGTGGGTTTAGATTCCCACGAACACCATGAAGTGCAGATGCCCTTATCTGTGTGGGTGACTTAGAAAATCCTGTATTAGGAGCCAAAGTCACTTTGAAAGCTGAGAATCAAATTCTATCTTTAATCTCTGTGTGTTTTGACATTCTGTTTGAGCTGTGTAACTATTACACCTATGTCACTTCTGCAACGTGTTCTCAAGAATTTGTGAGAAGTAGTTAAGGAAAAACATGTATTTCAGGGTGAAAGTTGTAGAAAAGCACCTGACTGAGGCAGACTGTTCTATGGCATAACAGGGAGTCTAGAGGAAAGTATCTAAGGAAAAGTTTTTTTGTATCTTTGGATACCTTAATTCACATCTTGGTCCACCTTGAAGATACAGGTAGGTGTACGAGCACCACTCTATCCAACCAAGCCCAGGTTCCCTCGTGGTTAGAATAATTCATGCTAACTGCATGAAAAATATGCTTGTTAGGAGAGCTAATAGCAACAGAATGATAGAGACCTACTTTGAAATACAGCCTCCACTGATAAAGGTCTGGGCATTCAGTGGTGTCATGCTAAATGCCTCTCTCTTTTATGGAATGTTTGTTCTGAAACATAAGGAAAGTAATTTCTTATTGTTTTTTTTTTCAGAGTATCTATCAAATTATGTTGAGTATTTGCAGAGCAATAAGTCAGGATTGACTAGTGGAAATCTTATAATCCAGGAACGTGACCCAGCACAATATCATCCTAATTTCCTCTGCAAGGATTAATTCTGCTGTTTTCCTCTTCCATGACAGTGAATTGAGCATGTAGCAGACTGTGCACAGTGAATGCATCTTGATCCCCTGTAATCTTTGCAAACATTTCAAGTGACCTTTTTGTTGAATGTCCTTTAAAAGCTTCTAGGATATTATCAAAAATAGCCAAAGAAATTACTGCCAGAGCAAGCAGGACTCCATTTCTTCTCCAGCTTTGCTGTACAGCTCACATCTTTGCTATGGAAAGTTTTTTCTTCTTCACTGACTGAGCTTGGTTTTGCTTTCTCTGGATTAATCAACTGTTTGTTTATTTTAAACTGAACTCAAGTAGAATGAATGCTAAGCTAAAGGAAAAATTCCTGGATGTGTAGTGAAGCAGCCTTTCTTCTGTCTTGCACACTGGAGTGCCTATACACCAGTGCAGCTGAGTGGCAACTGCTGTGGAATAGTGTTTCACCTGAACACCTTGTGCTGCAGGCAGAGGCCCACCGGGTACACCCAGTGAGGACTGTGTGTGACAGATGCCAGTAGCAAACTGGATCACTGACTAATGTCATGCTACAAGCATGAGCCATACTGCTGCTTCTTCTGCCTGCCTTGCCAATCCTCCAGGAGGTACTGTTTCCAATATGAGCACTTCATTGGTCTTTTCACTTGTGTAAATGAACTTTATTTTTGCCTGACTAGACAAAATTTTCATTTTTGGCAAGGCAGGCAGTTTAGATGGTTCCCTGGATGCTTCCTGCATGTCAAACAAGTTGGTCACACTGGTGCACTTGTGAGGCCCCCATGGCATCTGTGTGTGCAACAACAACACTTGTGTCGAGAAAATACTTCATCAAGTTCTTAAACACCTGTGATTCTGCCTAATAAAGTCTGCGTAGCACATAGCTTTTATACTAAAATTAATGATGCTTTAAGGCAGCGTGTTAGGTCCATGCTTTGGCTGGAACAGTTGCCATCAATTTCCCGTGTGCTGTTGGTTTGTGTGTTTGACAATCTATCCATTTGTTTTCCCGGTCTCATCCATCATTTGCTCACGGCGCTTTCCAACAGTTGTTGTCTTGCTACCAGCCTCTAATTTCACGTCCTCAAATTCATCAATGGGTTGTATTTATCTTGATTGACAATTCATCACAATTACTCCTGCAATGGAGAACAAGTTTTAAAAAAAGTAAGTCTCTTTCAAGTGCTGTAGCTTATATGGAACCTATTCTCCCTGTTGGAAAGGAAACCTCGAGAAAATGGGACTTTGTCACAGGTCCTACACTTCAGTCCTCCCCAAAATCTTAAACAAAACACTGTTTAATACTTGTAAACCTGGAAGGAGCTCAGTTTGCTCGGAGTTGGGGCCATTTTCTCACCTGCTGGCTTCTGCTTTACTCATGCTTGCGTGAATCAAGAGCTCATCTACAAAATCTCTCAAGCTTTTATCACCATGACAGCTGAATACCACTGTCCTTGATCTTCACTAACCCTCTTCTTTCAATATACAGATTTTGAAATATTATATGGAAAAATTACAAAATGTAACTCTGTGTTGTCTGCAGATAACAGATGGGACAGGGGCTGAGTGAGCTGCTTCTTGCAACAGCCCATTTTGCCCACCAGTTCCGTCCTGTTTAGCACACTGATCTGAAAGAAATTTGTCTGTCTGGGTTTTTTTTTACACTTCATTATTCATGTGGCTTTCCCAAGGGGTTTTAGAGCAGGACTGAGCCTTTTGATGGTTGTCACAGTTTGGACATCTCTATGCTGGTGACTGCTGGCATTTGCTGAAGATATTGCTCAGTGCGCAAATCAGTGTTGTGTTGTAGAAGCAAAGAGTTACGAGATTTGAAAGAAAGGATACGGAAGGGTTTGTAGATCTGTCCCCTCCATTTGTCCTAACCTGGCAGATCTGAAAGACCTGCTGAGCTCAGTGTGGTTGCCCCACTCCTCCTTGGCCTGGGGATGCTCTTTCCCTGTCCCCTCTGCCTGACTGGTGGCTCTGCTTGTAGCTTCTACTACCAGTGGCTCTGGACCCTGACCCACACACCCAATCCCACTCAGGCTTCTGGAGGCAAGAAGCAGTTTTACTTCCCCTCCCAAATATGTCTCCTCATTAATTTCCAATGTCTGGAAAGACTATAATACAACTGTGAACAACCCCCACCGCAACAAATTCCCATAACTTGTTGGAAAGGCATTTACTCCCACTGAGAGCACAAAGAGTTAAAATTTCTTTGCCTTAAAGCAAAGCCAAGAAGCAGAGACTCATTGCAGTAAAGGCCATGGCCACCAGGAAACCACAGCTTCAAATTGTTTGCAGCTAAGCAAAAACCTCAAAGTCTTGTTAACCTTGTTATTTCTGTTAAATGTGTAAGGAACTTAAAGCATAAGGGGCCAAAAGGACTTACCAAAATCTCTGGGTATCCTGTGCAAGAAAAAATTCTTCTCTGAGATTGTCCAGATTTATTTCCTATCTCACCAGAGCAGTTTCCTCCTATTTGCTTTTAATAAACAGTTTTTATAGTATAGTTTTTGCTCTGGTTTTCTTGATGAGATTATTGCAGCATTTGAGATACCTGCTGTTCTGGTTCTTGTCTGGGCAAGCAAAATAACCAGCTGGGGATTTTTCAAAGCGTTTCAAATGAGTTATGTCTCTGTCAATAGTAAAAAGTGATTCTATATGGTTAAAATACACAGAAGGGTGAAATACACAGAACGGTGAAATAACAGAAAGCCGTGTGCTTATGCAATGACTTGTATTATGTAAATATACAGAGCAGTTTTCTGAAATGGTGGTTTAAAAAGGTGATTTCAGTGTCCGACTGAAAGTCTGTCCTTTGTCCTAAGCAAATCCCAGGAACTTGCAAGGAGGTTTCTCTGACTTTGGCTTTTCTTTCTTTTCTGTCTTTTTTTTTTCCCCTTTAGTTCACTTTGTGAGAGAAAGGAGGACGCGTCTTTCACATTTTTCTTGGTCACTTCAAATCCCATCAATACCTTTCTGCTGAGCAGGGGTTTGAGGTGGTCCAGAACAATTTTCTATTCATCTTCCTTTCCTGTCCAAGCTGTTATTGACCTTCTTTCAATTTTTCTCTTTGATGATACTTAACCTTGTCCTTTGCATGTTTCTCTGTCTGATTTCTGGCTTTTTAATAGGCACTTAGTTCTACAGTTTCTCAAGTGTGAGTTTGGCGCTTCAGTTCATTGGTGCAGCTTTCATCTCCTTTCTGATTGCAGACTGTAATAACTTCGCATTTTGAAAGCAGAAATATTCTCTGATTTTCCTGTGTACAGTTTCTGTGCTCTACAGTTCTTACAGACAGTCCCAATACTTCATTGATAGAAGTATTTTTCTTCTCCCTCAGGTCTCCTTCTTTCCTAGTACTTTCTCTTGTAGTGGGGCTCTTTCTCACATCCTTAAATAAAGATGGTTTTATTAGATTAGTTTAAGTTGTTACTAAAGCTGCTTCCAAAAGAGAAAGGGTAACAAAAGCCTGCTTATCTGAATTGGTATTCCCAATGTTTCCTTAATATTTAGCATAGTCTCTTACCTGTAACCAACTAATTTTAAGCAGTGCAGGGTTGGAGAGTTACACCCAGATCCGAGTTTTGCCAGACATTCCTTTTGAGCTAAGCAAAGGTGAGCCAGAAGCGTGATAAGTTTGTGTCTGTTGGAGACGGTTGAATAAAATGGGGCATTTTCTACAGGTTAGGGAAGAAGCCACTTGCCATGATCTGCTAGGGAGCTGCTAAGGGAGCAGGGCCTGCCAACGAGAGGTGCACCTGGGTACCTGCTGCCACTGCATCTGCAATGTCAAATCTCTTAAACGGCTTCCAGGGGTTTCCAAATTTTCTTCTATTATACTTAGCAGCAAACCCATCTCTAGACTTATCTCTCTGCCTTATTTCTACTTGAGTGCTGACTTCTGAGATTAAGTTCCTTTTTTTTTTAAGTTTCATTGCTTGATGCAGCGGCAACTTTTCTTTTGGTTCCAGTGCTTCCCATAAAGCTCAGGAGTGCAAAGAAAGAGCTTCAGGCTAAGGCACAATTGCTACCATTTTGTTTTGCTTAATCTATCGATCTGGCTCCTTTAATGAAGACTAACACAGCAGGCCTCCTGCAGAGGTACTTTGTTAGTTACTTTCAAAATACAAAAGGCTCGTTATCATGCAAAGTGAAAATCACTCTTTTATGCAGGGTAGAGTGTACTGCTCTTTGTGTGCCACAGAGACCCACCAGTCCTACAGTAATTTGCACTCATCAGGGAAAAATCTTGTGTCTGCTGTGATGATGTGCTCAGAAGTTAAAAGTTTCTTGGCAGGTCACTTTTAACTACCTTTCCAATTTATCTGGCAGGAGGATAATAGCAGATTGATGTTTTATAGGCAGGAGTCAGGGTGACAAGAGCAGTCCAAACACCTGGTTATGAATGTTTTTGCACATTTGGTTTCTTACCTTTTTATTTCTACATGCTACACTTTGGTGGTTATAAAAGAAGTCGGCACTTGTAAAGACACTCGTTGAAGCACTTTATTCTTGTTTTCTGAAAATACCTTTGTAAGCAAGATATGCCAGAAAGGCAGGGTGGGCTCTCAGTGTAACTAAGGCTCTTTTCCACTTATGGGTAACTGGTTATTTTTATCTCTCCTGTTTGTAGGAGTGGGGTTCATCCTGAAAGAAACAGGTCACCTGCTCCATTGCTAAGTGTTCTTTTTAAAAATAGCATCCATATTGAAAGTTTCATTGAATGGGTACCATAACATCACCTGAGATTCCTATACCTCCAGTCCTCAGGAGAGAACAGGGATTTTAATAATGCAGATCTTTTATGAAAACTTAATTAGGCTGTCTGCCAGGAGTAAGGAAATACATTTGTTTACTCACGGAAACAATTTTCACAAATCAACTCACAAAGGTGCTTTGCTATCCCCTTACATCAGTTTAGCTTCTAAGAATGTATCCCAGATAGGCAGAACGTAGGGATCTCTGCAGTTCCTATAGAATGTGCCATGCTTATAAGTGTTGTGAGTTTAAAGTAGGATGGAGCAGAAAGAAATGCACTTTAAAAAACTGCATAACTAAAGAAAATAATCTTCATAACTGATTGAAGTCCTGCTTTCCCCATGCTGTCTTTTACTAAACTACTGCCTTTCCTAAAAGCTTGAATCCCCATGACCTGATTTATAGATAGATCCCTCTCTTAGCCAGTACTTGTTCCAAGCCAGATTTTCCTGCAGCTCCCAGGTTTTTGGCACACAGGTATCAGGACATTCAGAGGGACCTGTTGATATGGCATCTTTAAAGCCAATGGAAATATGCCACCTTCTGAAATATGCCAGAAGAGAATATAAACTCTTTGGCTCAAGCTTTTAGAAATGTAAGTCTATTTGATTGGCTCCCAAAATATTGTCAATGGGCCTCAGTGTGGGAACTGGCTGAAGCAGAGAGTGTCTTGTAACAGTCTGGGTCTTGTCACTCTTTGAAATGATCTTTCTGGAGAGAAAATTGTTCGTAGTGTTTCAACAGTTGAGTTTTGCCATGTGAAATATTTTTTAATGCTTAAAGTGAAATCCTTCACTTTTCCGATGGTCAAAGGTCTGACTAAGCCAGCCCAAGTGCTAGATACTAGATTGCTAGCTATAGAATGTGGCTCTGTGCTGACTGAAGGGATCAGGGCACAGTTATCATTTGAAAATACAGCCCCAAGTAATGAGGCATTCCTGCCAGGTTACAGGATGCGCTTATTCTTCGGCAGTTTTGAAGATTTTCCAGCATCCGCAGAGGACCAATGTCACTCTGACCTAATTTACATTGTCAGCATAGGTCTTTGCCTGAGGAGTATGATTGCCAAGGAATACAGATGGCAAAGCCATGACAGAAATCTAAATATTTTTCCAAATATACATAAATTCCACATGGCTTGTCTGTGGAGGGAACATTTCCTGTGTAAATCTCTCAATAAGTATAACTAATTACTGTCACATTCTCTTCTTTGGGGATATGACACTGACTCTCAAAAGAAGGGAGCTTTCTTTTGTTCATTCATTCAAGAGAGATTGTTGAGGTTTGAAACACTTGGACTTTGTGGCTGGTGACAGATCTTAGCTGAGAAGTGCTGAGCGAGTTGGAGGAGACTGCGCGGAGGCTCAGCGTGCAGTGTAAATACAGAGCCAACCTCTCCCTGTGGGAGAGACGCCGAGCCTCTTCTTTGCAGGGGACTTGTAGAACACTTCTCTAACTTAGTTTAGAAACACAATTTAGGGAGCAGGTATCCCACGAGGATGGTGAGACACTGAGCAATTCTTGCTGTCTCAGACAGCTGTCATCTTAGCTATTTGTTAGGCACAGGAGCATAATCCCATCAAATGCAATCGGAGTAGCACACGTCTACCAAGGTAAAAAAGCTCCTTTCTTCAAGAGCTCAGATTTAGCTCCAGTCACTGCTGTGGTGTGTTTCTCTAAAATGAAGTTGGTCTAAAGCCTTTAAAAGAAAACCCAAAAGCACTAATGATGCTGATAATTTTTTTTCTCCAGAAAATCAATACAAGAGAGAGTTTGCTTAAAATGTTTGACTTTCATAGGGGGTACCTACAGATTTTTTTATCTCAGCAAATTGCACCATTCAGATTAGGAACGCAGAAAACATAACTTTCTCATCATCTTGCTTTTTAAGAGTTAATAAATACCACCATTGAGTACTTTCTATTTTGTGCCATCAACATTTAAAATTCAGGAGATTGAATTTCACAGCGGGCTTGGTGTAAGCCTTTAATCTTAATAATGATCCCTTGATCTACCATGGTCAGTCCGACTTGGAGGTTGTTAGAGGTCCCTTCTGGGAACTTTCCAGCTGTTTCTGTTTAGTTCATGTATATTTATTTACATGACTTTTTAACCCCATTTGATAACAGAAAAATAGGGTATGATTTAGCTGCAACTACTGTTGATCATTTTCCAGAGAACTAAGTACAGCAAGGGAAAAGCAACATATGGCACCATTTTCTTTACTGATCATTTATTATGTACTGTTGTGACCTCATCAGTGCCTTTGGCTGTACTGCTATAGGTTAAAGAAAAAGGCTGGAGTATTTTTCCCCTTAAGGTTTCAGACAAAAGCAAATGTGACCTGGAGGTAATTTGTGCACACATCACACAACACTGAAAAGAGTGTAATTTCTCTCTGGGAAAATGAAATAGACTTTTTAGTACTGTGTTTCTAATTAGATTTTAAAATCTTATTTTTATCAAGCTGGAACTCATCTTCCTGCATTGCTGTTACATTTGTGCTGAAAGCTCACATTTTCATTGTGACAACCTCCCCTGAATTCAGCTAGGAGCCTTTTAGTTTAATATTAATATTTTGCCTTTAACGCCATACCAGGATCCTGTGTAATTTCTAAACATTATAAGACTGGTTCTGCTACTCTTTCATCAGAATAGTTCTGCTATTCTTTTATCAGAATAGTTCTGCTACTCTTGCAGAACTACTTGCAAAAAAAAACCCTTGTAAAATTGCTTTGTCAAATTGCAGTCAAAGCGGTCATGTTGCTCAGCAGAGGATGACTCAATGTGAACTTGAATGAATAACTCTAAAAATATATGAATTAAAAATAATAAATTCTAATAATTTGCACCAAAAAATTAAAAGAAATATGGGGAAATTGAGGGAAGAAGGTGCAGAGGATATGAGGCAAATACTCCTCTCAGTTATGCCAAAGTGGCTTTGTTGTCTCCCCAGTCCATCAGTGCCACTCTGCTGAACTGCTGGTGGTAATTTGTCCCATGAAGATTAATGACCTGGGAAGAAGAGAAGAAATTAGTTGGGTTTAATTTTTCAGACTGCCTAATTCAACTTATTCCTGTGCAGAATTTTGAAAGCACTGGACCAGCACTTCAAAATGCTGTATCATGGGCATTGGAGGTAATTAGTGACTGTATGTATGAAATTTTTAAAATGCTCTGATATGATAAACACATTAATTTCTGTGCTATTGATCACAAAAGCATTATGTACTCAAGAGGTCAGGGCCCTGCTATGTGATCACATCCTGAGTTGTTCCAGGAAAAACCTGTTAGTTGCAAAGCAGCATTAACTCTGGTGGCATTGAAAGAACAAAATATGGAATCTAACTCCTTGTGTTCAATGGCCTGGAGAGGGTACGGCTGTGCAGTCATGAGCCCTGGCTGCCACTTTCCCACGTGGAGTTACAATGCAGTTTCTAATTGAATTATTAGGAATCAGTTACTTTTCATGTAAAGAGTGTGTTACATACCTGATCTCTACATTATTTTTATGCACTGACATATAAGAAGTAATTTATACACTGACATCCTTACTCTTATTTGATAAGAAAGTTGGGGTTTTTTTCTTTCTTTTCTTTTTTATTCTGGCATATGCTGAAAATGAAACAAATCCTCTACTGTTGGCATAAAATGAATGAGGAAAAAACCCCAAAGAATACCTATGAAATCTGCACAGAGAAAAAGATTCATAATTCTTCGATATTCAGCTTGATATTCTGTGAGGTGCTGACCTTTCTTGCATTATTAAAGATGCCTTGACTAATATTGCATAGTGTCTCTGGCAGATTTTGATGGTAAAGTGCTCTGGAGAGTCTTCCATAGGTAAAAATTGCTATCTGGACTAGGACGGGGGAGCTTCAAAAGCCTGAATTTGAAATACGTCACTAGAACTAAATATTCTGTGTACTCAAGTGTAAGCATGGGGAGTAATTTAATTGAGGAGTAAAAAAAAAAAAAATCTTGTAAAAGACCTGCAGAGTGTACAGAGGGCTATGGAAAACACTGAGAAAAAAAATGATACTTTGCTAATTACCTCTACTACAGTGGTGTTAGCCACACATTCAACACCCTGACAAAAATAATCAGAACTGGATAAAATGAAAAAATTCAATTCTTATCCTTGTGCCTGAGGATATGGTATTACATCCTAGAATATAAAATTACATGGGTACACAGAAAAAAAATTAATGGGATTCAAGTCCAAACTGAAAATGAGATTTTGAGGTCTGTATTTAATTGCATTCAAATCTTCAAAGATGTTTTCCTGATATATTTGAGAGAAACACATTATTTGCAATTTTTTTTCCTGAAAAGTGAAATAGAAGAAAGTGAATTCCTGCAAAAATCTGTGTTGCAGATACAATCCGGACCCTACTTTTGGGGACCAGATCTAGAGATGTGATATTAAATGCCATGAAAGCTCTGAGATTTGAAGTTGATGTTATTTGTCCCACAAAGCCCTTTTACAGAGAGAGTCATCGTATGGGCAGTTGCAGAGCTGCTGTCGCACTATTTCCAATCTGGCAGAAGAGGCTGATGCCACAACAAACGTGGTGAAACACAGCAGGGTAAACATGGGGAATAGCTCCCTCTGATGCGTGCAGTTCTTTTAAAAGCCTGACTACAGCTGTGATCTGGAGAATCTGGTGTACAGGTGGGTCCTAAAGGATCTGGTAAGGAAAAACCTAAGCGCTGAAAACCTGGCTGGAGAGGCTGTTCAGTACTCTGGTTGAACTTGAAAACACATCAAGAGCCACAGGAGCGGCAGCCCTGCAGGAAGGAGTATGTAGCAGAGGGATTAAAGCTCTGATCAGAGGCCTAGGAATAAAAGGTTCTGCAGGTGAGCAGTTTAACAGGGCATTAATTGGGCAGTGGGGGGATATCCCTGGGAGGTCCAGAGGGAACAGGTCAGGGATGTTTGTGCTGGAGGAACATGTGAATGCTATTGCCCAGCTCTGTGACAAAGACTGGTTGAACTTTATGGTTCCCTCACACAGATGTGGTTGCCAATTTCTTGAGCAATTTATGTAATTTTACAGATGAAAACGTGACTGTGGGTAGATGAGAGGTCTGTTCGTATTCCACCCCAAATCATGCAAATGAGCACCAAACCCTGAAAATACACTTTATCAATTTGAATCTTGCATAATTAATAATAAATTTGCTTAACTAAGGGAGAGTGATGAATCTATTTTGTAGCATGTTTACAAAACATTTTAGGCTGTTTATCTGAGGTTATTGCATTGCCATGGTGCTGTTTGGGGAACACAAAGCACTACAGCATGAGGGACATTATAATCCCTTATTTATACCCTTGCAGACCCTGCCATAAGTGTCCGTGTTGTTTGAGTCAATAGCCCTGGCTAACTTAGCAGGTGCACTCACCATATGTCAGAGCCCTGTAACTGATCACAGACATATGTGCAAAAATTAGCAATAAAGCAATTTGAAGGCTGTAGTGGCTATAGTGGAGATTTAATCCTCTGCTGTGCTGGGCTTATTGTCTCTGCTGTGCCAAACTATCTAAACGTGTGTTTAGCTTCGAGCCTGTCATCAGTCCTAAAACAGTCAATGCAAAACTTGAGCCTTAAACACTCTGGACAGTAAACATTAAGCACCGAGAAGGAAAAAAATATATCGACAACAGGATTTTTCTCCCAGTGCATTCAGCCACTTTGTCTGCCTTACATGCAGTTCTTTAGGTATTGCCTCTGTTTTTTACATCACACAGAGGCACTAAGGCATTTGCCCTCATTGTGCCGAACAAAGAATGAAGAAGAATCCCTGCTCTGAAGTGGTGAAGTCTAAAAAAATATGAAACTAGTAGCTTACCTCACTTTTAATTCTGCTGGCTGAACTGGCTGCAAGAAGCACACATGGGCCTTGCATCCTTATTCTCCCTTCTTATTTTGGGGACATTTTGAAATTTCACATCACATCTTCTTCCATGGGAGCAGAGGAGCACAGCCTCCTTTTGCTCTTCCGCCCCCATTTCCATAAGGCAGCTCTCAGCTTTTTGCATGTTGACATTCTATTGCTTCTTCCACTCCTCCCAGGGCAAGGATTCTCCGTGTTCCCTAACCTTTCCCCATGACTTCATTCTGTTTTGGAGAGTTTTACAAGGAAGATAGGCAAAGATGAGGTGGGACTCTTGTTATGCTGGTTGTGCCAAACCGTCCTGTGATGTGTAGAGTACTAATAACTTCCTTCTATTGTGGTTCCACATGTAAAGGTGTCTGCAGCGACAAAAATGGCTTGGGGTTTTCTATTCAATTTGTTTGTTTCCCTCAATTTTCTGTAAAATCAAATTGATTCTTCTCTGCCATGCTTACAACATTCCCAGAAATATGGACCTTCATCAGGTGCCAGGTATAAAGTTTCTATATTACATTTAAGTATAAAAATGCAATAGAAGAGAGCACGAGGCCTCACAAGTTTTGCAGTGCTAATGGACCAGTTATGTGACTGGGGACAAGGACATGGATCATTTGTTTTGTTCCTACATTTAATCTACTTCTAGAGCTCTCCTGAAACGTCTGAAGGTAAAAGGAGAAAATCAAAGTGAAGGCAGTTTTTATTGTTCCTTAGCAAGGACTGTAAAGCTTGCTGAGTTTCTAGGTAAGACTGCTGTGATAGACACCTGTGTAGAAGTTTAAACTGAATTTGATGAGAAGAGGCCTGATTTTACTCCCTTGCTAGCAGAGGACTTAATCTATGTAAGGCAAGGTAAGTCGATTCACTTAAATGGGTTTGTGTTGAAACCATAATTCATAATTGAACCAATTAAGAGTCTTTTTAAACAAACCAGCCAAAAAAGACCTTGCAGACAGAGTCTGATCTTAGCAATATTAATCTGAATTTCAACCAATTAAAATGACAAGCACAAAGAAAAGTAGTAGGAAGGAAAACCACATTTCTCACTATCATAGCAAGCAGGTATTTTGGACAGGTGTGTAACTGAGCTGGAGAAACTCTTTGTGAAAAAACTTCAGCAGGTGCTGGGTGTTTCTGTCAATGGGAATGATGGTGTTTGCTGAAGGCAGCTCTTACTTATTTGATGATTTTTCAGACCATATGACAAGCACTGCACAGTGCATTGCTAAAAGCCTACACAATTAGAGATGCTAAAATGCTTTGGTCAGATCTTTGTTCTCATAATTAAACATGCATGATGGTAATCGATGTGTAATGATAATGAATAAAAGTCAATAGAAGGACTGCTGTTAGGGCTTTTTAATTTGCTGTTTGTTCATGTGTCTCTGTTATAGGACTTCCTATTAAGGAGAACAGTGTCTTATTATTTAAGCCATTTTACTAGATTGCACTTGCTATAAATCATAAAATTATAAATTATAAAAACAGTATTGTGCAGTTAGATGATTGATTAATTTATTAGCTCAAAAATAAGTTTGTACTTCTGTTTTCAGTTTAGTGGGAATCTAGAGAAATGTTTTCTCAGCAGGTTATCAATTCTTAATGACAAGCTTCTTGGTCTCTGATGATATGACAATCTTGAAATCAAAATATTTTTCAAAGCTTGTGTTCTCAGTGCATCTACCTCTGCTCTGCACCAGCCTGTGTTAAGATGCTTATTTGAAACTCAGTTTTGTGCAGTTTTATTGGAACTTTCAGGTGTGTAGAGAAAGTAACTAAACCACACATCAGATTGCATAATTGTGTGTTTTGATACAGAGAAATGAGTACAAAGAATTTAGCATCATCAACTTTTGCTATGAGTTTTTGCTAATGAAATTTTATCTGAGTGATGAACACAATTAAGCTGACAATGTATGTGATATTCCAGCTGTGGACTGCAGTTGACTGGGTTATACTCTTTCTTATCTTCTATCACATAAGAAAAGACCTACTTGGTAGGGTTTGTTTTTAGTATTCAAAGACTGCAATTAAAAAAAAAAAGACTAAATGGAACAGAATATGAAAACCTCTATTGATAACACATTTTGGGAATGAGATGAGACTAGTCCGTGCACTCAGTAGCTCATCATTTCAAAACTATTTCTCATGGGTTCCTGATTTTGTAAACCAGGAAAATGGGAACATAATTTTGTAAAATGGCCATCAGTCAGGTACTGAAAGTGAAAGGGTCAAATTGCAGCTCCTTCTCCTCTATAATTTGAAAGCTGGTACATGTGAAACATCAGAATATAGCTCTTCTGTCTTGTGACATTGATTTTGAGTGTGAGGTGCAAACAGTATATCAATCAGCTCTGGTCAAGAGCAGTAAAAAACCTTACAAGGACAGAATTTTTCTTTTTCTGAGGACAGCTGTTCTAGAGGTTGCATTTTGAACCCAGAACTAGAAATGGTGAATTTTGGAGTTCTCATTTGCTGTTCTTTTATGGATGTCTCAGGTACCAGCATTTATTAGACAAGCACACTGAGTGGAGTTAGGCAAGTTACAAGAAACTTTCCCTTCTCTTTCACTGGAGGTTTGAATGGATTAATTATTTAGGGCACTGTGTACAGTCAGCTATGTTGATTTCCATGGCCCTTTCCTAACTTTACTTCCTGGAGATGTGACCTGATGTAATTATATTGAAAAATAAAATATTACTTGCACACTCATGAAATTGTATCTTTTCAAAATGCTATAATCTCCAGATAGTGTCTTGTTATTGAAATTTTCTTTGAACAGAGTATTTGAAGGAAGACGGATTTATTTGGCCAGGGGTGAGGAGGATGGGAACCTGTGGGGTATGGGTAGGAGGATTTAGAAGTAAAACACAGTGAAAGCCAAAAGAAGTGTCTGGCTCCCTGTGATCAGCTGTGAACTCCTGGGGCTGTGAGCTGCTGTTGGCTGGTATTTTATGGTTCAGTGACTTGAAATGTCTGTTCTTCAAAGTGAGCATATTTCAGGGAATCTAGGAGTCCCAAACTATCTTGGAGCCAGGATAGTTCCATTACTTCTAAAAAACTGGGGTTCAGAAAGCCAGGACGGCTGAACTGAAAAAGTTGAGGCTTTTCTTGTTTCTGTGTCTGGTACACAGGAAAAGTGTTTGTAAGAACTCTGACACTGAAAAACAACATAAATTTCAGTCAGCTGCCCCTGGTATCAGGATGAATTTTGGAAACATAGTGTGTCTGAAGCAAGAGAATTTCTATTAAATGTTCGTTGCAGAAGAAAAAATGCCAATTTACCCTGAGTATGAGCTAAACAAATTCTACAACCTCAATATTTCAGGCCGATTGAAAGTCTAAGTTTTGACCAGATTGACTTTGCATCTTTTATTTTACTTTGGTCTTTTGCCCACAGTAAAAGCTGCTTTTCAGGGCAACATGAGACCATGCCTAAACCAAATTCTGTGTTATGTGAAGTAGCAATACTTTTTGGATATGCACCACTTCCACGCATGTGTCATCTAGAAATTGCCTCTCTGGAAAACAGCAAATGCAATAAGGAATAGGATGACTTGGAGAAAATTAGTCAAGAGCAGAGTAGGTGAGTAGGTGATCTCTCTGAATTTTATTGCATACATTTCCACACGATGAGTTTATGGAAATATGAGAAGTGGCAGAAGTTATGGGAGAATGGAAGAAGTGTGAGGAGAGAGAGA
>VZTF01017495.1:1693620-1743556 GCA_013397755.1 Cnemophilus loriae | reverse complement strand
GAGAGAGAGAGAGAGAGAGAGAGAAACTTCCTGGGCTTTAATGCAGAAGAGTAGAAGAAAAGGAAAAATCAAAGGCAAAAAGATACAGAAGTTGTGTGGAATAAGAAAGGCAATATGGTGTAAAAAATTGCACAAGGCAGAGACTTTTCTGGGATTTTGGAGAGTGCTTAAAGCCATGGGTGGTGTTGTGGACCCCCCAACCCAGCAGAGTTTGAAGTCAGATTGGATAAAGCCTTGAGGAACCTGGTCTAGTGGGAAGTGTCCCTGCCCAGGGCAGGGGGGTTGGGACTAGATGATCTTTAAGGTCCATTCCAACCCCTTTCTATTGTTTTATGAATCATGTAAATCTCCTACAATGAGGAAGGAACTTTGCACTGCTAAAATATTTGATGATGACAAGCCTGGAAGGCAGAATGGAAAGAAAACATGCCAAATGCAAAATAATGCAAGTCTTAGTTCTGCACTAGAAACTGATTGGATTGCATTGGCACAAGGTGAATGAAATTGTGTCAGAGACAGTGTATGCTGACCCTGGGAATTCATGAGCCACCCTACGGAGACAGGCGAGTTAAACCAGGCAAGTTTGGGGTCTTTCTCGTGCTCATTCTTTGCAACAGCCCCCAAATGGGGACAGCACAGCAGAGCAATGATGCAAAGGAGGTGTCCTGGGCTGCACCTGCTCAAGGGCCATTCGAGCAGTGCAGGATGGGGGCTAGCACTGCCCTCACCTGCCAGAGGTCAGGTCACACCTGAGGAGTTCAGTTGAGTTCTGTCGTGAGCTGGAGACGGGTTGTGACATAGGAAAAGTCAAAGTTCTTTAAACCAGTTAAAAACCACAGCCAGCTTTGTTCTTGTACAAACACACTGGCTCTTGTCTGCATGGCTTGCTTCTGCCTTCCCATGGGCATGGAGATCTTTTAAAGTGAGAAATGCAAAAATAAGATACATGACAAATACTAGAGGCTACTGACTGCTATGAACTTTGCCTGAGGGGGATTTCCACAGGGCTTGCCAGGAGAGGTCTGCCTCCGGCTGCTCAGGTTTTCAAAATTTAAGTCTTGCCTGCAGTGAGCTAAAAAGCATCTGGGGTAAGTGAAGCAGTGGGACAGTGCTCCTAGGGATGAATATGTTGTGCCTTGCGTGCAGCTTTAGCGGCAAACTGCCTGCCCTCTAGATCAGACTGTGGTGCAGATCAGTGACAGTCATGGCAGGACATCAGAATGCTTGGGGTAACTCATGTCCCCTTACCTCTTCCATTCCCGCTGCTTCCAGGCATCCTGTGTCCCTGAAGCCCTCCTACCTAATGAGAAATAGGTAGCATAGTAGAAAGTCACGAATCTTGGAAATTAAGTGTTTCAATATTGGAGCTTTATTGAGCCATTTTTGTGTTACACCTTTCCCTTTTCCATGGCGCGAATCCTTTTCAAGGAAAGACACAAAAAGGAGGCTGTTATGTGCTTGATTAAGAGAGGTGCTTTAGAGAATGTCACTGTGCAGTGCACTAAAACTATGGGTGTTCTGATTTTTTAATTGTTTTAAGCATATTTCTTTATGCCTCCAACCAGTTTTGCTCTTTGAGAAATATCTGGGCCTCTTGCTCTGCAATTAATTTATAGGCAGCTCCATCGAAAGGGAGATCTTGGAATGCCCATAAACTATTCTCTGTTCACTGTAGTCATCCCAGAGGCCAGGGCTGATGAGTTAGAGCTGGTCTCTACATCTCATTGTAGAGTGTGACTCAGGACACTGAGATATCCCTAGAGTTCATCTGATCTTTTTTTTTTTTCCTGATCTACAGAGAATTTCCTATCTTGTTTAGGCCCAAACTATTATGTCAGTGGACTGAAAAGGGAAAGAAGCAGGGGTAGGTAAAATGCTGTCCTCCTTTTAGACTGCCAGCTGAAAGCGAGGAAGTGCTGGAAATTTGTCCTTAGGAGTCTGTGGTGCAAATGCCAGTTTATATGAAATTGTATTGGTATCCTGTAATAGCAAACTCAAAGAATGGAGAAACACATTTATTATATTTGTATTTCTGTTCTACTTTCTAGCTAGAAGAGCCTCTATTTAGCAAGTGTGATATTGAATGCAAAGATTAGTTCTCCTGAACTGTGAGTAGAACAACTGTATACTCACTCTCTGAGAGGTGTAGTCAGAGTTTTATCTGCTAACGGATTTGTATTAATGTCACATTCAACCCTGAAGTCAGCAAACTATGAGCCCAGCCCCTTATTTTTATGTACAGCCAGGAACAGAGGAGAAGAGAGTGGTCTTCATACAAACAAGAAGATAAAGAGATTGCCATGGCGCGAAAATGCTGCAGGAGCTGGAATGGCTGTGTCATTGAAGCCAGCATTGATCTAACCCTTTTTATTTTTTTTCTAAAGGACTAACTGAAAGTGAGTTGCAAAAGAAAATCAATTCCAAGAATCATTAGGGTTGGAAGGAACCTCTCCTGGGTCGCACAGTCCATCACTCCTATGATTGTTCCTAAACCAGCTTTAACAACTGGGTATCTACTCGTATTTTTTATGATGGCTCTACATTTTTCTTTGGCTGGTTTCAACAATAACGTTAAAACAAACATTCTTTAAAAAAGAAACATTGCAAAGCAAGCCCTTGGGTGCATTTTAGCTGACAGATAATCTTCAAGGCTCATTTACTTTAAAAAAGTTACAGTACTCAGATGTCAATGTGTATTCATCTTTGTGGGTGCCAGAAATATTAGAAATATTACTGCCTCTTTTTGTTGTTGTAAGTGGGTCTTTCTTAGACTCTTCTAACAAACTCTGAGTTTTAAATGAATGTCTAAATCTCCAATGCTCTTGAAAGAATTAAAAAGCAGTTTGTGGTTCTTGTCAAGGACAGGGAAACCTTGCTCTAAGTCAGAACTGCAGACTTATAGAACAAAATTTCACTAACATGGAGGGGATGGTTCCAGGAAGGTGTCACTAGTCTTGCTTTGTGTGAGATCCAGTTGAAATCTTGTAGAAGAGGCAGGTTAATTCTTGTAGCATATTGTCGCTCTGATCTCCTGGGCTGCTTGGTGTCTTCTGCTGTGTGTTCCAGCAGCTCGTGTCACCTGAACTGTATTTTGTTTTGTGTTGGGAAAGGTAGTTGGCAAATCATACTAAAATGCCTCTGTAGTGCAGAATGGGAAGACGCCTTATTTGAAAGCTCGGATAAGGGAAGCCCACCTGTTGAACTTTTCTTTTACTTGTGTTTTGTGCTTTCCTTCAAATGCCATGCAGGTCCACAAGTTTGTGGGTTTAGCGCATGACAGATAAAAATCACAGAATCCTAGCATGGTTTGGGTCGAAAGGCACCTTAAGGACTATCCAGTTCCAATCCTTCTGCCATGGGCAGGGGTGCCACCCACTAGATCAGGTTGTTCAGGGCCCCATCCAACCTGACCTTGAACACTTTCAGAGACTGGCATCCACAGCTTCTCCGAGAAACGTTACCCTGCCTCTCTACCTAACAGTGAGAATAACAACCACCAGCGCCATTCAGTTCTCTAATAAGAGCTTATCTGGCTATCTCTGTCCATTGGTGTAGGAATTACGTTCTTTGTTGGGGTGTCAAGTCAAGGAGAGTGGGCAATTTTCACACCTTGGACCTCATCATTTTAGAGTGGTGAAAGAGTGAACCCAGAGAGGACTTTGGAGGTTATGGTGTGAGCACTGCTCATAGCACTGCAGATTCATCTCTTTACTTCTCACCAGATACTTCCAGAGATAGAACATAAAAAAATTCAGTAATAACCTAATGCTTTCCCCTAATCTGGCATCTCACACTTTCATGATTTAGAAAAGAGGCAGTTAAATTATAATGTCAAGAAAGCTCTGGCATAACGTTTTACTTTAGTTGCATAATTTTGCAACAGCAATTACCTCAACTACAAATTTAATTTAAAAACTCTTTGAAAGCACAGTCTCTCCTATCACAAAATATACTTGAAATCAATGAAGGATGATTTCATTCCAAGTCTGAAGATACTATTTAATACCCAGGAAAGAAACCTGCACACAAACACATGCTCTTACTTGTTAATAAATTCTGCTGTGGCAATTACAAATTTTGACTTCCACAAATTCATTTACTCGTGGTGAAACATGAATTATAAACAATATTTGCCAACTTAGTGCAGTTGCATTCTTGCACCTAGCTGGAAAATAGACAGGAACTCTCGAAAATGATCCTAATCATGATGCTATTAAGTAAGATGCAGAGAACATACTCTGATAAACATCACAGTGACTGCCTACCATTATCTTATATTTTCCTTCATGATTCATGGTATCTTAGCAACCATATAGGCCTGATAACCTCTAATGGCTCTAAAAATGATGCACTTGGAATCTATCACTTAAGGCCTGGTGCTCAAGTAATGACACTCTTTTCTTTGATAGCAGATCTCAAGTCAAATAAATACACAGGAACTGGAGCAGCTTTCTTTGTCTGGATATTCATATTTTGCATGGTTATTCAGACTGAGCAAGGAAAGGGCTCTGTAATCCAGGCTTAATCAGTATAGATTTTTGGATAGACATACATACCTTAATTAACTATATGGATTCAGAAGAATGTCAAAAGAGCAGTGGGTTATTGACTGTCAAAGAGTGGCGTTTGTGCATTACCTGGGAGCATGAAAAGGGCAGTCTCTTATCAGATCGAGGGAAAATGTCCAGATTTAGCAACAATGCCTGAAAATGTGGGTGTTGCTGGGCTGGCTGTGGAGCTGTTGCCTGCCTGCTCATTACTGATGAGTCCTATGACACTGAAGCTGTTGAACAGTGGGACACAATGTATTGATGTGTTAGTGTCCCTGTGTCATCAAGAGCACAGGCTAGAAATGAACAGTGGGAGGCAAGGTGGCTCTGTTAATGTGATTCGAATTTCTGCCGGTAGCCACCTGTTCTTAAAATAGGAGAATTTACAGTTAGCTAGGATTTGTTCCTGTTCCCTTCTGGATTTTTTGTATTTGTAGAGCTAGGTATTATTGCATTAATTAAGTTAGAGCTAAGCCATAAAGTTTTTCTGCTTTGGACTTCAAACACAGGATCTCTATTTCAGGGTCTGTGACAAGGGCTCAGAGGTGAGGACAAGGCCTGTGGCTGCCCAGGTGTGTGGAGGCCACTGCAGCCAGGCTCTGTGTGCTCGCCACGGGACAGAAGCTAGCACAAGAGGACTCAAGAAGTCAGGTAGCAGGAAACTATCCCAGTCCTGTCCAGAAAGAAAACTGGTGAGGGCTTGGGCACTGGATACACGTTCACAAAGGGTGAGATTCTCTGCCTGTGGTATATCTAAGACGAAGAGTTCACTACAGATATTTTCTCTAGACATATTGTGGCCTACTACACTCAGAGGAGAGGAGGACTCACAGATGGGTGAGAGTGCTGCTGAGCTGAATCTGAATTGCCACTTTCAGGAGAAAATGGAGCTGCAGACACGCACAAAGTAAGTCACAGGTTGTCAGTGCTGTGCCAGCACTGCCAGGGAACCCCAGCACCCTCTGTCAAAGACTTAACACCTTGGGAAATTACATTCGAAATCCCCAAGTGTGAGAAACAGAAGCTATTGTGTTTTGGAGTAGTTTTCTGTTACCATGATTAATATTATCCAAATAAAAAATGCAGGATCAGTGGTATTGTCAAGCTTCAGAACAGGGAACTGAATGTCAATGACACTTACTGACTGTACTGGTATAATTCCATCAGATGCTGAGCAGACAACATTTACATTTAAAAATACAAGTAATCGATGTATGTTAATGCATGCCCTTCATGCATTCTGCACTGAAGCATTTTACCAGACACTTTAAAGGGCCATGCTATTGCAGGCAAAAAAACCTTTCAGAAACATACCAACAACAAAAGCTTTCTCGGATTTGGGAAAGAGAAAAAAACAAGCCACAAACCTTTCAAAATATTTTCTGTGCCAGGTCCTGTCCTCTGCATACCACTAATGCCATGTCTGTGTGGTGGAAACCACTTTAACTTTGCACTTAAAAATGCTTTAGCTTCTTTTTGTAAGGTGTATGTCAACAGTGTATGTACAGAAAAAGGCACAGGGGTGGCACACAGAGCAGCAGCTGCCCAACACACAGAGAGTCCCTAAGAAAGGCATGTCTATACTTGTCTTTAAGCCTTGCAAATGTTACCACTTTGCAAATATGATTATCAAAATGCTGATGAATAATTCGCTACCATAATTACAAATTAAAGTGACACCTGCCATGATCCCGTTAGTAAAATCTGACATATGTCTGTGTTACTTTCAGGTACGTGGGCAAACAATTACATTAGAGCGGGAGGAGGAAGGGTGTGAATTTGTGAGAACTCAGAGCAGCTGTTTGTGCCCAGGTTTCTATCTCGTTGTGAGTTCAAAGCAAAAGGAGAGCACTAAAAGCACTGCTCTAGGAAAGATACAACATTGATGTCACCCCAGGGTGGGCTGGTGTAACAGCTTGCACCTGGACATGGTGTGGAGGTGCTTTCATCTGTTCACATCATAACTGAGGCTGTAGCATCTCTGTGAGCCGTAATTCTGTAAGAATTATTAAACTCAAAATTCTGTCAATGTATGATATGAAACAAATTGCTGCAGGCTTTGTTTGAGTTCATTGTTGTCTCCAAATGATTGTCTGTATCTCAGTCGGTTTCATCCCTTCTAGAGCTTATCAGCACATTCATAATTGATAGTCCCCCATTCTGCCTCGGGTGGAAACACACAGGGCCTCTCAGGAAAGAAATCACTGGGAACTTGAACCTAAGGCCACAACTTCCTTTCTTACAAATCATGGGAAGTAAGATCTGCAGCTGCTGATCCCAGTTAACAGTGTTCAGTTGTCCCCTGGCCAGTGACAGTAACCTCTTGTTTACATCCCACTCCATGTGGAAAAGAACTGAATGATCTTATTTTGGGTTTTTATTTTTTTAAAAAATTCCCAAAAGACAGAATTTTTTTACACTAGGTGAAAAATTTCCCCCACAATTTGATCAGCTCCAGTAGAGTCTTAAAAGCCCTGTAAATGAATGCTGAGGCTTGTTTACAAAATTTCACAATAAAATACTTTAAGTGGGCCCATGACAGACTGACTTCACCCTTCATGACTGGAATTTCAGAGTTTATACATTTTGGTGACACGTCCTACTGTTTTATTCTCAGCAACTCTGCTGACAAAAACACCTTTGCTGAGCAGTTATGCAGTGACAGCCAGAGAATGTTTCAGACTGTACATGAAAGAAGCCTAATTTCTCATATGAGTCCTGGAATATCTGAGCTATCATGCAATTATGATATAAAGTTTTGAGACTATGTTACAGGATGCCTTTAAAAAAACCCCAGAAACCAGACTTACTGTCAAAAAATCATCAGCAGTCCCTTCTGTACAACATACTTTTTAAGAGACAAGTGAAAAAATGTCAAAACCAAATGAAGAATCCTTAGTTACAACAGCTATTTGAGATCCAATTTAGTGTTTCTTATACGTTTCACTTCCTGTAAACCACTCTTCTCATGTTTTCTTCCAGTAAATGAGATGTGCATAATTCGGTCTTATTAGAGAATTGATGCCTTTCAGGAAAAACAAATTCTTCTGAATATTAGGGGAGGAAAAACCCAATTGTACTAATTTCATAATAATTTCATACTTTGTCTCACATTCCAAGCTTTCTCTCTGCCTGCAGGATGTGCTCAGATAAACTGACAGGAACACAGGTCGCATCAGATTTCTAATAATTTTCTGAATGAAATGCATCCACATGTACATTTTTCTGTACTCTAGGTGTAAACCCCTTATTTAGAAACTCCGCATCCCCAATTTTTCATTTCTATCCAACCAATTTGAGGTATTTCTGTATTTCTCCCTCTTTCTTGCACTGGTATATATTTGGAACAGTTTTCTTCAAGCAAATAGTATTATGTTGGAAAACTAGTATGTTGACAAGAGGAGAAATAGTGCAGTGATTGAGTTTTATGATGGTATATTTTAAAATGACACATTTGCCTGCTATGAGGTGACTGAAATGCAGATTAGAAACTCAACAGAAATATTTTTTTTATAAATACTGAAGTATTTCTGCAACAAATCTTCTGATGGAATGAGGATGAAGCATTCCTGATTTCAACAGCTCCTTGAGGTGCTGACCTGAGGTTTTTATTTCTAATCAGTTTGGGGCTTTGTGACTCTGAGTGACCTGTTTACCTGTTGCACGTATTCCTTGCAGACTGAGGATTTTACAGGAAGTGTAATCCAGTGAGGATGGATATTGGGTCTGATACTATTTATTGTCATCATAAGTGATCTGGAATACGGGATCAAGCGTATTCTGAATTTGCTGGTGATACCAAACCGAGTGGGGAAGCTGACAGCTGGAAGGAAGAGTCACCTGCAGCATGACCTGGACAGGGCAGAAAAGTGGACTAACAAGAAGCACATGAGGGTCAACCAGTGCAAGCCTGAGCTGTAGACAGGGATAAAGAATTCTCTCAGCCTCCTCCTGGTTGCTGCTGCTCTGTGTATTCTGCAGGAGCTCTTTCAGGAAGGGCACTTTTCTGATTGCACCAGGTGCTGCAAGCTCAGGATCAGTCATGCAATCTTTGCCTGAGGGAGATCAGTGAGGGTGGAGTGTCTAATGAAAAAAACAACAGAAAAGGTAACAACACAAATAAGGAAAATTAAGTTTTTCACAAAACATGTCTTTTATTTGTGCTGCTGCTGAGCTATATATTTGTTTTTATTCTGACTTTTTTTAGTTGAAGTCACAGCAATAGGTACAAGGCATTGCTGGGAAACCATACTAATTAAAACTGGCTTCTCTTCTTTTTTAATGGAATTCAGAGAGCAAGCTGTCCTTGATAATTAAAATAGTGAATAATGGCACAAATTAGTTTGAGAACCATTAGTGAGTCTTTTCCAGGATATTGTATTGTCTAAGGTTTTTTTGGAGCTGGCTGTTTGTTTGTTTGTTGGGCTTCTTTTTTCTTCAACTTTGGAAATTACATTGCCTGAATATTTCATCCTTAGCAAAAAAATGGCATTGACCACTGCAGGTGATTCAATAAGTTACCTGGTAATTGCCAACATTTTTTCTTTTTCCTTCTTTTACCAGAAAGAAGATAATATCATCCAGGAACTTTCTGCCTGGTTGTGAGCATTTCCGTAACAATTAATTTATTTTCTTCTTTCTTTCTTTCTATTCTTGTGCCATTTGCCGATGGGCGATTCTCACATCACTTTGGGATGCTAACTTTCGTTTCAAACTTGCCATTAATACACACTTGACCAAAAATATGGTTAGCCTCTAAATTTTTTTCCTGGCTTGTATTTAATTCCTCTCCTCCCTGGGAAGGATAACAGTAATAATGAACTCACCAAACTTCATGTTCACCTTTGATATTTTATTGCAGATGAAATTTGCTGAAATATCACCTGCATTCCTCAGCAAAGCAGCAGGGAGATGGCCAGAACTGATGGGGAGAAGTGTGTTTGCAGCCATCTGAAATAAATATCTACTTGTCTGGATTGGGTCAGTGCCAGATAGGGATCTGGAAAAACAGCTGAATTCAAATTTCACAGCTGAGTTACTTCTTCAATTGGTACACCGTAGGTAGAGCCAGTTATACACCCCTTGCTTTACTGTTGGCTTATTCAGGAATTCCTACTGCAAATATGTGGCAGTGTTTTTGTTTTGCATGACATCTGGATGAAATTCATTGAGGAGCCCAGAAACTTCTGGAAAGATTGTTGTTTCATTATTTGGAAGGCGTTCCGTTACTTTTTCTTTTTTTTGTTTGTTTTTTTTTTTTTTACATTTTCAAATGTGTTTGCACCCTCTAGCACAAACAGTGAGCAAAAGGTATGCTACAGTTACAATGCTGGGGAAATCTTATCTCACTCATGAGGTTTTGTTTCTGATACTTCCTCTTTGCATCTTTGTTCATACCCATCTCTCTCTCATTTAAGCAAACTGGGGCAAATTTGGGAGCATCTTACAGAAGTTTCCTCTTGATATAGACATATATACTGCCCTGAGATGAGATTCAGTGAGAATATGAAACCAGAAATTACTGTAAATAAGAACAGAAAATAAATGGCCTAATTGAATCTATTTCCTCATGATTGTGGGTCTCTTCCTAGAAAACTTCCTTTTGCTTGCCTTAGTGGAACAAAATGGTTGGAGACAGCAATTAACAGAAGCTGATAAATGAAATGGCATCTACCACTTGGGAGAGAATATTTCCTGAATAATGATCCTTTACTTCAGGGAGGTTTGCAAAATGATATCTCACGAGTGGGTTTGAAATATGCCTGGCAATGATCCCCACTTGGCTGGTGGCCACAGGAAGTGTCCCAGGTGGGTGAAGCTGGCACTGATGCTCTTGGCTCTCCTGCTTAAAGGGGGCACCTGCTAATTAACTCTTTTTAATTTGCGTGGATTTGGTGAGTACAGTGAAAACACTTAACTGGCTTAAATGTGACCTTAGTTTTAGCAGTGCCAGTTACTGCTGCAGCCCTGATGTCTTACTGATCTCTTATGGGCCGCTGGGGCCACCAAGGTGCTGGGAAGTGTGCATGGGAATGGCTGACTTGAGGGGCACTGGCAAGCATGGGGACATATTTATTTTTTGCTCTTATTTGCAGGAATTTCCCCCTTTCTTTTTAATTTCACTGGAAATATATTTTTAAAAGTGATGCAGTGTAAAAGACACAGCATTTAATTTCCCATCCTCTTCATCCTCAGTAGCATTTTTTTTTTTAGTGCTGATACTATGTAAATGGTTACCAAGTGAATAACTACTCTCATAAATAGTCACAGGCAGAAATTGCTTTCACTGCATATGCTAATAGATAGTGGGTCTTATTAGTAGGGCTTATTAATTGGTTTGGTGTCTTAATTAAATTGGCGTGCCAGTGAGTGGAAAAATAAATCCTTGTTAGGCCAGTGGATTCCTCATTATATGTCCTAGTAATTTTTATGTCCAGAAAGCTTCAGAAACAGTGACTAAGGGTCCAATGCTGCTGAGACATTTCTTAGAGACTGTATGAGGTGCTTTCTAGAGGGAAATAAAGAAACAAAGTTGGTGTTTGGTTTAAAATTTGGATGATCACTCTTTCCCCATCTTACACATAAATAACATATTTCAGCCATTCTTGACAACAGTGACCAACTTGCCGCTTCAAAATCCTTGTGTTTCCTGGGCTATTTTAGATGTAGAGGAAACACAGAGAGCACATTTAAGCCATGTGTCATTGGAAGAAGATGGTGGATTGCCAGTGTTAGCTGTAAGAGCGCTGTGATGGTTGGTTATTTCCAAGCAACATTACATTCCCGTGGAAAATATTACAATAGTTTTGTGCCAGTGGTAACTTCTCAGGGAAAAAAAACATGTTATTTTTGCATCTGATACTACATATCCTTCCTGTGAGTTAAGATGTCTCTTGTGTCTTGAGCTATCTGCATCTCTGATAAGTTGGTTTTGACATATAATTCTCTATTTTTTTCTTTCTCTCTTCCCCTCCTTTAAAAATATGCAAAATATGCAGTTTTACTGCAGTGTAAGCCAAAAGCATAATTCATGTTGCACACATATAATTTGATTTCAAAAGATTATCTCTAGTACTGGCAAAACATCAGTGAGCCAGGCTGCACTGAGGTACAAAAGTCATACCCTAAAATCATCTGGGCTGTTTGGGTGAAGTCAGCACCCACTTTTTAATGCCAGGTCTTGTTTGTTTCTCTTTTTAAAAAAATTATTTCGGTTTTGCTTTTTTTAATGTGAAAAACCAGTATTTTGCACTTAATCTTTTCTTTAGCATTGACTTCTCTGTATTTTTCTACTCCTGATGCTTAGCTCTCATTGGTATCAGTGAGAGGTGTGCAGATGGAAGGGAGCCTCTCTGAGGCCATCCCCAGCATAAAAGAAGAATATGCTACCTCCTCTCCTTTGCTGTAACTCTGGAGCTGCGCCTAACACTCTGACATTTGAAGGATCTTACAGCCTGCGTTTCAGTCTGGGAAGCTTTGACTAGACTGGTGAGGAATATATCATGGATTTAGGTGGGAGGCTGTATGAAGCCTCCGTGAGGAAGGGTGGGAGGAGTTCTCGGTCTGTGTCCTGTGGGCTGACGGTAGAAGATCAAGAATCTACTGGACAGGGTCGAGTGGGGGGCTGTGAAGATGGTGAGGGACTGAAGCATCTCTCATATGAGGAGAGACTGAGGGAGCTGGGCCTGTTCAGGCTGGAGGTTAGAAGACTGAGAGGGGACCTCCTCAGGGCACACACATGTGTTAAGGGTGGGTGTCAAGAGGACGGGACCAGACTCTTTTCAGTGGTGTCCAGAGCAGGACAAGGAACAATGAGCACAAAGTGAAACACAGAAAGTTCCATCTGAATAGGAGGAAAAGCTTCTTTAGTGTGAGGGTGACCGAGTACTGGAACAGACTGCCCAGAGAGGTTGTGAAGTCTCCTTCTGTGCAGATGTCCAAAACCCGCCTGGATAATGTGATTCTGTGCAGACAGCTCTGGGTGAACCTGCTGCAGCAGGGGGGCTGGATTAGGGCAACTCCTGAGGTCCCTTCCAACCCCAGTCATTCTGTGATTCTGTAATCTCCTGTTTGTTTTTAACCACTATTCAATTGCAAGAGGCAATGAAATGGATGTCAATAGACAGAAAGTGAAGTAAAAAAAAGTGTGACCTGGTGGTGAAAACCTCTTTTAACCTTGGTAATAGGGTATGTGGGATCATTTAACTCCTCTGCTGCTGCATCCAGAACCTTTTGTACTCACAGGAGAGGACACTGAAGACAGAATATAAGAGACTGATAATAAAGGGAATACCCTTTATTATTGTGATTGTGTAAAGGTAGGACAATCTCTGTGATGAAAGGTTTGCAGTCTCACTAAGGTCTTTGTTAAATGTTTATTCCTATGTGAGGATGCAACTCCAAACACAAAAAGTAGTTGAATTTCTCGCAAAAGACTCAATGAGATATACAGACCGGGCAATTTCTTATAGTCTGCAACAGATTCCTGATTAAAATGGAGTGCTGGGATCTTAATGGATATGAAATTCTGTCTCTTTCACTCTCTACCATTCACTTCATGCTAGAGTTTGAAAGAAATCTTATTTGTCAGTTTTTGAATCTGAGACTTGCAGCTGTAGCAAAACATTTGGATAGAAAACCTATTTTCTAAAATTTACTTAGGGTAAAATGGCCTTTTTTATTGTTTACTTCCTGCATTTCAAATAACTTTTGTTAAATCCCAGCTTGTGCACCTGTGTTCCTCCAGAAAACTGTCTCTTCAAATTCTCTAGACTGATTTGTCGTTTTCTTACGTGCCAGAACCAGTTGCATCTCCAATTCCATTAAATCTCTGACATAACATAATGCCTCATGACAGATGCAGCTGCACATCGCTGAGGCTGAGAAACCAGGAGGGAAGCAGAGGCCCAGGCCTAGGGAAGGCTTGATATCTCCTGTGCACGAGTTGTACTTACAAGGTTTTAAGTCTGGCTGGCAGATTTATCTTTTTTATTCTTTTTTTTTTTAATGCAAGTATGAGAGAAGATCACATTCAGGGGAAGGCTGAGTGAGAGGAATCTTTCTACTTTTTTTATTTTTTCCCATCTGTACACATATCTGCCTCATACCTCACCTTCCTACTGTGCAGGGTTGGACAGAAGGTCTGGCGAAAACTGACCTCGAAACTGGCTTTGCGTGCTGACCAGAAGCAGTCTTAAAGATTTATTAAAAGTCTCTCTTGGCCCTTACTATCCTGGTTTAATAAAATCAAAGAGGAGCTAGTAGTCCTGTCAGATGAGAAGTTTATACAGAAATGTTTGTCTGGATAAAAGAGTTTACATGTCACTCAAAATTCTGTCATTTCACATTTTTGAGACTTGCACTTTAAAAA
Source organism: Cnemophilus loriae (assembly GCA_013397755.1). NCBI lineage: Eukaryota > Metazoa > Chordata > Aves > Passeriformes > Corvidae > Cnemophilus > Cnemophilus loriae. The sequence continues at coordinate 1,729,636 of VZTF01017495.1, read as the reverse complement.
CTGAAGTGATAGATCCTCTTTATTGTCTGGTTTGATTTTGCTGCTCAGTGGAAGAGTTAGAGATTCCTCTGAGGGTTTCATTAGGGTTGCCTTACCAATTTTGGGGTTCTTGAAGCCACATCAAAGTAAGCATGGTTCAGTGGAAGAAACATTCTTTACAAAAACATTGGTATTCTTTTCAATACTCTATGTGTTTACAATATCACTGTCTCTTTATAAATTGGCCCATGGATTAATTCCATCTCAGTTAACAGCTCTTTAGTTCTGCTTTGGCCTTAAGAATTTCAATTTTCACCATTTGGACCTCGTGCCTGTAGAAAGCACCTAGCCAAAAATTGCCTTTTTAAACATTACGAGCCAAATACTGAAAAACATGGGTTGTTTTACTGTTTACATTGCTATTATTCTGTCTTCTGCATCAAGAGTAAAACAAGAGGCATAAGATGCGTGTCTTCACAACTTTGGAAATGCACATGTCTGTGACACCTTTCGTAGTCTGTCTCCTAAATCCTAAAGTCACCGTAATTGGCAGGTGGCTTCCTCTCCTTTTGGGCTTGTTTGGGGTCTGTGCCTCGGACAGCACTGAGCCTCTGCTGGGCCCAGCTGAGCAGGCCTTTGCTGTGTAACGCTGTGCATGACTCGGGGAAGCTTTCCCCAGCTGAACAGCTCATTGCAATCCATCGCTTGCTGTTGTGTTTTGCTGAAGCCCTCGGCCCTTCACTCTCAGCTACGGGGGGCTCTGTGTGGATTAGTCACAGGCAGCTCAAGGGTGTGGGGGCTCACACATATGGCTGCAAAGGGAGTGAGGTCTTCCCTTGCAGTCCAGCTTGGTTTAATTTTTCAACCTGTATGAAAATGGCGGCGTTTTAACACTGTGTGGAATGGGCCTGCCATTTCCTGGTAAAAACTGGCATAAAGGAAGACTATGGGTAGTAACGAGAAGTGATGGTGTGGGAGGGAAATACAAAACTCAGTGTTACAACCACCAGTTGGCAGCCTTAGGATTGAGGCTTTGGCTGGCTGTTTAATAACTTTTTTGCTGTGGGGGATAACACAGAAAGCATCTGTTGTTGAATTGAATACGCTGTTATATTTTAGGAGAAAATCTTGCCAAAATTCTCTCAAGGATCCCTGTGGCTGTCACAGCCCGCAGAGTACCTCACCTGGCTGCTGTGACAGTGCCACAAGGTGCCTCACAGCCCCTTGTTCTGCAGTTCAGGGCACCCACTGTCCCTGGCTGAGTAGTGAAAACCAGAGCAAAGCAAACTGGGGAGAACAGAGTCATTTGTAGAGTCCTGAAACAGCCATGGCACTCATTTTCTGTCTTGACAAAAAATGGAACTTGTAGTCATGTAGGCTTTCCCCTGTTTATTGACAGTAAATAACCCCTCTAAAAATCTATGTGTTCAGACAGAACTGGAAGAAGATCCTGAGTAAGTTCAAAGGTGACTATTTGTCCTGTTCTCCAATTACTTTTTATTAAAGCATTTCATTCTTCAGTAGCTGTACCCATGTATGGCACAGCAATGTCCAGACAGCTCAGAGCTCATCCCCATCTTTCCTGACCCTACAATCACCCTTGTGTTTCAGCTTCTTTTCCCTCCAACTTCGTGCCAGTCTCTGTTCTTCATTCCATACATAAAGCAAATTTAATAGCTTGACATGCTAATGCTGACTTAGCTTTTGCCATTTCTCATCCTCGTTTGAATATGTAATGTCCCAGAAGGGTAATTGTTCTTATATTTTGATTTCTTACAGTGTTGTCTTTTCCTAATTTATGTCCCTCCTATTGATGCACAGTATTCCTTACTGGCTCCTAGTTTAGAAAATTTGCTATAATTGCTTTGATTTCAGAGCACATAAAGGACACCAGTGTGCTCAGACACCTCCCCTCCTCCCCTCCTGACTCACTCCAGACTTATAAACCTATTTACTTTTCTAGGAAGTTGCAAAAGCCTGGAGGGAGACTTATAGAACTCAGTTTTTCATGGCTAACAGGAAGCTGAGATAGAGGGGTAGTTTAAACTGAGAAACATATACTTGGGTTTGATTATGTTGTATTTCAAAATACACAGTTCTTTTATAGCTGGAAATTGTTTTGAGATTTGATTAGAGCTTTCAAGAGCCTCAAGTTTTTATTAAAGAGAGAGAAAAGAACTGAGAAAAAGAATCTTGTATGTAACCTTCTACTTGGTGGATGTGTCTGAGTGACACCTACAACGGCATTATAAATAGGTATTTGCTTGGACTTTCTTCCTTTCATGTCGCAAATGCATTTCTTCCTTTGGATTTGATTTTCCTGCATTGTTAAGTGGCACTGACTGTGTGACAGAGAGAAAAATGTTTTTGCAAACTGTCTTAAGCACTGCTCATCAGAGAGGTGGTCAGTCTCACACCTCTCTCTTCTTCTCTCCCAGTGGGGTGTAATTGCTGTAAAAAATAAATTAGTATCCTGAGATCAGGAACACTAACTCAATAAATGCATTGATGTCAGCAAATGGCAGTCTTGCCTACCCCGCTGATATAAGTAATTATTCTCTTTATGCTTAAATATATTGTGCTGTGATTGCTTCCAGAGAACCCATTATGGCCTAGCCCTCACTTCTGCAAATACTGTAAACATCTTTAACTGCCAGCATATTCTTTTTCTCTTAGCTTTCCAAAACATGCAAGTGAAAACTTATGTGCTGTGGTAACCAAGCTTGAGACTTGTCCAAGTTCAAATCTGAGCCTTAGGATGGAGCCAAAAAAGACCACCAAAATGTTTGAAGACTTGAGCAGCATGTATGCATCACCAGGACAAGATGACACCTTATAACTTTCAACATCTCTGTTTCTAATAGCAGCTTTATTTTTGAGTTTCATTGCTGCTGGGAAAGATATTAATGTATATCTACCTACGACCTGGATCGCAATAGTGTGCAGAGGCTGTCACTTCTGATGTGGGAAACAACTGGACCTAGCCACCATTTTGGGTTGAATTTTTAGGAAAGTGTTTAAAGACACTACCAGTTTTAGTTATGTAAAACAAAAGAGGTCTGTCTTAAAACACCAGAAAGAACACACATTGTCACCAGTTTTAAATAAGCCCACTTTTATTTACATGTGTACTTGTTTATCTGCAGCAATAGGCACAAATCAGTGGTTTGCATGCACAGTTTCTGTGCCTTATCCTTAGGACATAATAAAACAACCTTTCTCACCCTTTCCCATTGAAGCCAACAGATAAAATACTGGCTCCATTACACCTGCAAGGGCAGGAACAGGCATCCTATTTCCTGAAGACAGCAGAACAAATGAATATTTTGGAAAATAGACTCCTTTGCAACCTTCTGTGCCTTGCTGCAGATGCAGCTGGATGAGCAGAGCGCATCAGTACCTGACTTGTGGGTACAGAGAAGGGCTCTGGAGACTTGGGCCGTGATGAACACCGAGAAGCTGCTGACGTTTGTCACAGAACAGTGTCACTGCACTCCTGGTTCCCTGTGAGCAGTGTTTAGTGGGGTGTTAAGCAAGACTGGTGCTGAAGGTAAGAGTGTGCCAGTTTCTCAATTGGGCTTTTAGATCAAGCAATAAAGTTTCTTGTCTTATTTACCAGTGCAGCATGTGTGTCTGCTTTACCAAGGAGCCTTTGTGGTGATGGGCAACAGCTGCAGGGTAAATATCCACAGTGAATCACTGAAATTAGCTCCATAGGGAAGACATCTGGGAGCTTCTGGAGCTTCCCAGTGAATGGACCAGGTCTGCTGGCATTTTTTTTGAGATCTTGGACCATAAGAGTGAAGACAAGAGTTGATGAGAGCATAGGGAGCTGGTGAGTACCAGAAGGGGTTCTTGGGAAGGACAGGTCCCAGGGCTATGCTGTGCCTTCACCTACCTCAGAGCAGAGATAAATAACCAACGTTTGGCTCCGAACAGTTGTGTGAAAAATGGATAAGGGAGGAAAGAGAGGAATAGAAAGCATCGTGTCAGTGTGTATTAGTGGTCTGTAATGTGTTTATGCTTAATGGGAGCCTTATGTAATCCTCTCTGGCCCTCACTGAGGAGAGGGTGGCATCTCCACTACTAGGAAATCTGGGAATGAAAAATAATTCATGCTTGTGTTGGAGCTCAGGATTGTTGTAGGGGCTGTTTAATTTTGTTCAGACTCACATATTTCACTCTTTAGACTGCTGAACTTTCTAAAAGTTTGCCTTGCAGGAATACTTTGAGACACCTGCCTCGTACAGCTGTGTCTGAAACAAAATTTAATTTAAATTTTTAAGTCTAATTGTAAAAGTTTTTGATGTGCCTTGAGGGCTGAGTGTAGTTATTCACAAGGTGAATAGTGTAGTAGTTCACAAGGTTATGTGCAAAGCAGGACTAACAAGATGCTGAGAAGTAATAGTCTCATATGGGATTGGTTTCAGGTTGTAGAGCAATAGTTCAGAGATTTAATGCATCTTAGATATACTTGAAAATCATCCTTGTTTTTTTAAACTTTTTTTATTTTCCTGACCTTGAAAATACCTTATGGGTGGTTTACAAATAAAAATCTAAACATCACTGTAATCAGAAAAACTGCACGGATTTCTATTTTTCATTATTTTCTACTTATCTTTACCCTTATTTGAAGTCTCATATGATTTCAATGATAGGCACACAGGATAGCATTAGCACAGCAGATTTTTTTAAAGAGATTAGATGAGAATTGGGTTGCCTTCTATAGAGCATTTTGCTTTACTTCCCCCTCTCTTCTTTTCTTAAGATATCTTTTTGTCAGGTGTGACTACTAGCAATGCTGATATGGGGTGACAGTTTGACCAAACAACCATAGCAACAGTAACCATTTTCCTTGCGATAAGAGCTAAGCTAAAGGTTATGTATATTACTGCATCTCTCAATCTATTTGCTCCACAGCACAGTGCCAGACAAAGGTAAGAATATAGAAAGCTACAGCCAGAATATGCATTTATTTAAAGGAAGCACGAGTGACTGAACTCTGGTTAAAGCATAAATGTGGAAAATATTTATTTTCTAATACATTTTATCAAAAGAAATATTATGAAATCTATGTTAAATAATTTGCTGCATTTTTAATTTGAAAATTTATTGGATAATATCTGCTTAATCATACTCCCTTAGGAAAGGGAATAAAAATAAAAGCCCTAGAGACTGCTTTAAGAAAAGCATTTGCTATTTTCTCTTTTCAGGAACAATATTGGACTTGTACAGTTGACCTAGACAATATTTAGTTTTGAGCTCAAGTCTTCTGTGTGTATCTCCAAAGCTTAGAAGGCTTGAAGGACACGAACAAATGTCTCTGGACTATGAGAGCTCCTCATTTTTCCCAGCATGGACTAGAACAAAGTAAGTGTGTTATTTCCAGAAGTAATATTCATACTGAGTTGAAGCTATAATAACCTTCACATTAGTGCCTCACATCTGATAATCTAGGGTATTTTCCTATTTTTTAGTCTCTGTTTATTAGGATAATTATATTCAGATTTTTTCCCATTTTCATAATAGGAGGATAATCTCATCTCCCAGTCAGAAGGTCTGTCTGTGTGAGTGGTCTTAGCTCTAAGAGTTTCCACAGCAGCAGCTCTGGGCCATTTAATAACTAAGGCTTCTCAATGCAACAAATAATACGTGGTGATGGTAATTCACTGAAGCAGGTTGGATTTTAGGCTGGAGAGAGATATTGCACTGGGTTTCTTCAGTGCTGAATCAAACTCACTGTCTTGTGTTGGAATAAGCTTCCTGTTGGAGGAATTAATATTTTAGAGTGACTTAGTTATTGTTCTGGAAAACTTTAATTTTCTTATTAGGCTTACTTAGGTTTTTAGGTCACCAGACTGAATCTCTGCAGTTCTGATGAAAGAGGAAAAACACTCTCTGAGCTCTGCGGGTAAAGGGAGGAAAGGAAATGGCATAACTCTGCCTGATGACACACTGATTTTGAGAGTGAATGGCTGGTATGGAATATTGTGGTAAGTAGTCAAAAATTTTTAAAGTTCCATTAGCTAGAAACAAATCAAAATTAATGAAGTAATGACCCTGGATGTTTTGACTCCCTTGTGGCTATGAGGGTGATTTTCAGTTTCTATGAACAGTCAGGCACAGGGTTTCAAAATTTTTATATTTTTCCCAGAAGAAAAGCAAAATATGTGCACCCTTCAAATGACCTCCATTATTTAACTTACGGCTGTTATTCTATTTGATAGCACCACAACTATTATCAAAATCAAAATAACTGTGCCATTTTCATACTGCCAGAATGACTAGCTGGTTTTTTGCCTTATAATGCAAAATTCCCTGTGCAGTTTAAAGGGCCTGTGGTGCCCTTTTGCAAAATATTCTCTGTCTGTGTGATAGTAGGAGGGCAGGCTATATTCATTAATACTTATTATTTAAACCCTTTAATGAAAATACTCATTTTATATTTCTGTGTAAAGTTTCTGGTGTGGTTTGCTTCCAGAGGATGGATTTAGGTCAAGTAAAAGATGTGTCTACATAAATGCTGGAAATGTACAGCAAACGTGGCTGTACACTGCAAACTGACGTTTATTTTTCGTCCAGTCTGTCATGTGCAAAGTGAGATGAGTAGGCATATCCCTATCAAAAAGTTTGTTTTTTGTTTATTATTAAATCCAATCTAAATGATTCATTTTAGCAGAGAGCACAAAATCACACCTGCACCTTTACTTCTCTTCTGAATTTAGCAGTGTTTAACAAATACGATTGTGGTCAGGGTTATCTTCTACTTTTATCCGTACACTGTGGGTAACACACTTCACGTAACCATCAGTATTTTAGTGGTGGAAGGTAACTGCAGTGTGTACCTGCAGGTAAATTGTGGGGATGTCTGTTTTGGGGGAGGAGTTCACTGTGTAGGATTAATCCTTGCAATAGCAAAATGCCAGCCCAAATCCTGATTTGTACAGATGCAACTTGGTCACAGCTGAGTTTGTCTGAACTTCCCATGGTCTAAAACAGCACGTGGTTTCTGTCAGTACAAGAACTTGAGGTTTCTAAAAAACTCTCTCTCTTTTTTTTTTCTTTTAGCTTCAAATAACAAGGAACGACTTTCAGCCTCTCATAACTCCCTGTAATTACAGTAGTGATTATGAGAATGATAGATATCTAATTAAAATCTGTGAAAACTGCAGTTGGTGAGAAATGAGAATTAGTTTCCCAAATTGTAAATTTGTCCCGAGTTTCAGAACTACTTTTTGACAATGTGGCATTTTCTCTTGTTTGGTCACAATGACTCACCTCAATAGGTCATGCTTTAGTTTAACAGGAATCTGAAAGAATGTGAGAGAATTTTTGTTTGAGATGGAGAGGAAAGAGTTATTTTTTTATTAGTCTTTTGTTGGCTGAATGATAGCAATGCTCAAATCCATCATCCCTTCTGCAGCAAGAGAGCCCTGGTAGCTCTTTCTGCCACTGCTCAGAACAATCTACTGTTTCCAGCACTGATGTATGACCTGCTGGTTTCATTCTGCTGGAGATGACGAGTGTTGTGAACTCCAAGTGCCCAAGAAGGCTGAACATCTGCTGAGCTTCCTGCCCACTGCTGCTCCAGACAGCTGGCTGTGCTGAGGCCGTGTGCTGAGCAGGAGACAAGTGTTGCTGGCACTCCACCCCCCACAAAGAAAAGGATGAAAACATAGTTGTGTCTTGTTCTGCAGTATTTTACTCCTAGCAAACTAATGCATCATTTCCTGAACTCATCAGCTCTTTAGTTCTCAGCACGGAACATTTTCTGTTCTCATTTATTTGGGGTTCGGGACTGGGGGAAGATCCTACTTAAAGGAAAAAACCTCAGACATGCAGTAATCTAATCACCAGAAATGACACAAACAGTAACACCATCAATATGCAGCTTTGGCAGACATCTGGTACTGGTGCTTCAGAGGTTGATATATAGCATTCTTGGGGGGATTCCCTCTTCCAGCTCCTGTGGTGATCACCTGTCAGCCAGAGCCACCAGCGAGTACCTGCTCCTCCTGGCTGTGCCAGTGTTGCTGTGGGGAGCGTTGATATCCCCTCCTGCCTTTCCCAGGAGTGACTGTGCCTTGCTCTGCGAGTGCCACATGTTCGTTCTGCACTCTGTGAAGAAATACTTCCTTACACTTTTTTAGTTTTCTGCTGTAACCATAACTTGCTTTTAGAATGATGAGCAAAGAAGGGTCTCCCTCAATCTTAATTACTGTCACTGGATGCCACCTAACTTTTGTACTTTTAAGGGCAGGTTAACCAGGTTTTAGTAGCTTTTTCTTAAATGGAAACATCACAGATGATATAACTCATTTTAGTTTCTTCTTCAATTATTCTGTTACTTGTCTTCAAAACACCCTAAATAGACATTATGTACAAGTAGAATAAAACAGAAAAAAAGGATGATCACTGGAATCAAATGGTGAGCCTTTGAACAATCCTTCAGACCCCTGTTTACAGTCCAAATGTATTTGCCTTTCCAAGATGTGCTTATTTTTTCTTCCTGTAATGAAACTTCTGTCTTCCTGGGAAACATTTTGCTTATTTGTGGCATCCACTTTCATGTCTTCTCATTATTTGAAAGCTATTTCACAATGTGGTAGAGACATTACATTTTAGGCAGTTATTTCATTTAAAGTGTCAAGAACCCCATGCTGATTTACCTTTTTTTCCTCTCCTCCATAATTTTTATTTCTTATGGGGAGAGAAAGTATGAGGACAAGTTTAAGCTTTCCAGTTATTGTGTGAAGAATGCAGTAGAGCTGTTTGATTGCTTGTAAGGAGAGAATGGCACATAAGGCCTGAAGCCTTGTACTTATTCACCACCTAATCATGGCAATAACTGGAACTCTGCAAGTAGGAGGGAAACACAGGTTATTTCATAGCTATCAGCCTAAGCAGGGAGGACAATTACTGATATTATATGAGCAAGCTCAGATGTACAAAAAAAGGTGCAGGTGACTTCTGGCAATATTTGTTTGGGTAGATGTCATGACTGCTTTTTGGATGAACAGGTAGAAATAAGGTTCTTCGCTGGGTTTCTTGGGTGTTACAAGTGAGGCTGGCAGTAGTATGGGGCAGGGGCCCGCTCTTGTTGGGTTCTGAGCTTTCTTTCGCCCTGAATGTTTATTGGAGAGAGCTGAATCTGTCCAAGTTTCAGAGCATTTTGTTACATTTAGGCCAAATGTTCAAGATCAACTCATAATATAGCTTAGATTGACAGATTCCACTCTCTGGTTTGCAGTCCAGAAAATATCTGACTGAGCACTGTGGTAAGTCTTTGTCAACAGATTTTTTTTCCCTTTATCTTATTTATTTTCAGCTTAATTGAGAACACAAATCCAAATTTACTTTTTCTTTGAAGAAGTGGAATATGACTATTGTGTCTTGAATTTTTCTCTACTTATTTAAAGTGATTTTTGTTTACAGATACTACACATCAGGTTTTATCATGACAAAACCTCCTTAGTTAAAAATAAGGGTAAAATGAATGCTGTGGCCATGATTCTGGCATTACACCATGCTTCCTCAAGGCTTTGGTATGACCTCTGCTTCGATGAACTTGTTAATGGTTTGTACATACATAAGTGGGATCACCTGGGATGCAGAGTCAAGACTCTGTGCAAACATTTAAAGCCATTTCCCATCTCCACCAACATCAACACTCTGCAATTTTACCAAATAAGAGAGTTCTAACATATGAAAATTGTTGTTGCTTGTAACTGTGCCTTTATTCTAAAATGTCTTCCAATTATAGTGAGAGCCAGGAAATATGGTAACATCGCTAAAACCCATCCAGAGCATAACTATGTTATGGTGATGAAAAGTCCATAATAAGTGGAGGACAGGATATACCTTTTGAATATGTTATATTACCTTTATAAGTCTCACACTGAAATCAGAATTTCAATAGATCCATCACCAATGGTAAGGATGTAAATTTAAGCACTGAAAGAACCCCAGATTTTTCTTCTAATTTCTATAACCTGGGGATTACATAGTTTGGACTCCTCTGCTGCTCTCTGAGCTGAGCAATATTGAAGCTTATATCAGTGGGCTGGTAATCAAAGGTTTTCCTAATTGCTCTGTTCAAACTGGATTCAGGCTGTGGAGAGTCTCTGGGAATTAAGCAACTGCCCTTCATGGATGCCCAGAACCTGGGGAGTGCCCAGTGCCAGTGCTCTGGTCCCCCTTGGGCACATCCCCAGGGCTGTTACGGTTGATAGGCAGAAACCCCCACCTAGAAACTGTAAAATTCTTCTGCCCTAATTATGAATAATATAGGAAAGTTTCTCCTGATGAGTCAGAGAAGACATGACTATGGAATAGTTAACTTTTTGTAGAGCTCAGCATCAATTTCTGGAAGCTTTTAACAGCGACTTGACATTTCTAATTAGGAAATTTTACATACAGGCAAGTGAATTTACCCCCAGCTGGGAAAACATGGCTTAGCAAGAGTTTTACATCCGCCCTCATTGATCTACAGATTATCTCACATTTGAGACTGTGGAGCCACTGGGATTTGCAAAGATGAGAAACAAATGTGGGAAAGTGCATAGAATTTCTTTCACTTCAGGGTTAGATAACAAAAACCTGATAAGTTAGAAATAAAGAGGTAAGTTTGTTTTCTTTCTTCTTCATGCATAATTGTTGCAGAGGTCAAAAAAATCCACAAAAGCAAATAACTTGTTGGCACTGGCAAGAAGATGTCATCCTGGTCAAATTTGCAAAGCAGCACGTTGGAAATAATCTTAAGATAGCAAAAGACTATAGTCTTTTTCTTTTTAACTGTCCTAACAGTTAAACAGTTGAGAAACAAAAACTCTGCATGTGAGCTCACTTAAACAGAGATGTATTATGTGTCTGATGCTGCAATGTCTGACTTTAGAGAATCCCTCGGGCTTTTTGCATTTTTAGGGATACTGTTTGTATTTTTGACCTTGTTTTGTCCTAGCAGGAAATAACTATAAAAATATAAAATATCAATGAATTGGTTGTTGTGCTAGTTGAAAATGCTTTATCAATGTAAGGTGGCAGTGGAAATAAGACTCAAAGTCAGATGTAGCACAGCTCTTTAAGTAGAGCTTTTACTGATTTCTCTTTATATGGAACATCTGTACAGCTCATTTCATTCTTGTGTTCAGATGGATTTTGTGAAGACATATGACTGAGTATGTGCTGCTGCCTCCAAAGAATATGGTTTAAATGAAATAAAAGTGAAATCCTTTTTTCCTATATATATTTTCCTATATTTGAAATTATTCTAATGAAGCAGAAGTTACTTCTGTGTTGACAGAAAACCAGATAAGGAAGTAAACCATGAAATGTAGCCTATGCAGTGTTATAAAAATATAGATGTGCGTACTTCCTGTAGCTGTGTTACTGGTATTCAGCTTTGGCAAGGTAGATATGTATCACTGTCACGTGATAAAGAATGGAAAAATAGGTGGTCAAAATAAACATAGGAGCCCAAACCGTGTACAGCTAATAGCTGGGACACGAGAATGGGCTAAAGGGGCTCCAGGTGATGCATAGCAAGGCCATGCACTTCAATGACTTGGTTATTAATAAGAGGTGACGGAACAGTTTCAATGTCATTGAGTCCCCTGCTCTGTTAATGCAGTGCAGAGCCTCTTGGGAGAAGGTGTCTCGGGTACTGAACTGATGCTGCCCTTGATCTCAGCTAAAGGGCCAGGTGTCAGCAAAGAAAATGGAAGCGCGGATTGGGCTTCTTTTAGAACTGTGTGGGTGTCCAAATATACTGCCAGAACTTATAGTCTCAGCCTTATTCAGTCATAGAAAGCAGCGTAAAACAAAATTCCAGATACTAGATTAGATGTGCTGCTTGGGAAGAATATGACTGGATCAGAAGATCTGAATAAAAATGCAGCTCACCACGTGATATACTCTTGCCTCCTACTTGGTTTACAAGCAAATTGCAGAAGCAGACTATATATTTGGTAGTATACATTTCAGAGCTATTTGCTATATAGCTACCACAGAAACCTGAGTGTCATTGTGTGCCTGAAGCTTATATAGTTTATTTAAGGAATAACCCACAAGCCAGGAAAAAAAAAAAAAATCTCTGTTTCAATTTTCTTTTATCTCTGCTTCATTCAGGGTGTAAACACTCACAACCTGTAAATTCCCTTGTGTTCAGATAACACGAAGACCTTAACCTATTTTTTGAGCTGGGATTAATTCAATTTGAAAGCTATAATTCAAAACAAAGAAAGTTAGAGAAGTCTTTAAAAATGAAAAATTACTTTCTTTGTCTTAACCAGCTCTCATTTTATGTGCAGACATGCCCCCTCCTTTTTTTTATTTCTAACTTTATTTTTGTAAGAGTGGAGTTATAGCTAGGCAAGAAAGCCCTACACTGTCTTTCACTTTTAGTGTTAAGTATTTGTGGCTGCACTGAAGTCCAGTTTATATCTTAACACTTTGGTAACTTACTTTTATAATGGCTTTGACAGAGTCACTGAAGCAGAGTCCATCCATTTCAGAGGAATACATTTTGTAGACTTTAAGACAAATACTAGTAAAATATGACGGGCTGACCTTTTTCCTCTTGGTCACTTTTGAGCATAGCTACTTTTCCATGCACTGAGCTGGGTATGTATTCCATATATATTGAACTTGGAAGGTTGTAATTACGAATTATTTCTGAGGTGAGTGGTTCTATAATGTACAATTTGAAAAGATTTAAATGCTGACGGTGCCCTGTTTCCATTCTTAGTGAAGACATAAAAAGGTCACTTTCCCTTTGTCATTTCACTGTGTTGTTGCTGACTAGTGTTAATCATTTAATTAAAAGGTCAGATCAGTCATCCTCCTCTTCTTATACCTAGTGTGACTTTAATTATTTTCTTTGCAAATGAACTGATTTAATATTATTTAATAATACTTGATTTAAAAAATAATCCTCAGGAGAAGTGGAAATTCTCTTTGAAGGCAAGCAAGCTTTGAAGGTTAAAATAAACTGAAAATAGCTGGATTTTAAAAAATTATTTTCTCCATTAAATAATGTTAAAGTCATAGGAAGTTTTTAATGAGAGCGTCTGGGGGCTTTCCTATCATGTATTTTGCTGTTTGGTTAGCAGGACTGCTGGAAAGCAGGAGTTAAATTGCTACTAATCACTAAAGCCAGCAAACCCCACTTTCATTTCATTAAATATGTGGGGATTTGCAGTATTCCCATTAACTGGGAAACGGGGGCAGCTGGGGCTAGAAGCACCTGTTAGCCCTGAGCAGTGCAGGCCAACGTGGCCACCCTGGGTGTCTGCTGAACTGGGTGGGGATGACATTTACACAGCTCTTGGAGCTGCAAAACACCCTGGTGGCTTTGAGAGACTCCTGCTGAGGGGCTGCAGAGAGTCTCTGTTTGCTCTCCGTTCAAAAGTGGCCACATGCCTTGTAAATAAAGGAGTGCTGTGGCATGATATTGCTTACCCGTCTCCACAGGGCATGGCATTCCTGTGAGGAGATTTCTCTTATCTGCTCCAGTTACTTTCTGAGCAACCTTACTTTCATCTCACAGTCATGACTTTCTACCTGGCTTAAATTTTTAATGGAAAATGTCTTCCACTCATTCATAACTCTGAAAAGTATGGAAAAGGAGCAATAATTTGCACTGCAGCTATAATATAACATTAGGGCCAAGGTGACTTTGAATGAAGTGGCACAATGGAAGCTTGGACGGATTTATATTTGTAGAAGAAAGGGGGATGGTAGCCTAAGCTTTGTTTATCTCGATGTTCAGTCTGCCTTCTGTTCTGCAAACAGCTGCAACTATGAACAGTAATACTTAACAGTTAGAACTTGTCCAAACAAAAGAAATAATTAGGTCCATAATTTTAGCTAGTTATTCAAGAAGCTTCACAAATGGAGAACCTTCTCAAAAGTACAGATGCATTTATTGATCTTATGCATGGATTTTTAACGGTTAAACTGTTGAGGAATGCTATTTTAAAATGATATGTGCAAAAATTAACATCAGAAACCCAGAGGCATTTCCAATATCCCCAGGACATTGATCTCTATCCAAGCAACTTGCAGAATGTAAGCAAGTTCTCAGAAACTTTGTATGTCTAATTATGACACCATTCTTAATGAATAGTGACGTCTTTGTAGAGAGCAGCATCAAGTTGATGAACAAGCTGTGATTGTGATCTGGGTCATTTGAATACTGGTTTATATTGAGCTTTTCAAGAATCCTCAAGTCTAATGCTGTCTGGAGTTATCTGAAAAAGCTGAAGTGATTAAGTGCAGGGTTGTGATTAGCTGGACTTTGACAAGATGTATTTGATTGTGTCAGACTGGGCTTTCTGGAGGAATTGCCTCTCTCTGAACCAAACCACAATGTGAGATGTCAGGGAATATGGGATTTCTGGGCTGTAAATCTTAAAGAAGTAATTTTAATTGGTAAAAATAAGGACTGGGAAATGCAGAGCATGATCACAAAAAACCAGAGTTGGTATATCAGTTTGATTTTCAGCAGCATACATCAGTGCAAAGCAATTGAGAAATGTCAGGCAACCTGAGCTGTCAAGAAATGAACACAGAGCTGAACTAGTTATTAGTCAAGCATCCATAAATGGCTCCTAAGCAGGCAAATAGTGGCAAGGAAAGTCAAGGGCAAGCTTGCTATTTACTGAGCATTCAGCTAATTATCCATTTCACTAAATACAAGAATACTCTATCCTTCACACATTGCAAAAAATTTGGTTTTGAAGTTAGAGTTCAGTAAGTACTTAATAACTGCAAAATTACCTCATATTAGGTGCTCCTGTATTTTAAATTAGCACAACTTTACACGTGGCCTGTGTTGCAAACTATCATTTCTCTTTTTGTTACAACAGGAAGAACACCAAATGTAAGGAGAACTAGATGCAGGATCTGTGTTTTTGCATCTTGTGGGTTTTTTTCTAACTCCATTTTCATAGCTGGAGGACCTGTATTATGCCTATAGTCCACAATGGCTGCCTTGAATTGTGTCTGCCAGTGATGAAATGGAAATGTTGTTTGGAGAAAATGGAAACTTCTTCCTGATCTGCCTCCACGTATTTGGAGATTTACAGCAGTACCTCGCTTCTACGGTTCTCATCCTATAAGTATTGTTCAAACAGCAAGTAGTATTCAGTAACAAACAGTATATCTTTCAATAAAATAGACAAACTTTATTCTCTCTTTTCCATAGTAAACAGTGGTTGTTAAGAACCTTTGATTTGTGACACTGAAACTTTGAACACACTCACAGAAACAGGATGACTCCAGAATCGGCTAGGGCAGGGTAAGTTAAATTATCGTTTTCACCACAATACAGCTGAATGGTTGTGACAGAGGTATAAGTCTAAGCATTCAAGCCTGATGTAGAAGAATATTCTTTTTTTGAGTATCGAACTTATGGAAACTAGTCCATAAAGAACAATCATCATGCACCCTTTTACTGGCAGTGCATTTGAGTAACAGCCTGAGAGTGCTATATTCAGTAACTTTAACATTTCATCCATTTAGGAAAAAAAAAATAGTATTTCAGTCCCCTCATTTCTTGACTTTACATTCACATTCATTCTGTTTCAAAGGGAATGTTTGTCTGTGTTAATGTGAAGAGAGAGTTATATTTACTATTTTTCCATGCTTATAGTAAGTCCACAGCAAGTCTTTTGATTCACCTCTGAGAACTGCTTGGAATTTCATCTACTTTTCACTTATCACAAAGAAAATCTCTGCTGGAAATGTGCCATTTTAATAGCGAAACTTGCCTCTCCTGTCATTTGGAGTGAAGCCTCTATCATTGCTCTGGCCTCTCCAGCAGCACCCACGGCAGGGCAGGGGCTGCAGGGTTTATCCAGGTGTTGTAGGGCACTTCCCATGGCCTTTCTGCAATGCTGCTTCTTGCTGTTCCCCTCCTGAGTGCCAGCCCCTGTTATGCATGTCTGCAGGTCACTTGGCTTGTGATTGCTCATCATTAGCTCCACTCTTCTGAGGGGCAGCCTTCTCATTTTTCTCCTTTTGGTGAAGCCGTCACTTCTTGCCAACCACTGGGACCTGTTTTAATACTTATTACTGCTTTTTGCTTATTACAAGTCAGCTTCCAGAGAAAAGTTCTGCATTAAAATGAAGGGAAACTGAAAAAATGAGCTTGTAATGAGAGCAATTAATCAAAGCAGTCTGCAGCCTCAGCAGTACAACTGAGTTTGCTGGTGTGAGAAGGACTGGATGAGAGGGCTGATGAGAAATGAGAAACATGAATTATTTGGGGCTCTGATGTGGCAACCTTTTGCATGAGGTACAGAGAGAGGCTGTTTGGAGACACTCCCATTCCTTTCCATCACATAAAGGGGCTGCCTTGCAGGAATCCTGGCCTTCTCATGGATACAGCAATTCCTTCCTGCTGGCAGCACAGGGTGGCTTTAGTGACCCTGGAAGGGTCTCAGTTTCTGTAGGAAGCAGGCAGATGTGCACATCTTAAGGGGCTGCATTATTAGCTACAGAATCACTGGGCTGATCCCTATACCAGGACAGGTCTTACTGTTCCTAGCAGTGGTCTCAGATCTGGACTGTCTGTAGTTTTGAATTGCAAATTAAAAAGGGATGATCCCTTGGTTTTTCCAAACTGTATCCAGGTTTTGCAAATAGCCTGAGCCAGACTTTGAGCAGACTGAAGTTTACTTTTTTTTTGACAGCCTTTGAAAGCTGAGTAGTTCTGGTGTTGGGGTTTTTTGGTGTTTTTATTTGTTTGTTTGAGGCTTTTTTTCTCCTGAATACTCTCAGTGATATTTCTGAATTCCCTCGTACTAAATGAACTGATCTTCTAGGTTCCCAAATATCTGTTTATGTTTTCAAATAAGAGAAGAAATTACTTGAAGCCCACAGTATACCACAGTATTGTAGTCAAGCATCTACAACCCATGCTGTCTTTTGAGAGCACTGTGCTGGTCCCACCCCCTCACTGAAATGCCATGTCAGGCATCCCCAAAGCATTTTTTTAAAATGCTGTCTCTCTGAGCTCTCCTCCAAACTGTAAGGCAGAGCCAAATCTGTCAGGCCAGGCTCTCCTCTCTCTGAATTACTAGCAGCCAAGATTAATTAGCACCCAAAGCGTTTCCAGCTGTACCGTTTGTGCGATGCTGCTGCCGTGATGCGTCACCACTCCCCAGGTCTGTGATTCATTGCTCTGTCAGTGGTTTGAGATACAGTGGATGAGAATGCCATATAAATGCAAATATAAATACAAACACTGAATTCCCCCTGTTGGCTAGTGATAAGGTGCTCATCCAGATGGCACACAGTGATTTAAAAGTGGAAAACAATATTTGGAAGGAGAGGGAGACTCAATGATTATTCTTAAACTCTGTTTTCTTTTTCTTATATAAGCTTTAACTGGAAAGAAAGAAAGAAAAAAGACAGGTTCGGTTTCTTGGCTACCTTTGTGGTGCACCAAGATGATATCTTTCTGATTATTTAAATTAGAATGAGGATAAATTTTGAGATGTGTTTTGGAGATGGTACAATTTGCTGTATGTGGGACTATGTGTTCTCAGCGACCAAAGCGAATGAGGTCTGGTTGTCATTTGGATTCACTTGGGCTTCAGTGTAATGAGGATGGCAGGACATTGCTTTTGCTTCATTCCCTGATCACCTGCACTGACTCAAAATGTAGGAGATGTTCCTGCCAAGGGACCTGGGACAGCTTAGGCTCCACTTGCCCAGCCAACCTATATGGAAAGGAGGTGTTTGCAAAGACAAGGCTGCTGTCGTCATGGTATGGCAAATACTTTAATTTGAATTGCTTACTTTTATCTGTAAGTATATGTTCTTAATGGAAAAGTAATTCCTTTTGTCCACAAAGAATTTTGTCCTGGGGGTACCTACGTAAGCATCTCAATCCTATTTATGTCCCTAATGTTATAAGGTTTGGCGGGACAGATTTTTAATTTTCTGTTTTGCTCTACAGGTGCTGCTGTGTGTATAAAGTTCTCATCCAGATACCAGGACTAGCCTTACATGCAGGTAATGCAAAAGGAAAGTTTGTGATGTAAGACTGATTTTTTTTTTTTTTTAATCCTGGTGTTTTGCCACTGCATGCACATAGGTGGAAATGTGTTTGTTATACTCCCTTGGTCCAGGGAATTTTTTTTTACTGAGTTTTGTGTGAACTTGGAAACTGGAAATCTGAAGGGGGTCAGTACACGTTGCTGTAGTTTCAGAGGCAGCGGGACTCTGATGGATCACCGCTGCTTTAAGCTCTGGATCTCTTCACTGGTTTTTCATTAGAGGTCTCTCCTAGCAGTATTGTACAGTAGATCTTCCTTGAATGTTCTTGCTGGCATAATGCACGTGGCTGCTGTATTTCATTCATGATTGCAAGAACCAATTCTCTAAATGTGTATAACTGCTACTATAATTTTAAATACTAATTCACTTTTACATGTTTTGCACTAACCATACACTACTTGCATTAATAAGACTGTGTCATTTTCTTGAAATGTATCCAGTCTGTGTAATCCAAAGATGTTGGAAAAACAACAAACACGGTGAAGGACACTAGATTTCTTGCTCATTTCCCCGTCTAGGGGTAAGGTTTTGTTTTCAAAACTTTTAAGAAGAGAAATTGGAAGTTTTGGGATGTTTTTCTAGTTGAGCTAGATCCACAAAGGGTTAGAGGGCTTTGCTCATTATTCCAATCATTTTCTGAAAACAAAATTAGACTTGCTATATCTGTTGTAAGAAGATATTGCGGAAGGGAGGCTGAAAAAAGAGTAGGGATGGATGAAGATTAGTATTGTAGAGATAGAGGGAGAAGGTGAGGAGAGAAGGCAGCAGGGAGAGAAGGGAACAATAGATTAGAGACAAGAGATTGGGAGTGAACAGAAAGATGCAGAAACACTTGTCAGGTAGGAAACAGGCTGGGTAAGATTCAGGAGACAGCAGGAACAAGGAGTTAAAGTCTGCCAAGCACTGTCAAAGCAGCAGGAGATGCTTTTATTGATAACATTTTGAAGAGACTATTGTAAAATATAGATCATTAGTTGATGCAAACAGTAACAGGGACTTTAGCATGGTTCTTAGCATCAGCAATGGGGACAGCATACCTTATTTGTGTGGTAGAAGCACATCCGGACTATGTAGAAACTTGGATATTTCTTCATTGGTATCTGGTTCATGACCTATAGATTGACATATGTCTTAACATTTCTGGAGTGATTCCCTTTGTTCCTGGTTTAATTGAGCTGTTCCTTCATTCTGAATGCTATCCACTGTTAAATTTAACATGGAACTGATGCTTCACCATTGCTACCTGCCTTGTTTCTCGTATTTAGATATACTCAAGTTCTCTAGCTGGGTAGTGCTTTTATTGTGTTCCCCCAGCAACCTGATGGCAGATTTGCCATGACTATAACTTCGACTTCCACTTAGTGTATGTGCCAAATATTTTCTCATTATCTGCTGCTTCTCCTGTTCTTCCTCTTTCTTTTTTTTTTCTTTTTTTTTTTTTTTTTTTTTTTTTTTAATTAACACTTGGGTTGGTGTTTGTGACTAGGCTTACATGAACCCTGAAGCTCAGGGGTGTTTGTCTCCTCAGCAACCCAGCAGGGGGGGAAATTTTAAATGTGGTTAACTTCAGGTGTGTTATAGTATAATATTTGTATGCTCTCTTCGTAAAACAGGCTTTTAGGACATTTTCATAACTGCTCTCTTTCTCTCTCTCCATTTGCTCTTCAGATTATTTATGTTGATGCTTTCTTCTCTTAGTTTCTTTTTCATTCCATGGCCTGTTGTTAATAGTAAAATGTCATACTGTAAGATAACATATAGAGACACAAGAGAAGTGGGATACATGGTGATTGCAGCAATTGACTCCATAATAAACAGGGTATTTGTTGACTGCATCATCTGATGACAAAAAGTCACCTGGAGAACTGAAAGTGGGCAGCAAAATTTCAGTGCTGAATCAGTTCACAACTGAGATGATCAGCACTAGAAATTTAAGGTCCAGTTGTAAGTTCATTAGTTTTAGATTGTTACAAATTCACTGCTTTAAAATGAATGATGGTTTACCCTGGAGCACACCAACAAAAGATCACGCCTGCAGTGTGTAAGGGAATGGGAGAGATGTTCAGGAAGGGAAATAAGTCTCCCTTAGCTGGATAAACACAGGTCGTGTTCACTTTTAGAATGAAGATAAATAACAGCATAGCTGGCATATCTTGCACCCTGAAAAATGACATCTACATTAGAAGTTCTGACTTGTTTGGTGACACCAAAGTGTATTCAGAAGTGAAAAAGTCTAAAAATGAGGAGTTTTGCAAGAACTGACAGGAATCAAGACTACGCTATGCTGGATGTGCCCTCTAATCACTCATGGTCATCAGCAGAGTATTGTCATTGAGAGCTCCTCTCTGAAGGGAGTGAGCTATGTTAGATTGTAACTAGTTGACCTGACGCTAAGTTAATATTCAGCTGTGTACATAAAAAATGGGGGTTTTGACAGTGTTTAATTCTGTTTCAGCTTTGCTCCCGCTGAAACAGCCTCTTTTAGAGGGTATCTAGGTGCTTTGGCTGCTTCTGTAATACTTACAACTCATTAACAGCACTGGGATGCCAGACTGAGGGGAGGATTCCTTTCCCTTTATCTTTGTTAGACTCCCAGTGTGAGATCAATTTATTGTGCCCTTGGACAGGATAGCAGGGCTTTGAAGGCATATTTCACCATGAATCCTCGCTTACTCAAAATTCCCATTCGAACTTGAGAGATTTCCTTGAGTGAAAAAAACCTGCAGGACCAGGTCTGTTATCTTTAATGGCAGAAATACAGAAAGCTGTAGGCTTGAACTTTGTTTTTGACAGCTTAAATACCTGTGTTTCATCTTTAAAACAAACTTCATAATTGTATTACAGAAAAAAAATCTCCAAGTTTAGTGAGGCTGCAAATCAAGGGTATAGTATACGGTGTTAATGAGGAAAAAACCTAGGAACTCAGTGGGAGGGAGAAAAATGAAGTTTATTTTATTACCTTTGTCTTTGCTGTAAAGTTATGGAAGAATTAAGTAGAAAAGTTATACACTTTATAAAAAGATTTTGCTGTTGAATATTTGCCTATCAATTAGATATTCTGGGAATCACAAAGACCTTGAGGAAAAAAAAAGAGAAGATATAGGAGAGAAATCTGAAATTCCTCAAGACTTCAGCCATTTTCATCTGACAGACCATGAAAATCAGACAGATCATGACCTGCTCGTGCTCAGCCACTGGAGATCCTGCCATGCAGCATGGCTGATACTGTTTTAAATTCCCAGGGCCTGGAGCTAGGAAGAGGCCCTCTGGGGAAGGGGCAGGAGTGTGTTTTACACTGTGGTTTGCCAGCACTGAGCCAGCTGGGCAAGTCTTACCTCACACCTCATTGCAGACCTGGACCAAATGCACAAACTGACTTATTTTGGCTCTACGTGACTGGAATAGCAACACATCAATACACTCATGAGAAAATAAATCAGACCAGCCAGACTTAAGCAGGACTAAAATTACTCCTAGGAAAGTGCTTCAGGAGTGCCTACCTGTAGAGTGTGAACTTTTCTTCCTTGCAGAAAACGAACATGGAGATTTTGGCAAAATTTGATCAGTGTTCACCTTGCAAGTGAACTCAGCAGCTGCCTGTCTCCCTGCTGGACTTCCCATAGGTTTCTGAAGGGAAAACTTCTTTGAACCTTTCTCTAGCTCTCCTTCTGGCCCTTAGGAGACTCATGAGTCCCTTCTAGTTTGGGAAATGCTGTGTCAGCACTCATGAGTATCTCAAAATAGCAAGGCATGAGCTCAGGTGCAGGCAGGAGTCTGGTGCAGAGCCACTAGCCATTCTGCTCTGACCAGCCTTGTAACACCTCTGAACATGAGGCACGAATTATCGTGGCAGTCTCAGAAATGAAGACACACCTTTCAAGGTTGGGAGACTTCAATCATTTGCAAAGTGGAGACTGCTAAAGAGCAAAGCAACTATTTATCAGTCCATGTAGTAGAACCCAAGCTGCTTATACTTTAGTAATTTGTATCAGATGGGAAAAAAATAGATTTTTGCAAAATTAATACAAATTAAGAGGAAAATGCTGATTAGTTCAGGCAAGCTGCATATGAATAACGGATTTTCTCTTCCTTTAATATGCTCTGCTAGTCTCCTGTCTCAGTATCTTTTTCTCCCTTACTTGTTATAGTATGTAATCCAGTACTGTTATAAAGGTCCCACTATTTCATGCGTGCAGCTTCCAGCTCCTGTTTCCCCTCTGCTGTATACAAGGGCTCAGGCTGTCTGCATGCTTAGCTGAAATAAACTCCCATTCAGCAGGTGAGGAGGATGCAGGGATCTTGTGTGTAGGTTATGGAGCAGTCTCTTGCCAGGCTGGTGCACAAGTGTCCACCAGGAGCACCTGCACTGAGCCAAGCAGAAACCTGGAAGCTGTGCCCATGCTCCATGTCCACTAGTGCACAGTTACAGCTGATTTCTGAAGACATGAGTTCAAAACAAGAGTCATAAAAATACACCAATGAAGAAAAAGACTGGCTGGCTGCAGCACAGAACACAGATGGCTATAGTAAAGAAGCCACCTGCTGAAACAGGTTGGGCTGAGTAGGGGCTGCCTCCTTCCTCACCAGCCAGATCAGAGAGCCACATGTGGGAGAGAGAGAGAAGCAGCTCTCAAGGAGTGGGTGTAATGCACAGTGAGAGTTCAGTGAGAGGACAGACTGCCCTGGGTCAAATGTGTGTTGTGAGGGAAAAGTGCTTTGGAAGAACCTGTCCTGATACTTTAATTAAGTTTTTTCAGCGTATTTTAAGATTTACTTTTGGCTGTTTTTTGACTACAGATTTTAGGAACCCAGGATTCCATTCTGGACCAGTAAAACACTAACTACTAAAATCTATGCGGCAACAATGACTTCTATCTACTGAGAATTAGAGTAAGAAGATGCAAGGCAAGAATATGCTTTGAAGTCTCTGGACAATCAGGATGTGACCCACAAATAGGAAAGCAGACTTATGAAACAAAAATGCATCATTCCAGAATATGCAGAGAAAAAAATTTAGGGGTAAACTACTGCTACCACCAAGGCTGCCAACACTGTAACAGGGGTACTACTGCTAAGCATGAAGATTCCTCAGGGGCAAAAGTTCATCAGGAGAGACTAAATATTAAAGAAATAATATTTGTAAATGAAATAATTTGGTTTGAGATTGCAGTTTTCATCTTCATTGAAGTCTGTTCAGAGCATTTTGAGATTGCAGACCACCACAGGAAAATCGAAAGGAGTGGCCTCAAAGGGCAAATATGGCACTGAACTGTGTTGGAGAATAGGGCAAGATGTGCTGTTTGGGAGCTCCTTGTCCTTCTCTGTCAATAAGTATGGGAAAAGATGGAGAATGCCCGAGACAATGACTGCAGCCTAAATCAATGAATTGGGAAAAGCCGAGATGGTGCACAATGGTTCTGCTGCTGGAACTGACAGTACGGAGAGAAAAGGACTTCTTTAGAGAGTGAAAAAACCCCCTTCTGCTCTGTGCTGCTCTTTTTAGGCTCCTTCCTCATCTAAGTTCTTGCCATGTGGAGGGAGAAATGGAGTTAACTGAATGTTTGTGTGAAGTAAATAGATGGACAAACAATGTGACAGGCTACTCTTACCAGGTTTGACATACTTTTTCTAGTGATACTTTTTTTTTTCACCAAATGGGGTGAAGTGAGTGATTTCTCCTTCCTTTTACATAGATTTTGCTATATAATCTCTCGACACAGAGGTGATTTCCTCTCCAAGTTTGTGTAATATTTCTGAAGAGCACCAGTGGATGTTGCCAGGAAATTCTCCGAAAATATGCAGAAGTTTTAAGCCCCTCTCTTTGTCCTGAGCACTTTCCTTTGTGATCTGCAGTGTGTCAGCTTAGCTCAGTGGGAAAACCTGGAGGCTGGGCTTTGCATGTGTCTTTGTTTCCTATATCCAGGCAAAACTCAGTTTTCCTGTCAAATAACTTGAGATTTCTGTGATGGAGATTACCACTTGCTAGGGTGGAAGTTTTGGTGGAAGTGGATGGGCAACTACTTATATCTTAATCTGAGAGGCAATAGATCCCCTGAAACCAGTCAGGCTGGGCTGCTTTTGCAAGTCCCACTAAAGGATCATGTGAAAATGCTGTTACCTGGTAGAGAGTCAGAATCACTGTATTTTGTGCTCTAAATGTGAAAGCTTTTTGAGAGAAAAAAATCTAAAGATGACCTCAGGACAGAAAGATCTAGCCAGGCTGAATTTGCATGAGGAGACTGAAGGAAGAGAGAGGCAAACTTAAATAAGTACAAGGTTGTTTGTCATGATAAATTAATGCCCTCAGTTGTTAGATAGATATGGGAGGTAAGCAGCACACCTCAGCATGTCATTCCTGAAACAGAAAGGGAATGTTTTCCAGACAAAATCACTGTAGTGTGTGTCCTCAGCTGGTTGAAAACTGCACTGAAATAAGTCATGAATGTCAATAACCAAGTCGTATCAGAGGCATATATTAAGTCAGCTCTGGTTGTTGGTCTTGTTCACTTCTATATTTTCATCACCGGCTGCTGGAATTGCATTTATTTTATAGATTTTGTAGGTTGTGAGATCCAGAAGGGACTGCAGTGGCTTTGCAGAAAATGATCAGAATTCTTGATGATTTTGGGAACTCTGCCAATCAATAAGGTCAGGTCTTCCACTTATGCAAATATTCATGCAAATGTACACTTTGGATGAATAAAATCCTGAAGTGCAGTGTTCAAATAGGGAATAATTAGGTACTCATTATTAGTTGAGCATACAGGTTTTCCATCATAAACTAAACACGAGTTAACATTACCTTACCATGCCAAAGGTAGCTCTGGGACAATCCAAGAACTGTGTTTAAGACACAGAATTTTTTCATTCCATCTTCTATGGTACTGTTATCACAGTTTTCTAAGACAAGTAATAGACCTCAAGCAGGGAGAATGAAAAGGGGTTTTCTTTGCTGAGGTTTTTTTCTTGCTTACAAGATGTTAAATACTGGAAGAACTAGTGTAGTCTACTTTAGGGAAAAGGAAACTGAAGGTTTTCAACATCTTTGAATATATAGAAAGATTCTACAAAGACAAAAATACTCCTTTATGCTCACTGGACTGTGAAAAGATGTAATAGACAGAGTTTACACATATGCTTGCAGCCAAGAGAGATTACACTTCAGAAAACTTTTCTTGTAGTAAGTGCAGTTAAGTAATGGAATTAGGTAATACTGTGCTCTTGGATAAATAAATGCTGCTGAATGGGGCTCTTTCTCCTGGGAAATGCAAAGATGTCCCTTCTGCAGCCCGGCCCCAGGAACCAGCACTGCTGTGCAAGGGACCTGCAGGATGGTTAAAGGAAGTCCTTCACGTCTAATCTTCATCTCTAAACTTTCAAGTTTTGTGCATTTCTGTCTTCAGATTTGCTTGCAGAGGCCGGACCACTTATTTTGAGTCATCCTCCCATCAGAATTTTTACCTATATAAACTCTTTCTAATGTTCACCTTCCTCCACTCTCTCAAGTCTCCTCAGTTCCGTCAGCAGCAGAATCACTCTATTTACAGAGAGACAGAAAAAGATTTCCTAAGTATGGCTGGCATGCTACAGTTCCTGAATTATCCTAAGGCAACCACTTTCATTCCCTTAAATGCATATATAGAGCTTATTGAGCATCAATTGGATGTGTGAAATTAGCTGGATGAAGCTGATCCTCTGGTTAGGCAAAAAGAAGATGCTGCAGAAAAAAAGGGAGGAGTTCTAAAAATTAGAGGCAAAAACTTGCCTCTGTTGAAACCAGTGGAAATTTTCATTGCCTTTGATGGGGTCATAAATTCACAATAACCCTTATATTTTGGCACAAATTATTAAAGATGCATTAACTTCACTGGAGCCCTGTCAGTGTACAGGAGAACACAGTTCTGTAAGTCTGGGTATTCATGAAATGATGTGTTTCAATATGTGGGTTGCTAAGTTGTTAACTCAAATGCACTGTGAGTACTATCTGAAAAGCTAATCTAAAGTAATAAAGCTAATGTGCTCTTGGAACATCCTGAAGATTTGAAGCCAATGCAATTCTTGAACGACAAACATAATTTTCAAAGATATAAAATAGTTTATAAAAGCACATTGCAGTCCATTGTAGAGGAGCATCTTACTACTTTTTTTTAGTGGAAATGAAATCTTTGCTGTGGCGTGAACTTTGGGTTTATCAATCTTCAATGTAGTCACAAATACAATTTACTGTTATTACAACAATTTGTTGTTTTTATAGCACTAGCAGTGTTCTTAGTAATTTGCAGGTATGTGTTAAAACAAAAGCTGTTCCCCAAAGGAAGTAAAATATACACCTTTTGTAGATAAAAGAACATCATGTATGTTGTGTAGCACACAGCATACTGAGCAGGTACATGCTCTAGTAATGAACTTAGATCCTGCATGGATAAAAAAGGGAGAAAAATCTTTACTTTTTCCTCTGCTGTGGTATTGCTTCCTAGTACATTTTTTCCTGTTTCACTGTATCGGCTCCCATATATCCCACAGAACCTTCCATTTCCTTGAGCAGAGGAAACTGAACCAGCAGTATTTTTCTAGGAGAGACTTTGCCTTTTCTGCAGTGACAAACAGGCCACTGGGGGCCCTGAGTCTCAGCCCTGTGCTGGCAGAGGTTACCAAACTGACAGTCCAGAAAGGGTGGATTAATATAATAATTTTATTATTATACACACGTAATTTTAACATTTTAGTTTTATATTACTGTGCTATGGTATGTGCTGTGAAGGTATAGCACACAGGCTGTGCTCGGCTCTGGGACAACAGGAAGACTTCTATCTCCTCCTTTGTTTGGGGAAAGGAGGAAAAAATAGTGGGTTTGGACGTCAACTCAAATCATGCAAATTTGGCTGAAATCTTGCTGTTGTAAACAGACTTCAGTAAAAGTTATTCAGCCAACAAATGTTGTGACAAAAACTCGTCTTGCCTTCAGAAAACATTCGACCCAAGTAATGGCCTCTTTCCAGTGGCAGTGCAGGGAAAGGGAATAGAAGCAGCCATGCTGTTTGAGATGGACATGAAATGGGTTTAATGCACAGGAAGAGCGAGTCACGTATTACCACTCTGCTGGGAAACCAAAGCAAGTTCTGATCCTGATGATGGCATCTCCTGCACATCTGGCTCAGTGTGTGTGTTCTCCTCATGTGCTCCCCATGCATCCCCTGCAGCTGGGGAATGGCTTTGTCATTGTGTTTTCTACTCGGTGTAGGCAGGTATGAGATAAAGCCACACAAAATTCAAAGGCTGATAAACAATTACTAAACCTTTATACCACCAGACTATTTTTCTTCATCATCATGCTCCTTGTCCTTATCAACTCATATAAACCCTGTGTGTGTGTTGCTGCAAGAGGAAAGGCAGACCCTCTTGTTCGTGCGGCAGATGAAAATTGTTTCTGAGGATGACTTAAATTATCATGTTGAATCAGCTGGTTTTCTTCTTGCATTGGTTTTCTTTTGCCTTTTTCTATTCCGTTTAGGTTTTGTTTCATTTTGTTCTACTTGCTGACTGTCTGCAATCTGCATCTGTTTATAGGGACAGCTAAAATGAAAGCAAGTAAATTAATGGGTTGACTTGCAGCACAAGATTGAATAAGTTGCTTAGATAGACATCTCCTCAGGTCTTTCTTCTCTGACTAGCTGTGAAAGCTCCTGCATCCTTTTCCTTTATGTTATAGGGGTATTGAATTAACCAATAAATTGAACTGAGCCTTTTTCTGTGAAATCTGTGACAAAGGTTTAGACTTCTAAACAAACTCAGACTACATTCACATCTGTGTTTTTTCTATGTATTCTGTGCACAATCCTTGGGAAGAGAATGCTTGTTACAATATCTAAGTCGAAAATAATATTTTACAGTGAGTACATGAAGCAAATTTTGCATTTAAAATTTTGAAGTACTAGAAATGGAGATTAATTTCTGAAAGTTTTCTTTGAGAAAATAGGAAATTACTGTGTAAGTAATAGATCATCCTATTGTAAGGTTTTTGCTCAATAAGCGCTATTTACTATGCTATACAGGACAAGTAGTTGACATGTGCAAATGTTAATGGTTGAACAAGAAGAAAAATATCCGACAAATTATTCACAATCCAGGTAAGAGTGATTCGCTTTTTTTTAATTATTGTGATCTTTTAGTCTGACCTCCTTCATAACACAGTAGAGGAGACTTGGATAAATTATTTCTTAATTGAAGCAGAGTAGAGCTTCTGGAAAGATGTCATATCCTGCTTTAAAAATGAACATGATGGAGGTCCCAGCATAAAATGTGGCAAAGGAGTCCAGTAATTGTTTGTCCTCTTTGTATGACTTGTGTCTTTTTTCTCTAACCTGAATTTCTCTCTCTTTGGTACCTTATGTAATTATTTGTTACATTGAAGAACCTATTATTTATAGGTTTTTTCTTGATGTTCTAGTTATTTCACTCTGTGTTTGGCTGTCCCTTTATTTTGCAAATGGAGCAGATGCCAGCATGACTCACATGCTGATAAATTGTTTCTATATTCAATAGAAAAGCTATTTTATGAGGGAAGAATCTTCATAATAATTTCTAATTGTTTAACATAAAATAGTTTTTTTAATTTAAAGCTGAAGAAATAAAGACTTTAGAACTCAAAAAACAGAAGTCCAACGACAAAAGGAAAAGACAGCATAAAGGCACGAATTGAGTCTAATGTATAGTGAATATTTATGATGAAAACACAGAGGTAATCAGCTGAACAGCGTTGAACTGAAGAGAAAAGGTAGCACAAGGCGCTTGCTGTAGCAAACATCAAGCTGGAATAAGACACCAGCTTTCAGAAGTCAGACTTGGCTTTATTTCCCAAAGACAAAAAGCCTTTCCCAAGTATGTTTTCTCTCTCAACTCTGCTTCATGAAAGCAGCGGCCTCAGCAGGGCCAGCCAAGGAGGAAGTTTTCCCCTGTGGCACTGGCCCAGGCAGGACTCCTTAACGCCCTCCCAGAAGCTGGAGGAACCTCCCAGAAGCCATCCAGCCCGTCCCAGTCAGAAGCTAGAGGACTCTCAGCTAGTTAAGTACAAAAACTTTAACTCAGGTACTGAGTTAGAGACTAAAGAGTGACAGTGAATACCTCACTAAGTGGCAGATGACAATTTCTACACCTATAGCCAGTTGTTGAGCTGTATTGGCTTTCCAAGTTGATTTATTAGGTGACTCTTCGTCACACCAAATTGTCATGACTGTAAATCCAAGTCTTTAGTTTTTATTTTGGATAGGCATTAACAACTCCCACTTCCTGCTTCCCCACAAAGTGCA
Source organism: Cnemophilus loriae (assembly GCA_013397755.1). NCBI lineage: Eukaryota > Metazoa > Chordata > Aves > Passeriformes > Corvidae > Cnemophilus > Cnemophilus loriae. Next base: position 1,700,285 of record VZTF01017495.1, on the reverse strand, counting down.
TATTAGTTTATTTTTGAAAAAAATATTGCAATCTTTTCTGACAAAAATGAATTATTTCATTCTTCTGTGGGCTATTACATCCTACACCTCTTCCATTAATGTGGAACTCTTAGAGAAGGAAAAAAACTTTCACTGTTTCTTGTTTCTGCATATGAATATTAACCTCAATTTGAAAACCACGAGTTACATTCTAATGTTCTGATTTTTTTTAACTGATAAGTTTAATCAGTCTTTTTTTTGTAAGTCATTTGAGAACTAAAATATGATTTTTGTCTCTCTTGAGTTGAAACATTCTGACATAGATTTTCACCACAGTGAGAAGATTTCACCATTGTCTACAAATTCTATACAACCTTAGGTGATTTCCATTTTCTTCCCTTAGATGGTGCTAATAAGGTACAGAAAGCAGAGCCAGACTCTGCAGTGGTTTAGAAAGAACATGAAGTACAATGAAGGCTTATTTGGATTCTATGAGCAATTTCTTTCCTCCTCTCTGTGCTACATTTCTGCCTTATTTGTGCTTATTCAAGCTCCAGAATGACACTATATAAAAGTATCAGATTTGGTAAACAATTACATCTGATGACTATATGTTCATTTTGGAAAACTAGAGGAACAAATGTTGTCTGTATCTGAGCTGCAAAATGAACAGACTTTTCATTAGCTTTGTACTCTCCCAGGGAAAGCTTACTGCCAGTGCCTGAACTCTGGGAAAATGGTCTCGTTTTATTGGTAGCCAGTGTTATTCACCATTAATTAGGGGCCCCTGCAAACAACTTTTTCTTTAGTGTATAACAGTTATTCCTGTGCACAGAAACATAGAATTTGCTCAGTAGAAAATGAAGGAGAAGAGAATCTCTAGAAATTTTTCCTCTTGGTGCAAGTGTCAAGGATATGTGGACCATCTTGAGTAACTATATTTGTATTTTTTCCTTTGCTGTAATTGTGAGTATGAAGCAGTAGGAGAGCAGATGTTTTATGAAATTTCAGTATAGCATAGGGTGAAGCCCTGGGATGAAATTTTGCAATGTGAGGATTTTACCCTTTCTCAGGGTAATTTAAAATAAAAACCACACATCTCACTGTTTTGCGTGTCCAGTGTAGAGGGAAATGCTTTCAGAAGTGCATCCATGACCTGAGGACCAGGATCAGCAGCATCTGCAAGACAAGTGGCAGCTCACCAGAGGCATCTCAGCCTGCCCGTGCGTTTGGCAGCAGAATTATCCTTTCATTCTTTCCCCCCTCCTCGCCACCTTCACCCCTCCTGGCTCACCATTTGTTTGCTCTCACAGGCAGTTTTCAGCCTGCCTGGTTGGTTGGGGTGTCTGTTCAGCACATAATTGATCATGACTGCCCATCACTGCAGAGGAAGAGACACAGGGCTTGGGAGGGCAGGAGTGCCATGGGTCTGGATCCCAGGACCCTGCAAAGCTCAGTGCCCAGAGGAACCACGCAGTGTCAGCTGTGTCCTGCCCAGGGACGCTGCCAGGATGTAATTAGCACTTCACTCTCAGGAGCAATGTAACTAAGTTCACCTACAATACATGGATGAAAGAGACTTCACTGTTTATCAAATCTAGTTAGTTTGATTTAAACCCTCTAGGTTAGCCCAGCAGTGGATCTGTTTCTTTTCTGACCCTTCACTCATATTCGTTATTGATTTTTCTTGAAACACGTCAAGGCAATTACCACATGCCACTTTATTTTATCCTTTCTAGAAGAACCTTGAATGAAGTTTTAGGACGCTATGAAATCAAGGAACATTCACTCCAATCAAACACAGCCAACACTTTTTATTGCCTTTGAGGTACAAGTTTAAAGTGCTGTCTTGCTTAGAGTGCCTCTGTGATTACTAATGTATGGTGAGTCCCACAATTCTATAGCCCATCTACCTCACATGGCTCACTTTGGCAGGCTGAAGTACAATTATTATGGGCTTCTTGAGTTTAACCATCTTGTTCAGGGATTCATCCATTGTCTGTCTTCACCTTTTTCTACTGAAGAGCCAATTTACGGTGCTTGTAGCAACCAGACCTAAAATCTAAACATTAAAGCTCTACTTTACCCTTTTATTACCTAATCTTATGTAACGATTAAACCAGTGACTTGGGAATGGTTTTACAGAAAGACGTGAACTTAAGCTTTCCTCCGGTGAAGTCTGTGACATTCAAGCTTTGTGAAGATTAATTTTTTGCTGCCTTTCCAGCTTAGGCTTCCTACCACAGCACAAGGCTTTGTGTATAATTATTACACACAGAACTATAATAGAAGAATTTTACTAGTTTCCAAAGACAAGGCCATGAATTTTTAAACAAAGAGAATCAGGGGTGCTTGTGCAATGTTGTGTCTCTGATGATGAGATTTTAATTAAATAAGCATATTCTATTTTGACATTGAGCCCCAGCTCCATTCAGTGCACAATATGGGCAGAGATCACTTAATGAACAGATGTTCAGTTTTGGTTTTCCTCAGCATGTGGCTTTGGGCCCTATTTGTCAGGTTTCCCACTCTGATGGCTGCTCAAAATTTCTAATTTTCTCTTGAGTTATGTGGCACTTGTCATAGCATTAGGGCAAATCCCAGTTACATGTCAGCAAGTGAACTCCTGTGGTCCTTGTTTGGTTTGCTGGACTGTAGTGCATTTAATTTGGAAATACTTGGAATTGTACCTAATTCCTAATGTAGCTCTTTATGCATCAACTGTTCCCTCAAAAGCTTTTTTCATAAATTGCATTAAATTCTTAGATTTCTATGTTCTGTGATGAGTTGATGTTCTTTTTATGATAAACCATAAAATAGCATTTTCTCAAGTTCCCATTTAACAGAACAGCCCATCTACTGCAGAGTTGTCTTGGGTTAAATCTTGCCTTTAGGCCATAATTTGGGTAAGGAAGATGATGTAACTGAACTTAAGTGGTTGTTGTTATCCACTGTAGATGTTCTTAACATGCTGCTTTCACATTCGTTTGGCCATTCAGAGAAACTGGGTTTTGCTGGAGCATTGAATTTCATGGTTGAGTTTTAGTTGAAAGGCTCAGGGGAAAAATTCCCTGTGTCCTGGCCAAGGGAACACCAACGCTGACACTCCCTTTACAATGCAGATTTCCCATTGTTGCACATACTGGCTAGCATTTGATATTTTGATACAAAATAGCTGATGGTGCCAAGTAATAATAAATGGGATCAGAATTGCCACTGTGATGTTACCAGATGCATCCTATTCCAAGTTTCCGTTTTTTGTTTGGCAAAACTGAGTGACTGTTGCAGACAGATTGGATAGGAGGGCTTTAGCAAGAAATCAATAGGGAGACCAGTGGCAGTTTCAGCTTTTGAGTGTTTGATTTGCAGTCTTGATATTTAGTATGGAGTTCCTCATGAAACTCCTGACTTTGCATAGCTCATTTTCAAGGGATCAACAGGATGGAGTGATTACACAAAGAGGGTTCAGTTCAAAAAACAACTTGTCATAGTTTTGAGATCTGTACCGTAGCCTGTGCAAACCCAGATACTCCTAACAGTTTCCTTGTAATGGTTTAATTCCTAACAGTGTTAAGATAGAGAATATGTATAAAAAACTTTAAACATTTTCACTGACTTACTTCACAAGGTTTAAGAGCATTGTTGTTAAATTATGCATCATGGCAATCCTCTTGTGAAGCTGTCGTAATAACCAATCAAGAAGAGCTATTTCTGCAAACACTCATTAGTGTATTTCTAGGTGCTCAGAACTATTACCAAATTCTGCTTTCTACATAAATATTTTTAGTGTTTGAAACAATAGCTGCTACATTTAAAAGAATGCTGGATGATGTCTGGCACTGTAGATTTTTAAACAATAGTTAAAGGCACTGGCTTGAGAATACTTGTATGGACAAAAAGGATTTTGTTTGTTGCGATTGGTGAGGCTATACTAATTATTACTTGTTAATTCTTGGACTCCTACCATCTCTGAGCCAAGAATTTTGACAGAAGTGTTTTTTACACTTGATAATTGTCACTTGGATTCTTTATTCTTTACATCATTCGTATCAGGATTCATTAATCTCCTCTTTACAACAGTTGTCCAAAGCAAGTGCAGAAACAATAACATAGACCCCTGGTGACCTGTCTTACTGCATTCATAATGAATAGCAAATGTTCATAACTGTCAAATGGTTGCAACTAACATGTTGACAATTATTCATGGAAACTAATTGGGAAATATTTATGGACAATAAATAAATAAATAAATTCATAGTAATCAAGGTTGGTTCATGAATGACTTGCCAACCAAAAAAGGGGTGAATTTTGTCAAGAATATGGTTCTGTGCAATTTGCTGTGCTGTCATTACCTGCAGATATACCTTAAAAGTTATCACTGGAGCAGTCTATATACGTTCTGCTTTGAGAACAATTATTTGCACATCTGCTGGGCTGCTAAGGCATGAAATTCAGGGCAGGTGTAATGCAGAGTGCACTGTCCAGGGCTAAAGATTGGAACCTGATTCTCCTTAATGTAACAAGCTAGGATGGAGCAGGATTTCCCAGGGTTTTGAACGCTAAAAAATAAAATCAAGGTCGATCTCTAATTAAGTGGGACCTGGTGTGAATATAAATGATTCCGTTCACCCATGCAGCAATGTGACCTGCTAAGGAGAAACAGGCACACAAAGGTGTTTTCGTGACTTCGCTGCATCCCCAGCTTGAGCTCCTCCCAAGATGGTTCAGCTCCTTTAATGGCAGAGCAGTTTCAGACTGATTTTAATTCTGCCTGGATGGCAGCATCGGGAGAACAGCAACAAAACTCCTTCCTCAGGCATGTCTGTCAACCCTTTCTATGCTGGATTTATCCTCTTTGAGAATGACAACTGTCTTCAGCCAGCTAGTTTTGTTGATCTCATCAATATTTGACTCTGTCAGGAAAATGCAAGTAGTACAGTGCCAAAAATGGATGTCTGCCAACTGATTTACTGTCTCAGGCAGATTCTCCCTGAGTCCCTGTAAACGCATCAGACCAAATGTCTGAAGTAACACACTTATTCTGGGTTCTCTCCCCCCAAAAATGTAGGCCTAAAGAAATAAAACCAGTTCTACACCATCATCTTTTTCAGTTGATTCATGAAATGTCAGGAGTCTAACAAGCCTGTCCTATACCAAGAATAAACTTGGAAAAGATAAACTATGTTGAAATTCACAGCTCTGGAAACTCTGACTGCATTCTCCAAAGGAATAGGCTAGCAGGAAGGGCAGGTCCTGGAAGGGTAGATTTTGGCTGTGCACTCTCAAGTTCCTGAGTTTCCTCTTGAAACTTTTTGAGATATCATGTTTTTGACATGAATCAGGTGAATCTCCTCAAAATCCTTTCAAAACCAAGGCACCAAATCTCACACAGTTTAAAAGGGTACAGCACCTGGATGAGTGATCAGTGCTCCAGGGAGCAGCACTGCTTGGTGAGCCAGAGCCCACAGCACCACAGAGCCCTTGTTTCTGTTGCACCAGAGAGGAAAGAGAAATTGCTCCATGCCAGGAAGTGCTGATGACAAAGAGCACTGCATGTGACTGATTTGCCATAATCTCTCTGACAGTAACCGTGGATCTGGCCACTGAAAGGCAAAGATCCCACAAGATTTCTGAATGTCTCAATGGCCACAGTCTAACAGAATCTACCAGCTTCCAGTGGCAGTTGTGGGAGATAAGCTCATCTGAAACTTTGGTCCAACTCTCTACTATTACACCTCAATTTTAAAGGTTTTGGGACCTTAAAATTTCCGGCCATGAAGATTTTGTAGGTGGCAATGATGATTTTCCTTTATATATGAAACTAGAAAGAAATACAGGGAAACTGGGTGAAAGGTAAATCTGCCACAATGTGAGCTTTACAGCAGAAAATATTAAAATAGGGAGATATTGCAGCATCTTTAGCAGAGATGGGCAAAGCACTAAGATTCAGCACCCATTGTTCAGCATTTCTGAAAAGCAATAGCCATTGAAAGGGCTGAGCTGTGGGTGGTGAGCAATCAGTGAGATGTTCTTAGATAGAAATGGCTAAAAGTCTCACTTAAAAGCAACTTTTCTTCCGTTTGGGTGAGGAAGAGCAGCGGGTTTATGGTTTTCTTGTAGCTGACAGACTTTAATTTGTTACTCAGGAAAAAATTTTACAAATGCCTTTTTGTTGGCTAATGTGTAAATGTGAATTGCCAAAGACAATGTAATAATGTAAAAGGACCGTCAGGAAGTCAGAGCATCTACGCTTCTGGATGAACACTCAGGATAGGGTCAAACAGCCAGATTTTTAATTTGACGCTTTCCCAGTACGAAAAATATCTCCCCTGCTAACTCAAGGAGAGAGGGGGTGCGGGGGAATGCACGGCAAGTAGAAGCAACCACAGGGGTCCCTGAAAGGAGTTGTATAATGATTATTTGACAAGGCTTCCTAGATGCTAACAATCCCATTAAAAATAAGTTGGCAAAAACATTAGGATCCTGAACTGACTGAAAATGAAAGAAGAGAAATGAGGAGGGATTAAAGTAAAGCTCGGAAATAAAGAACAACCACTGAGTGTGTCCACGGTGGGAGTCTGTGAGCCTGATGGAAAGCTCTGGGTAATTAGCTGTATTTGACTTCTTTCTTATATTCAAAAATACTTTCCTCTCTCCTCTTAGCCACGCCCGCCCACCCGACCACC
>VZTF01017495.1:1593388-1693597 GCA_013397755.1 Cnemophilus loriae | reverse complement strand
CGCCCCCCATATTTTCTTATAGAGCATGGATTCTTGGAGGTCACAGCCTATACTGGGACACCCAGCTTTAGGCATTGTACATGCACATAATTAGAGATAATTCTTGCCTGAAGAACTTTAAATCTACATTTACGAGGCAGAGAAGGGAAATAGTAGTATCATAGGTTTGCAAATGAGAAGCTGAGGCACAGAGAGGTGAAAGAGTTGTTTCAGAGATGTTCAATTTTCACTTGGACTCCTGTGACAATTGGGTTTCTGCAGACTCCTGAAACCTCTAAAGTGATAAAGGCATAGAATTGTTTAGGTTGGAAAGACTTTTCAGATCAGGTCCAACCATTAACCCAGCACTGCCAAGGAAATTAAACCATGGCCCCAAGGGCCGCCTCTACACATATTTTTAAATACTTCCAAGGATGGTGACCCCACCACTTCCCTGGGCAGCCTGTTCCAGTGCTTGATAACCCTTTGGGTGAATAAATCTCTCCTAGTATCCAATCTATAGTCATTTGGAGGAAGGAGGGATGTGCAGAGACACGAGGCTCTGTTGCTGCCTCCTGTGCTTCACCCTTACTGCTGACAGTCCTTGGCTCACTTCATGTAAACCAGTCCTGCTCCCAAAGAGCTGGTCTGTGCATATGTGCAACACTGGGTCAGGGCAGCAGTGTCTGCCCTCATGATGTGATATTTTATAATTACCCTTCAGTGGTTCTCTTTTAAATGTATGGACAGGCCTGCGATGCACACAGCTCCATCTTGGTCTAACTGTCAGATAAAAGCAAGAGCAACTTTTGTGGTGACTGCAACAAAAATAATTGGAGATGGAGATGGTTTTATAATACAAATGTGTTACAAAGAAACCACTTTTATGTATGTAACAACCATTACTGAGAGCCCTGAGAACATTTTTAGGTTTGGGCTGCCCCCCCATGGTGGCTGCCAGCGGGAGCAGCAGGGAAGGGCTGTGCCTAGGGAGGGCACCTGGCTGCTGTGGACAATGTCCATGCTGAGGACCTGAGCCACAGCACCCAGCCCACTGGCCAGTGTGAGCCTGGCAGCTGGATTCCAGGGCCAAGCACAGCTCCCACTGGAGCTCCCTTTCCCATGATGGACCAGTCTGCACATGTGAATGTGCTGGTAGAGCTTTGCAATTGCTGTCACTCAGAGGGGTGGTTTGTTTCCTCCTCAAAATGGTCACAAGAATAAACTATTTTTATATGAGAGAGAAAAAGATTTGCTTTATCAAGGAAGACCCTTCTGATGTACTGAAGGGCAACAGTGTCTAGTCTGATGGTTGTTGGTAAGTCAATACTAACATAGATCTGTTTTCCTTAGTAAGAAAAATTTATATCTCGAATACACTATTACAAATGATTCCCAACATAACTTCAGCTTCAGGGCAAAAAGGATGAGATTTTGCTCTCATGTTGCTGCTTATTTTCTCTTTAACTCAAAATCTTTTCTGATATGTTGGATACTGAAGCTTGTGGAAGATTTGCCTATTTTATTGGGTTTGATTAAAAAAAAGACACAAACTTGTAATGTTGACAATATTCTTAAATTAGACATTTATTTATACGTTGTCTTTTCAATTTGTTATTGTACATCTTCCATAGAAAAAGTAATTTGAAGGGGAAAAAGATACAAAACAGACCAGCTGCTTGGCAAAGCTGTGTGACAAGGCTCTGAGTAAGGTTTGACAAGGTCCAGGTAAAAGTTGGCTTGCTTAGAGACAGAGCTTACATGAAACAACCTCCACGAGTTTGTCTTCCAACATAAATTATTCTGTGATTTAATGATTAACTGCAATTTTGTTCCCAAAACTCACAGTCCTGAAATATTGCAGTTTTTAATTCAAAATTTATGACTCATGGAGAAAAAGGCTCTTCATCTTAACCATCAGCGTGTTTCTCACATGACTAAAAGAAAAATTGTCAGTTGCATGTGATTTGTTACTTCTTCATACCATACTAAAGGGTTGTTTTGTAGAAAACCAGAAAGGTTTAAATGAAAGAGCAGGGACTATGCATGTAATCTGAGAGGTAATTCAAGTGGCTACATATGGGAGAAGGGTAACAGCTGCTGCTGGGGTAGCACGGGGTGAAACAGATGAGGTATGCCCCACACAGCGTGCTGCAACCCCCAGTTCCTAAATGATGCCTTTCTCAGCCGCTGGGCTCTGCTGGCCTCTCAGCTGCTGAGATCCAGGGTGTCCAGGGCAGGTTTCACTGGTGCACCTTAGCTAGGCTTATCATTTCAGCCAAAGTGCTGAGGAGGAGCAGAGATTCACATCCATTTCATCACAAAGTCTTAAATTAGTGAATGACAAAAGAAAAAGCAGATCCATACAGGGCCTGTCAGCTCTGTGCTTTTGCTATGTAACCCCAGCAAAGTGCACTGCACTCAAACAGAACAACTGACTGTTAACTTTGGTATTTGCTCACTACACATCTATTGCCTGACAGAAAATGTTTTCTATAGCCATTTTCCCATTAGAGAAGTAAAATAAAAACAGTAATGAAGAGGAGCCATGTGGCTTATTAGAGAGACAATTGCGTTAACCATCAGAATAGCAAATTCTTGTTCTTGTTCTGTCTCTGTTTTCCTGAACCACCTTTAGACTCCCTGTTCCATTTCTCCATACCTAATTTCTGAACCAGAAGACGAATAGTTATCCCAATGTCAGGGTGTTATGCTGGGGGGAGGATTAATAAGCAAACTCCTTTATGGACCAACTATGCCTAATTTTTAAGGGCTTTCATATGTGTATATATACAAAATCCCTGTTTTTATAAATCTTCTGCCTTAATAAAAGTAGGTCTTTCTTCCGATTGAAGTCACATTAGACTTAGTGATTCATTTCACAGCAGTGTTTGAATCATCATACTCATGTGGTCAGGATGCTGATCCTGCTTATAGATCTCCCATTGTGTTTACCAGGGCAGGTGAGTGGGAAACACTGACTCCCCCAGCCAAAGAACAGAGCTTCTCTAGGATCATGAGTAGGAGAAGGTGAGGTACTTATTTGTGTCTCAAGTTATCTAAACATTAACCATCTCTTTTCTCATCTCTCCCACCCTATTCCCTCCAGATATCTGTCATTGAAAGGAAGGAAAAGGGAAAATGTTTTTAAATGGGCAAATTGAGAAATTCACAGTGTTGCAAATAGTCTGTGAGCAGGATAGAGTTGCCTAGGGCTCTTTTATGAGTCTCACGTGGGGCTGTAAATCAATTTAGAATCGTAGAAGTAAGGCATAAAACAGAAAACTGTGTGTGTGTGTCAGCTGTGTTTTGTACAAATGGCTGATATTGTGTATAGTGTTTATAGGAAATCCTGTTGTGACCCATTTTTTAATGTAACTTGTTTAATTTTTCTTGTGACACAAAAAAATAAGGTCCAGTGCTTGCTGCTATATATAAAGTGTCAGTTCTTCATTGGTTTGGACACTGAATATGTTACTGAGTCCCTTCAAACAGAGCCATTTTTAATCAAAACCAACCTAAATCCAGGACCAGGGGTTTTTTTTGCTTAATAAAACTCAAGTAATTTAAAAAATTCTGCCATTTCTCCTGTACAAGCAATTACAAAGTACTGAGGCTTATGACTTAGTTTTTCTGACATACAAGACTATACATTAGTAAATGTTTCCCAAGAGATTTTTAGGTAAATATAGAATTTTTGTCCACATCCATTTTGGGCATAATTTGGGCTGCTATCTGTTGGAGAGCTTAAACATACAAATAGACCCGTGCCTTCTGAAGGGTCTTCTTTTCTTTTTGCCATTTTCTGTTTCAATCAGGAAACTTGGGGCAATTGCTCTGTTGAATCTGAAAGAATAAACTTAGACCAGAGTATTATTTAAGTATCTTATATTAAGAAGACAACTTCAGAATGCTCTTCCCTGAGACATGTCTGAAGAATAACATCCCTGAGCTCAGTGGGAACATGGATCTGGCTGCTCAGTTTTCTTTTGTTTTCCTCCTGCAGAGAAGTTCAGGGTGTAGGTAAACTGGAATATTTCACATATCCTAGATATATGGTGTATAACCAGGCTTGTGGACCAGACTATGTCCACAGCAGTAAAAGGAAGTCTGTGGGGCAGCAGTAAAGAAACAGAGGAATTTGGGACTGTAAAATTCCAGAAGTGTTTTGTTGCATTTTGAAGAGTTTTAAGATATTTTGATGAACTAGGTAGATGTTTCATCTGCAGAGCCCAAAGTCAGAAAACTCAGAATGAAGATAATTCATTGATGATGCAAGGTAGATTTTTGGGTTTTTTTCCCCTCAGTGTGGATTTTGGCCAAATCAGAAATCCTGAGATACAATCAAATTGAAATTATGTCTACAATGGCAGACCCTACTCAAGGTGTTTCTCTTGGCAGGACTGGAGGGAACAGAATTGCAGTCTGTTCCTCACGGAACCATCCTCAGCGGCCCCTCCAAGTGGAGCAGGCAGAAGCTCTCCCCATCAAGGGGGCAGCCCTGATGTGCTGGGGTTCGAGGCAGATTGAGGTTCCTGTCACAGGGAGGAAATGATCTGTTACAGCAATGGAGGTTCATGAGAGAAGGGAATTTGTAACGCGCCCATCGCCATGACCAGTTTCTGGTGGTGTTGAACACAGATTTGTGAGTACTGACATAGTTGCCTACATGAGTCATTCTTTGCACTGAAAGTTTTATTTAATGAGATTTGAGGAAAAATATTTCAAACCGTTTTATGTATTTCTCTATCCAGGCAAAAAGTTTGAGCACACATCTTCCCCCTGCGGAGAGCGCTTTCTCTTTTCCAGCTGTCAGAACACAAGGGTCATTTGAGTATTCTTGTCGTTTTCCAGATGCTTGTTTTGAATTGATGGGTTTGAACAGGAGCAATTTGTTATGCTGGCACTTCCCCCCTCCAACTGCACAAAGAGTCAGCCTTTGCAGATACATTATCATCTCCCTCCCTGAAGAAACGTCTCTTCTTAAGATAGAACAAATGGGTTGGGAGATTCTAGGTCTGAACCAAAGGTCAAATTTTTCTGATATCTGTGAAAGGGAATGGGGATGTGTAGACTGTTGCCTGGGTGGTAGATATTTCTTGCATGCATATGGGTGCAGATAAGGCTAGATAGATTATTTGGCACTTTGACTGAAGCATATTTCTTTTTTTGTTTTGGAAATATTTTTTCCATAATTGAAAGGAGGCTTTGATATTAAAGTGTAAGTAATTCAGTGAAGAATAAAAGCATTTGTTCAAGTTTTACATTGTTTTTTTGTTACAATTTCAAAAGTCTATGTAAAATTCAGCCTGTAAATCTGTCTTCCACATATGCTTTAACACTTTAAGTACTGCCCAGTATGCACATACTCCCTGAGTTTAAATAAGCAGAAGAAGAGATGCAAATGGTGTGCCAGGCACTGCTGGCCAGACGTGCCAGGGTGAAGGAATGGCCATGCTGGCTGAGCAGTAGGAAAGAGGTGGTGGGAAGTGGGCACCTACTGAAATGCTTATTTCGTGTTGATCTTGTCTGTTTGAGGGGATTTCCACATGGAAAGAAAAATTAGCTCCATTGGTATAGAAACTTGTATAGAGATATAAAAGGATGTGTAGTCATAGCAGAGCTACTGTTTAGATTCAAAGAAAAAAGAACCTGAAAAAGAAATTAGGCCTGATCTGAAAGAGTCATAGCAGATACATGTTCTGTGTCCAGACCAAACCTTAGGACTCATTAACTAGCTGAGAAGGAATCTGCAAACTCCTGCTAAGAAACCTGGTGTCAGATTTGTTGGGTGATTATACAGATAATTAAAGTATAATGTGAATGTTTCAAGTGGTGATCAGGTCAACTATACTGAAAGAAGATTCTTGCAGCTGAAGGTAAGAATGAATATTGTATATGACATTTCATCTTTCTTCACCTTTGTTTGACCAGAGATTTACGACTAATGTCGAGTACGTTCAAGTGGAAACAATTTTACAGGCATAACAGTAGGATAAAAACTTGGAAATGAATCTTATGCTTGTATTCCAAAAATCGTTCCAGGTCACATCACTTAAGGAGGAGTGAGAGCCTCTGCCGCTCAAAGGAGTGACAAATTCAATTGTCTCTCTATCTCCATTGTAAGGCTCATGGTGCTGGCTACCAGGATTAAATGTGATTTTGCCGTGCTCCTAGTGTTTCACTAGTTCATGATATTTTCCATGAGGAGCAGTGTATTTCTGTGTTTAAAAATAAGTAAATGTAGGTAGAATGGTCAAAGTGTATTGTCCCGAAGTTTTGCATTCATTAATTACATTTGCTTTGCAGTCTGATTTTTGAGTAACTGACTTTAGAGTTGCATTGGAAACAAGAGGTAAGCGACCTCTCAGGCTTGGAAATGCCTGTGAGCATGGAAAGGATTGCTTTCCCAAACAGTCCTGACTGAAGGGACCTAACCTAGCTACGAGGAATGTGACAGCCCTCTAATTCCAGTGCTTGTAATGAGCTGCCTTTGTGACATCTACTCAATTGGATAGATATACTAAAAAAATGGAAGTAACTTTCCTTAGGCCACGATGACTCAGTTAAAAATAGTCCTACTCAGAAGGTTGTAAAAGCAGCCTGGAAAGTGATAACATTAGCTCTTCTGGGCCATTGCACAGCCTCATTTATCCTTTAATGATTCTTGTGTTTTCCAAACCTGTGTGCAATTAATATTATTTAACGGATACAGGAATGTTCATCAGGCATTTGTTCAGCAAATAAAATATTTTTAATAACCACGATCTAAAACTTTAAGCAAATGAGTTTCTCTGATAATCTCTTCATCAAAGTAGATATTCTCAAATGTCCACATTAAATTTTGGACTGCAGATATCACCTTTAATGTATGCTTCAGTGGCTGCTGGGGCTGGAAAAAAATCATTACTAATTGATATGCTTTAATGGCCTGAGAGCTTTCAGAGCTGGATGAACCCAAGAGAAACGCTGAGAGGTAGATATTTGATTCTAATGATGCCTGAGTAGGTACAAGCAAAACGTAGAACCATCATGACAGCTATATCATTGTCAAACTGGTATACCTCAGGTTTTCTACTACTTTGACACTATTACAAAACACTGTTTTAATGAACCCATGAAAGGCAAAGTTAGATAAAGGATAGAAACATAGAAAAAGAAGTGTGTGCTGGTATCTGTATTTGCCAAGACAGTCACTGGAGAGAAAAGGAGTTTGGGATTTGTAAACTATCTGTTAATTAGTGCACGGTATAATTTTATTCTACTGAATATCTAATAAGTTTTTAAGAATACAGATATTATGAAATTTTCACTTAACTGTGATGATGTAGGATGTGAGTGATGAGTGTTCTAATTCCCCATCCTGGCTGCATTGATCCCTTCTGCAGCTGTCATCTTATACTGCACTGGACACACCTCACACACAATGGGAGAGAGTATGAACGATTAGAATACTTCTGGTTACTTTTTTTTCAAGTATGAGCTGCATAAAATTCTTTATTCACCTTTAAAGATTTCTTATATGTGGCCCCAGCCCAATCCTTAATTTTCACTGTGATCTACTGTGTTTCTAACACAGTTATCAAAGGCATGTTCTCCTTACTGAGAGGGTAGCAGCAGTGGCATTTTCAGTGGGAACTGGGGGTTGTTTTGGAGGTCTGCTTTAGCATCAGGGTTTGGGGCCTATGGCTTTAATCTTATTTTTCATGTTTAATATCATCTTTGGTGAGACTTAAAAGGGAAAAAAGTGCCATTGCTAGTAAATGCATGTCATTGTATGTGTGAGTGAAGCAGAAGAACCAATACATAACCCTTTCTGAACCTGTTTTTAGGATTTACAAAATATATTTGTGTTTTATTCAGTAGGAAATGTGCTTTTCTTTATGAATTTCTTTTGATGACTTGGAGACTCTCATTATATGGAGCTAATAATTCCTGTTTATTCCATGAAACTGGAAAGGTCCTTTTTAGGCAGCATAAAATGTTGGTGTTAAGTCACACCCGCTTGTAGCGGAACAGTTTTGATGATTAAGAAAACTTGGAGAGGAGTATACGAAAATTTAGAGAGAATAAAAAAGTCCAAACGTAATTTCTTTACTAGTTCTTTTAACTTTACACAGTTCTTTTAACTGTGAGACAGGCCAAGGCTAAAGCAAGTGGCCTCAGGTAGAGAGAGAGAGAGAGAGAGAGAGAAACGAATGCTCGGAGCAGGATCCTGAGCACTCCGGAGGATTATGTAACCTCAGGGCAAAAAAGTACGGATTATTTTTGTCTGGATCTGGTAATGCTCATGTTGCCTAAATCCAGAGGTTTATGTAACTATCTAAACCCAGATTAATTGTGTTTAGAAATCCTCAGAAAAAACAACGTCTGTGTTGCTCTCACTGATAAGAACAGAGATTTTTATCTTATGAAATGTGTAGTTGAGGGACACTATCAATAGGTTAGTTTTGTAAGTGTAAATTTAATTTGTGTACATGCATGAGAAAGCTGAGAGGGCCAGACTCCTTGTAGGCTTAGGAATTCACATTATAAGAAATTGTGAGACTCCTTGAAATTTGCCTCAAAGCTGAGGACATGACGGTTCATTAAAGAGTCACAATTTCCTCAAACCGCTGAGGAAAAGGGGATTTTTTGAATTTTACCAAGTTGCCCCCACTGTTTTGTCTTGGATATTTCTGGATTTCAAGAGTATAAGGCTGCCACTAAAAGTGACTTTATGGTTTGTTGTAGTGAAATTGTACACCTACAAAAAGGAAAGGACTCAGCAGATAGAGAATGTTGGTGGAGCTTGTACCTGTGTGCTTGGGGAGCAAGAAACAATTGAGTATTTGAGTGGGCTGATGCTGTCCTGGTGCCTGGTCATGAGGGGAAAATTGCATTTACAAAGGAGGTATCACACAATGAACACGTACAGTTGTTTGCCTTAAAAAGTATCTGCAAGGCATCTGAACTTGCCTACATGATAGTTTAATACAGTCTTAGCTATGAATTTTTAGAGTACTTTGTGTATTTTGTCAACAAATTTTATACTTCCCTGTCAAATTCCGTATCATGGGTAACCGAAAATACACTCCTGTTAAATTAATGATAGAGGAGAGATCTTAGTTGTGTCTGGTTCTTCGTGGAGGAAGGTAAGAAAACGATCAGGCAACATTATCCACAGAGAATGTTTATTACCAGGTCTCTTGGCAAGGATGAACTGAAATAAATATGCAAGGAGACCAGGGCAGTGGTGGAGCTACCAGCTCTGCAGGTATCTACAAGATGCATAGATGCAGCCCTTGGGGGCATGCTTTAGTGCTGAATTTGGCAGTGCTGGGTTAACGGTCGGACTCAATGAGCTCAGAGTTCTTTTCAACCTGAATGATTCTGTGATTTTCTTCTGAGAAGAGAAATGAGTGGGGACAGGCATCTCAGCTGGTGTAGACCTACCTACCTGCCTGGAAATCTGGTTTTAAGTGGAACTCATTGATTTGTGCTCTTTACATCTAGGCAGGTATAAATATTGAAAAAAATTGCTTATATGGAAAATCAGGGTCAGTACCTTTTGGTTAGGATATTTTGCAGTGATTTTGGTGTGGATTTACTGGTATCTTGTCTGCTTTCTGGCATTTATTGACTTGCTCATGTTCACTAAATCCAATTTACAGCTCTTCACATGGCCAGAACATAGTAGTAAATCTAGTGCATTAAATCAGTGAGCTGGATTCAGCTCTTTATTAAACCAACAAATCTGGATTAATTCCGGTCTTTGAAAGCGTTTCTATTAAACAAAAGACCAGTTAGACCAGTGTCTAGAAAATGTCTTTTGATTGCTTGTCTTTTGAAAGCTTTAAGTGTTTCTCACCTGAAGCCCAGCTACAATGTCAACGTCTCTGCAGAATACCTATTCTCTCTTTTTCTTTTCCCTTAAGAGAGATAATTATATGAACTATTTTTGCCAAATTCTT
Organism: Cnemophilus loriae; assembly: GCA_013397755.1. Taxonomy (NCBI): domain Eukaryota; kingdom Metazoa; phylum Chordata; class Aves; order Passeriformes; family Corvidae; genus Cnemophilus; species Cnemophilus loriae. Next base: position 1,683,665 of record VZTF01017495.1, on the reverse strand, counting down.
TCTGTGACTGTTCTTAAAATTTTTCTAATGGTCTGAATCAATTAGAAAATGATGGAAAGATCCATTTCTATAACACCACATTTATATGTGGCCCTATCTCTGTTTTTCAGGTGACCTACGTGTTGGGTTTTCTTTCCCCAAGTGTAATCTAGTTTGAACTAATACCATTAAGAAGAAAAGAAGAAGACATTTGACAAGAGTTGTGGATGGAAGTTGTGTTTGATGATGTGGGTGGAGGTGTTTGAAGTGCTAATTTTTTTCTTCCTGGAATACTGGTGTGACAGAGGTGTCAAGTTTTGATAACTGGAAACTGTAAAAGCAAATTCGAGTTTCAGCCTCTGTTTTGGTTGATTGTAACATTCTTACTGTCATCCCAGATTCTTTTCTTTCTTTCTTCATTCTGCTTTCAGACAGTTTTACCAACAACTTAGATTTCATACTTTCTAATAAGGGTGTCAATTTTTGTTCAGATAGCTGCAGAGTGTTTATGGAAAATACCCATCTTCCTCTTAAGTTAAATATGCAGCACCCATTTTTTTTTTTTTAATTGGTGCTATTCTTTGGTTGCAGTTAATTTTTGTAACATAGGAAGAAACAAAATCTGGTTTTTACATCTTGAAAAGTGCTTTGTATTTGTCAAATGTCCTCTGTTGCGTATTTCGAATGTTCTCTGTCGAATGTTCTGTGTGTATCTCTCCTCCGCTTATTGCATCTTCTAAAGCACTTCTTCAATGCTCAATCTATGCTGACCTTACTTCTCAAAATATTTGCTAAATGAAACATGCTGCTTGGAGGAAGTAGCTCCTAAGCATGTGGATTCAATTTATTTCTGGGCAGTCTGGGGTTTTGTTGCCTTTGGGAAACATAAAGAGTATAAAGAATACAGAGCATAAAGCTCCCAACTCCTGGATATAAATCAGCTGTTGCTAAAATCACTGTCCATATCAACAGGGCGAGCTGGAAAGTTGTGACTAAAAGGTATATTTGTGTCATCTTTACTCATGATCTTTTCTATACTTGTGTAGAAAGCCCTGTTTAGAAACCATTAGTGCTTTACAGTGCCTTGATGGCGCTGAACAGTTTCTAAGGGAGGAGGGTAAACCTCTCACAGAGATGTCTACAGACAGCCCCTAATCTGGCATACTGGACATGACTGTGTTGTATGCCAGGGAGGAAAAATGCTACCAAAAAACTTGGGAAAAGCCTTTTATGTGTGTTAAGAATCTGTTTTAAATCTTGACAGTCACCTTTTTTTCTTTAGTCCTGTGTTGTTTGACTATGTGATGTTAAATGGACCTGTGTGTTTTTGTATTTGCCAGTATTAAGTTCCTAACCCTCTTCTTGGGTGTATAGAAAATGTATGTGTATAATTGAGTAATACACAAACTTTTCCTGTGACAAAAACAAAGTCAGCTATGATAATAAATAAATTCCTTTGCCAAGGGGAAGTCTCCTTCCGTCAAAGGATAGCACCTAAGGTATGTCTTTTGTGTAATGAAACACATGTATGAGCATTAACAGCTAATAATGTGCTTTGAACCATACTGATAAAACCAACTATTATAGTGAATTTTTAAGGTTATCAACAGGACAAGTTTAATATAAATATTAATTCTCCTAATATTGCATTTTCCGTAGCAACTGGTCATTAAATTCTACATAAGGATGTTTGTCTTTCCACATAGCAAATACACACGAAAGTCACAAATGTCATCACCCAGCACTTTGCTTGAATGCGCATATTCTGCACATGTCTGCAGAATGCCCACTAATTAGGGTAGAAAATGCTAAATTGATTATGATCATTAGAAGTGAAAATGGCTTCTTCTGTCAGTTGCAGAAAAGATTAACTTCCTTTTGGAAAATTTTATTAAAGTTCTGCACAATTTCTTGTGTGATTTACTTAATTTTACAACACAATAAGGTAATTGCATGTCATAATGATGTGATTATGTGTATTTGCTCAAAATGTACAATTAGATGCAATTACACTCTAAGAAAATGGAAAAATTTTAAGGGCTAAGGCACTGAAACATTTGCTCTAGCTTGCCAAACTGAGATTACAGAGATGTCGGTGGCTCTGATTCAAGGTGCTCCTCATTGATATGAATTAACATGAAAATATATTTGGGAAAAAAACCCAAGAAAACAACAAAAACCCCCTCATTCACAAAGATATTCCAGAGGCCATGATTTGATTGTTTCATTATCTATGTGTGAAATTTCAGGCACAGTTTGAACAAGTCTCATCTTGCCCATGAAGAAGAAAATATCACATTGTACTCATGGTGTTGGGAACATGACGCAGAGCCAAGTTTGCAGGAATCAGGTGACATTTTTAAACAACTGTAACATTCCCAAGGCTAGGTGAACTGTATTTTCCACAGTTTTATGCCATCCCAAGGCACAGAAGTGCATTTTGTTTTTTCCTGTGCTGGACCCTGGGATTACCCCACCGGTACCTGCCTTCAGCCACTGGACATTTGAGAAAAACATCCAGTATTAAGCAGTTTGCGCTGAAGTTGCTGGAAATGGCTACTCAGTAGCTGTGCTGATAAATCATACAAGGAGAACCTGGTTTATTTTCTCATGTAATCACAGGTCCCTAGTCCCATTCAGTTTTCTTACTGCATTTTTATCCCTTTGTGACAGCAGCTCCCAGGACTGAGCTCTGAGATTAATAAACTGGAATTCACATTGTTGAGCGTCAACCTGAATCTCTCCTAACCACTCTCGTTTCGCCAATATGCTTTAACCCTGTGACAGAAGGACACACTGTACCTGCTGGATGGCAGCTATTTAATCCTGCTTTTCCTGCAAAGGTATCATTAGTGCAGTGAAATGTAGGGATCTTTAGTGCTTTTAAAACCAGCATGTGTCCCAGTAATAGCAGATGTTGAGGAAGAGTTTGTTGTGTATTTTTATTTAATGCACTTTATCTTTAACAGCTTTATTGGAGAATTCTATATATAATTAAGCCTGCAGTTTGTAGGTTTTTTCCTTTCAAGTTGGTAGGCTTTCTAACTGCAAATATTGTTCTTTGACTTTTTCTAATCTAAACAGGTCTCTTATCCTCAGGAAATTATTCCCTGTTTGTTATCTCTTCTCTGTCATGATCTTTGCTCCTCCCTGTGCTCCACTATTACTTTAGGAGGGAGTTCCATCAATATAATGCTCTCTCCATTTTCTCCCTAGGAACATGCTTCTTTTCTCCTGGGCAAGAACTGATTTTTTTGTGGGATTGTTTCTGTTTCCAGACAATAGGCCTGAGGCAGGGAGGATATTATTCCCTGGAATAGAAAATGAATTCTAATTAATCCTAAACAACACACCAGGTTAAAACCACTTGCTGTTTTTAGCTACAATTCTGCACATAATCAAACAAATCAAACAAACTGCTCATAATCCCACTGTTATCAGTACAGTTATCTATGAAACGTATGAAATAAATAGTATAAAATTTATTCTGTAAAAGAAAAAACTTTCATTGTTTTCAAAGAAAAAACTTGTTCATTTAATCATTTTCTAGATTTGTTTTGACTGTGTTTGTCCACCGCTAGTGGCTTTGCAGTTAAATAATATATTCCACAATTACATCCTCATTTTTTGCTTTCTAAAGAACTGAAGCTGCTTTTTAAATCAACAGGAGGCTAGACTGAAGGAAGAATTGAACTCCACATACAGAAAATGTTCTGCTATCCTGCCTTCATAAATAGGAAGCTCAGCTACATATTCTTACTTTGGTTTCCATGGTGAATGCATCAATGATTGTATCAAGCAGATCATCAACAGTTTTGAGCGGATGGATGTTCAAAACTTCAGCTGTTCAAAGCCTACCCAAACTTGTTATGTATGTTAGAGTAGAAAACCTGCACACAAAGTAATAGGCATTAAAGAGATTTTTCAAGCCAATTTTTTACTGGCTTGCAGCAAGAAGACTCTTAGAAATACACTAGAACATGCCAGGTGTGTTCTGGTAACAAATATGTTATATTTTGTTAATATTGTGGTGTCTCAAAAAAATGGATTTCGGCTGTTGTCAGCTGAAATAAGGAGGAGCTTGAGAACATGAGTGACACTTAATAAAATACTAGATGAATGAGGTAGGTAATTATGTCCCTAAAATGCCAAAAAAAAAAGTTCTGAAGATGATGTCCTGGTGTTGCATTAAGGTGGCGGTGCTGGGAAATATCCAAGTATAGCTTTTAATACAAATTGAGTTTGTACAAAATGAACATGTGGTGCTGTTAATGACTCAGACTTGTATGTGTACTTAGTGTATTGATAAAGGAATTATCTCTGGCCTAACATACAAAAATGCATGATTTAACCCAAGAGAAACTAGATGAATGTTTATTAAAAATTCTAGCTACTGAAACAATTTAGGGTTCTCTGATAAACTATTTTATGCATTTACTGAAACTTAATGTAGTTTTTAATATACTGCTGGAACTTCCCAAAATAAATAAGTTTGCATGGAAGTGCACTGCAAAGTTGTGGGTTTGGGATGAGCATGGCCACGGTGTGGGAGGTGGCTTTGGGACGGCCAGGTGTGGCCAGTTGTCACAGTCCCTGGAGTGCCAGTATTTTAGTGGGACAGAGGTGCCCCCAGGGAGGAGCAGACCCTCAGAGGGGCAGAGTAGGAGAGGTAGAAAGCCATACAGGAAAAATATATTTTGCCTGGAGATGGAATAGAGCAAGTCCAGCACTCTTGAGACTGGGGGACTTATTTCGCCTTTTTGCATTTTGGTTTATAAGTATTTTACTCCTTGCCATGTACTCTCTGAGGAACGGTTTTTCCCTATTTTCCAACTCCTTTAGTTTCTTCACACAGACTGACCAACAGTGTTCTTATTGTTTCAAGCACAGACAAAATAACCTCTTTAGAACATTGTCAGGATGATCCTGCCTTGCTCTTCCAGAATAAGTCACAGGCTGGGAATGTTTCCAGCAATAGAGGGAAAGTGGAGTTATTCATAGCCGAGCACATCTCCATTTCAGAAGGACTGGAAGATGAAACAATTCCTGGTTTTCTTTCCCTTTCAGTGTTCTTCAAAGAGCTTGGGAGACTGTGATTTCCTGAACCTTTAAATTTGCGACAAAGAAATCTTGTCTACAGCGTGTTTAAAGGTGTCTTTTCATCTCTCGCAATTATTATTGTTATTTTTTAAGATCTACTCTTTTCTGCAGATCTGAGAAACTAACTCAGCTGTGTGAGGTATATCCTTGCCTCAGCAAACATGTCACGCTCTCTGCCAGTTCTGTGTTCCATGGCAAAGAAGGAGGACGTTTTTTGTAAACATGGCCTGTGGTTTGTGAAGTTTGGGATTTTAGATGCCCTGCTTGAGCTATCTCAGATTTTATTTTTACAGATGTTACAGTGGCCCCCGAACTCAAGAACCTGGAAGGCATATTAGATACTCGGCATCTGTCAGGAAACGAGATAAATAATCATTGAGAATTTTGACCTTCCAACTCCCTAATATGTAGTGAAAAGGAAAAGTTTGAAAAATTCATCTTAAAAATGTTTGATTTAGTGATTCCAGAGGATCCTACAACGATTTATATGAAATAGATACTAATTTATCACTTTTTTGCATTACAGAAACAACAGCAGTGGAAATTACAGTGAAATTTATTCTACAGCTGTCTTGCAATAATATTGAGAATTGTGTTTATTTCGTCTTGTAAATGGCTCCATTCTGCGCTTATTTAGATTACATAGGTATAATAAGCAAGGAAAAAAGGACAGGATTGTTGCATTATTTTACAACACTAGTTGCTTTTTTCCCCTGAGAAGCTGTAATATACTTTTAAATAATCTATGCACAGCTACTGTGATTCAATCAAAAAACGTTGCGCTGTCCTGCTAAGTCCTTAGACGACAAGATTCAGGCATGTTAAAATCTAAATCAAAGGTTAATCCATACTTGGTTATTTGACAGAACTAAAACATAGCAATTCATTTTCTTTATGGGTTAAGCATGCTGAGCATAGTAACCAATATGTTACTGAAATTTGGGGTTTATTCTCCATTAGCTCTGACAACAGAAGGACCAGCACAAGAGGTGCTGTATGTTTTCTGTGGATTCTGGCTTGTGCCATAAGCATTTAATGTGACTCATTAGCACAAAGCTTGGCACTAATAATGGTGGGGTGAACAATACACTTACAGGGGAATATTAACAACTTTGGGTCAGTTCGCAGTTCCATTTTCCAGTAGTAAATCCATGCTTGTGTTTGATGTACGTCTATAGGTGGCAGCAGCTCCAACCCTTTCTAGGCTGCATTTAAGGCCAGAAAGTTGTGCAGGGAAAGTTTAGCAGTTTCTGCATGCTCTGATGTCACTGCACACACCACGGAGAGGCATACTGGAAAGACGCGGGGAAGATATGTGGCAATGGAATTGTCTTTCAAATAACTGGAAGGCTTTTCCATCCTGAACCCAGAGGTAGAACTTACCCTTCATGATTTTTGATTAACATCAGTTGATAGGAACATTTAAGTGTCTATTTATAGCTTATATTCACAGTTGTGTTTGAAGCTAAATGGCAAAACTTGTAATTTAATAATGCCAAGTGAGTGCTGTTCAAAGCTTAATTTTGATGAACCTGCATGAAACAAATGGTTTCTATTGGCTTAAATTTGGACTAAGGACTAAGTAACCGAAACACAAAGATTAATGATCACCCACTGCCCTAAGCTGTACCATGGAAAGCCTGCTACAATGCAGCTCTAAGAGGCGGCTGCTGCTGGGAGGTGAATGAGTAAGTGTAACCATAAAGCATAATAGCAATGAGGCACAGTTCATTTTTTTTTAGAAGTTTTTCTGAAACATATCTATGTATCGTGTTGAAAGATGAAAGACACTTTGCGGGATTGTAGCTGCTGTCATCTTCATTGTCTAAAGAATTGAATTTAAACATCTGGACTCCGCTGTGCTTTGCACTGAACAAACGGAAGCATTTTCAGGCTTAGCAGTTTTGTGCTCAGATGTCAGTGACCCACTTCTGGTTCCTTCAGTCCTTTGAGTTTGCTCCTGCAAACCTCCTGCTCCACTCCCAGGGTGGTGGTTTCTTTGTTATTGATGAGCTTTGGGCTGCTCCTGTGAGGGAATATTCCTTCTTCCCAGCTTTAGGCAGCCAACCGGGCTAGCTGCCATGGGGACTTGCCTATATTTGCAATGCAGAGAGACAGTATCACTATTTGAATGATTGAATCTGTTCCTAAACTGCCTAAAATCTGTTGCTCCCTCCCCAGTATCTCAGCTTCTTCCTAAGCAGTATTGGGGTGCTTCACGCATTCCTGTGTGAGTAGAGCTAGTTGTTCCAACTCCAGTCCTGCACTGCTTGCAATTAAAAAAAAGATGTCATGGTCATGTGAAAATCTATCTACATGCTAGAAAACCCCTCCCCTTCCTACTGGCCTCCCCAAAGCTGAACCTTCCCACTTGGATCTCTCAGACTTTCCGAACTGATTTGTTTCTTTTTATTTCAATTGAACGTCAGCTGTCAACTATTTCCTCATCTGCCTGTTCAAAGTGGATGTAACCATCTTGCCTCCTTTATGGATCTGTAAGGTGCTGAGGAGCAGCTCGGTGTTAGGTTGTAAATAATCAAAGGCCACCTGGGAATGTGGGAGATTGCTACCTTCACGGCTGGCTGGGGACACTTTGCTGCAAAATAATATCTCTGGTACTTGTGTTCTCCAAGAAGCCAACATGAAAGATAGTTAGGTCTGTATCACGAACAACATGAGAGAAGGAGGCATCCTGTACACATTTATTTCAAAATTTGCAGTTGCCTAAAGTTGCTAGGAAAGCAGATGGATAATGATAGCCCTGGGGACTTATTTCCTGATTTTTCAATGAGATATTTTTTGACTGAAAGAGTTTAATATAGCATAGAAAATGTCATTTAATTACAACTTGTTTTTAGTACCCAATGAGACGGACCCAAGCTCTTAAATTAGCCAGCTAAAGTAGGTGCCTAAAGCTGCTGGCATGACTATCCAATAGAAAAGACTGTTACAGGCAGGAGATGTATTTCAGGTATGGAAAGGGCAGGGCAATGGCAAAGGTGGTGAGGGAACAGCGACTGCTCTGATGCTTCCCCACAGTCTGAGGGTAGAGAGGTCTGCCTAGCAGAGCTCCCTGAGCCCCTTTGCCTCCTGTCCCTGTCACTGGTGAGGGGGAGAAAAACCTCGGCTGCCTTCAGGCCACCCCTTCCTCTGGGCCCTGTCAGCAGCGCGAGAAGGGCTCTGCACCAGGCAGGTGGCAGTGGGAAGGACATGCCAGCCTCTCTGGCACGGCAGAGAGGGTCTGGCAGAAAGCAAGGTGTTGTAGGAGCCCCACAGACCCCTCCAGACAGACCAAGCAGGGGCCCTGGAGCTGTGCAGGGGGGCCATAGCAGATTGTCCCAGTCCTCTGCCACCTGCCACGACTGCAGAGGATGGCACAGATGGGTTGGTTTGAACCTCACACTACCAAATCCCTCATAATCCATCTGGATGGTGGTGGTGGGAATGTCCAGTCCTCCAAATTGCCTAATTACAAAGCAGGATAGATATTAGACCACAAAAATTCCCTGCATTTTCAGTGTGGCAATGAAAGTGGTCTCAAATGCTTCAAAGATTTTGTAAGTAGTGACAGGTAAAGCTGACCAAGCTTCATGTAATGAAGGTAAGAGCTGTGAAAATGTGGGAGAACACAGTTGTCCTCCCTAGCAGGACATCTGCACATCTGTCGTTTGTTCAGGCCCATCCAGGACTTGGTGACAGGCGGCTCTCAGGCTGAGGGCTGGAGATAAGATAGACAAGGACTGTCACAGGAACTGCTGCTCTGGACAGGCTGCCTCGGGAACTGAAACTGCATGGAGTGATCTGAATAAAACCACAAATGAGACCTAAAAGGACTGAACTCCCTAAAAAATTTGCAACATGATAATTACCTGTACTTTGTAGAACATTAGTACTAGAAATGGTTGATGTTGCCAGCTGGGAAGCCACAGTCTAGTGGAACGTGTCTCTGCCCATGGCAAAGGCATTGGAACTAGATAGTCCTCAAAGTCCCTTCCAACCCAAACCATTCTATGGTTCTATGATATGGTGATGTAATTCCATGATATTTTAGTAGGGTTTATGTGAAAACAGGCAGTTTTCTTTCCACATACAATGGGTTAAAGCTGAGCAGGTAGATGTCTGTCAGTATGTTGGACTGAGCTCTGAAAAAGCATTTTTCTCTGGAGCAGAATAGTCATCAGTTGTGTTTCTGAAGGTATTAAAGCACAGCTGGGAATGGGACGCGGCCTGGCAGTGCATAAACAAGGGATCTTCCTGGCTGTGCATGAAAACCACCAATTCCCAAGAATGGCAGCTTGCTTGCCACATAAAACACACTTGCTGATGCTCCTAGAAAATATTTCCCCAGGGCTTGTTAATGGGACATCTACATGTGGTGACACAGTCCAATTTCTATTCATTGGCTTACCTGCTTGTGGAAACCCTAACTAGAAATGTCAGGGTTTTTCCTCCAGAGTTGTCACTCTTGCAGTCCTTCTCCAGGGGCTGCCTTTCTGATTCAGTGGTTAGGTCAATTAATGTTCGTATCACCACTAATTGCATTGCTCCAAGAGTTACAAGAAAAATCAAACAGGACACAGCAACAATTATCCTATGAGCTCTGTGTGACCAGGACAATTTGAAGTATCACAACTGATTCAGTTTCCTACTAGTCTTTCTGTTTGTGAATCCCTGAGACTGAACAATTTTGCTCTGAAGGAGGGTCATTTCAGTGACTGCATCTTGCGTGGAGTGGCACGATATTTTCATAAACATCTGACTGGAGAAATCACAGTCATTAGTGGGGCAGTCAGCCATGAGTAACAATAAGGAAGAATTTACATGCCAGAATGGGCAGAATGGGAAGCATAGAAAGAGTGGCACCAACTGATTTTGCTGCCATCCTGGTTCTTAGCTATAATAAGACTGCAGTCATTAAAAAACTGGGCTGCTTCTAATCAGCTCAGAGTGACCTGGGCCTCATTAGTGCCCATGTCCAATAGACAATTGAGCTGTTTTCTTGCATCCAGTCACACAATGTGGAAAAACCAAACGAGTGTTATGAAGGCCGGATGAGTGCTCAGCATGTGAGATTTTTATTTTTATAGAGAGAAATAATAGCTTCAGTTTTATTTTCCGGTTCAGTGCTCGAGGGGAATGTATAGAAATACAAAATGAACATCAACAAAATAGTGCAGGGAGCAAAAGCCCTGGCTATGGGAAATAACCTGTCTTGTTCTTTTTCTTTTTCTTTTTCTTTTTCTTTTTCTTTTTCTTTTTCTTTTTCTTTTTCTTTTCCTTTTCCTTTTCCTTTTCCTTTTCCTTTTCCTTTTCCTTTTCCTTTTCCTTTTCCTTTTTCTTTTTCTTTTTCTTTTTCTTTTTCTTTTTCTTTTTCTTTCTTTTTCTTTTTTCTTTTTCATGCTGAAATACCAGGACAGTCTAGTGAAAACTGGCTTTCTGATAACACTGAGTTATGAGATGACAGCACCTGTTGGTGAGTAGTAGCCAGGGGCCTAGGACAGCTCCTCTCCAGTGCAAGCGATTTGTCTGAAGTATCAGTGTAGTCTGAGATAAACAGGCTGATTTCCCTAGGATGAAGTATGAAAGAATGGAATAGAATATTTTTCTTAAAAAAATAAAACAAAAACAAACGTGGTATTGGAGGGCTGCAATAAAGAATATGTTGTACAAAAGAAAAAAAAAATCAAGGCTTTTCTTCTCCTTAAGGTCAGGTAATCTTGATTTGAAGTGTTGTAAAGCAAGGAGTTGTCATCTACAAGGCAAAGGTTTATGATGATATGACCGAAGGGAAGCCTGTCTGGGGACAAACAGAGATGCACAAGAAAATAAAGCAGAGATAAACATTTCCAGGCTTTCTTACCATGAAAAACTTCTATTTTAATATACAGAGACTTTATAAAACTGTTTCCCTCTCTTGTACATCCGCCACCCCCAAAATGCACGACACACTTTCCTATTCATGTAAGTACCCCAGACTCATTTCCCAGCTACTTTTCCAGAGAATTAAATGTACCAGCAATGGAAGGTTATTTATCCTGACTGTTGTAATTGGACCCAATTGGGAAAATGAGTTAACTTCAGTGAATTACAGACCTGCAAATGGAAGCTGCAGCCACTGTTTTGCTGGGCATGTCTAATAACCCGCAGCCATTCACCGTGAGTTCCAAAGGCCAAGCTCATTAGCACAAAGGCAGGTGTTTGTGCATTTCCATTTGTTAAATTAAAATGATCACAGTCGTTTTGCTAATAATGCAGTGTGCAAATGTAGGCCATCTCAGACGAGCAGTTTGAGGAGAGAGCATTTTTTAAAAGTGAGAAATGAAATTCACCAATCTAATTGTTCGTTATTAAGATAAAGATATTTCTATAGTAAATTATCTGCATAGTTATCAGCTCAGTAAGGTGTGAAATATTGTTTTACTTTAACATCTGTTATTCCCATTACAGGACTTCAGGGAAAATGTTCTTGTGGGCTCTGGTTTGCACTTTCAAGCCATGGGTGAGGGAGTGCTGAAGTGTGGAGTGAGCAGGAGTTCCAGTCCAGTGTCAAAGGGATGGCTGCAGCCTGGTTTGGATGTCAGCACGAGCAGTGTAATCCTGAGAAGTCCCACAGAGTAGCTGGCCAAAACACATCTTGAAAGGTGAGTCGGGAAAGGAGAAGGTTCTGGAAGATATGGGTGTCTGAAATGCGTTACCATTCCCCTCCCTCCTTGCTGCTTCTGGGGATGCTTCAGATTACAAGGATCTTGCTGTCCTGGGTGCTCTGTGTGGAGGCCAGGACACACTGCATGATTAATTATCTGCAGATGGAGGCTAAGCAGGAATCACAGAATCACAGAACAGTTAAGGCTGGAAAAGACCTCTGAGGTAATTGAGTCCAACCATTAACCCAGCACCACTGTGCTCACCACTAAACCGTATCCCCGAGTGCCACATCCATATGCTTTTAGAACGCTTCCAGGAACAGTGATTCCACCACTTCCCCGCTATACCCTGAGTAGGTTTAGCTTTCTCAGTTACATTTTTATTTTCCTTTGACTTGTATTGTTTCCGTGAAAGTGGGAAATATATTTATTTTCTGTTTTTGAAAATTCTAGATGAAATTGTGCAAATGGCTCCTCAGACTTGACAAAAGACCTACAGGGTAATGCAGTGAAGCTTAGTCTTAACAAAATTACCACAAATGGTGCTAAGACATCATAACTTCAACTAACGTAAAATAAGTGAAGATTTTCTGAAAAGTAGTGCATCCATTTAATACTTATCTGGAAAACTAAGTGTACTGAATGTATAATAAATAAAAACAAAGAACTTCTGGCATTGTCTCACCTTTTTTCCTTGACATGACTTTATTATCTATTACAACTAGGAAAAATCTGTATTCCAAAGAGAAGGCTGTTTTTAAAAATACTTGTGAATAAAATAAATATTAGTATGGTGCAAACACCCATTGAGTTATCTTTTTATCTCATTTTTTCAAGGCTTTGGTATAAATTTCTGTTTAATAGAACTCTGAAGCTCATGTAGTAATTTCATGTTAAGTTCAGTGTTAGCCCTTTTACTGCTAAAAAGGGAAAATGAATCTGCTATGGCAATGTAAATATGGAGACATAGAACAGAATTCATTAATATTTCTCAAGATTTAAATTAACATTAATAGAACCAGAATTCTCCTCCTCACTTTCATATATAGGTGCAATAGAGATCCAGGCAGGAGTTCTTACTTATGCATCCCTTATGTCTTGAAAGTTCATGATTTGTGCGCAGTCATAAAGAGTGAATAGCTCATAATTTAATTATTTAATGCATAAAATTAAAAAAGGAAGGAAGAAAAAAAGGTAATGCTTTGTTACAATGACTTTATGGTAACTCTCATGTACTCATTAACAGAGACAACAGGTTCGTGTAAGGGCCCAACTGTGTTTTGTTTCAATCAACTCTGAAAAGATAATAAAAAAATGGAAAAAAAAAGATCACCCAAATAATCAAAATTAAGTAAAAAAGCCACACTCTGGGGCTTAAAGAAGCCTATTCTTACTTTTTATTGTTCCTGAGTTAAAAACTAACTAATGCTCTTTAAATTTAAGAACTGTTCAGTTCATTACACACATGACTTGACAGTGTAAACTTTTAATTTGAGTTAGAAGAGATACTTAAAGCATAATAGGTACTCACTAGTAGCATTAAAGGAAAATAGAAAGAAAACTGTTTGGATTTAGAAATCATGACTCTAAGAAAAGAGTTGTTCCACAAAATATCCTGGCAGTCAGTTGAAAGAGGAGTCAGGAAAGCATAGGCCTGAAGTCAGAGAAAATTCAGTGCCTCTGCTCCACCTTTGCGTGGAAGGAAACCTCTGCTTCCCAGAAGGGAGTTTCATGCAGCAGGGTAAAGGTCAGTTCTCCCTGAGTAAAGGAGGATGTGCCTCAGTCTAGTGAGGACCGTGCTGGGGATGTAGTGCAGGTAAAATCAGTCTTTTCATTTGCCTGGAGTGTCTGCTGGGCACACACAGGCATGCAGAATGCCAAAAGTGGACAAAAAAATTCAACATCTGTTTTGCCTGGTGATAACACTCTTTTTTTATACCATGCAATACCTGTACATTTTTTATTAGCAATTCAAGTGGGAGTTGGCTGTTATATTAGTGGCAAGTGCTGGCATATAAAAGCAGATGATTTGTATTTTCTCAGAGATGTGTATGCAGCATTTTCTGAAGGAGGTGGCTTTGGTACTTGTTATGTTTTTGAACAGCCTGGAAATTCTAGGATTTTAGCTTTTAGAGAAATGTATTACTGTTATGGGCAAAATGGATCTAAATATCTCAAAATTTTATTTGTCTGTCTAAATCCAAACTGAGAGGCTAGCTGTGGGGTATCTCTATAATAAAGTATTTAATATTCACTTTTTCTTTTTTTTTAATGATCAAAACAAACATTGACTCAATTGCTATTAAGTTTTGTCTTTTTAAACCATGATGCACCCTTCAGTAGGAGGATCAGGCCCTACTATGTTGTTGTCAGCGGTGAGTGCAGCTCACTGTCAAAGCATTTGTGATAAATTAATTTCAGCTTTGTCTCCTAAAGGGGTCTCATCTTGCATCATTTCTACACTGAACATTTTCACTGAGGACCGTGTCACAAGGGAGGTATAAAACACAGGTACAAAATCAGGTATTTGGATTATGAGATAAATCTTTTTGGCTGGTATTTATTATTACTAGTTAGCTGTAGTGATGAAGCAAAGGGACACTGATAATTGCAAATTTGAAGACTCTCTATTTTGAAAAGACATTTCTACCAGATAGACTGGTAGAAAAATATTCATCAATCATTTAGGACTGTCTCAGGAATTTATTAACTTTTCCATAAGCTGTATGTTTCTGCCTAATTATATCATGAATAAACAGCTGCAATAAGCAGTGAGATTCAATCTTCTGAATAAGCACATAACTACATTATTCACTATTTTCTGGTCTTTGACAGCTTAGCAGTTAAACTGGATGAACATGGATGTACATGAAAATGGATGAGAAAGAAAGTGATAATGTAGCATATTTTCTCCACTTCCTTCTGAAACGGTGTAAAGCAATCAGTTCTAAAAACCTCTGCCCATGTATTAGCTAATCAATATGAATGTTCAGCCCGCTCCAAGATATTTTAACACCTGTCAAAGCTAGCTTGGCAGTCATTGTTCAAAGCTTACATGGAAGCGAAAACCACAACAGAAAACCTTTCCCATCTCCAGGGAGAAAAAAAGAGAGAGTGATTCTGGCTACTAGAAATGAGAGGGGGAAAAGAGCTTCAATTCTCAGATGATCCAATTATGATTAGAAAAACTACGTAAAAAAAAAGTAGAGCTGGGAGAGTGAGGAATTTAATCATGATTATCTGCCTCTTGTGAGGCAGTGTGAAAATCTGCCAAACCCACCTTTGCTTGGTTACTCTGAAGTGTGGGAGTGAAGAAGAAGTAAATGCAAAATGATGCATCGGGGAGGCACTGTGATACAGCACAGCAAGGGAAATAATTTCCTCTCATACTGGGAAAAAGATTCCTTTTCAAGACCTGCAATATTATTAATGAAGTATGAAACTCTAGTAAAGAACTTTGGCTCATGTGTTGCTGTCACTGCTCCTTGGAACAGCAGAATACAGCTACATTTGCCATGGGGTTAACAACAGATCCCTGACTCATGTGCACTATTCCCCCCTCCTGTTATATATACTACAGGTTTTATATCTCATATGAATAGTTTTATTTAATATTTCCTGTCTATCACAATAAATATATTAGTTGTCAGGCTTAATTTCTCCTCTCATTCAAATCACTTTAGGCTCAAGCATGACAAACAAGTGTGATGCATATTTTCTGGAGGTTTTAAAACATATATGAAATCTGTTCAGCTCTGTTGTTAGAAGTGTAAGTTAAATGTACCATGTGATATTTTTGCTTCAGAAATGGAGGTGCAGAGTGTTGCCTTGACACTGTGGACCTGAATTAACATACTTTATTGTTTTATACATGAATGAATGAATAGTATATGAATAAATTAATTTGTACATATGTATTTTAGCCTTCATTTATTGCTTCTAAGGAAACTGGGGATTGTGCTCTGACTGCACACCCAATCGGGTACAAGCACCCACAGGCACCACCCAGGACCCTTCCCAGGGCCCTCCAGGGATGCAGATTGCCCTCATCTTTGTGGTGGCTCCTTCTAGGTGACCACTGCTCATATCTTGGTGTCTTCTGTGAAGAGGAAACTTGTCTACTGCAAAAGAAAGGGGATGCTATATTTATCCTGTATTTCCTTCACCAAGTGGAACAAGACACAAGACATTTTTCAGGCTCTTCCTCATCGTCGCTGTTGGTTTAGCCGCTTGTCTGTGGCAGTCCCTGTGCCAGCAGGCAGAGCTGGGCTGGGACATGCAGGGACACACAGTGTGTGCCTCAGACACACCCATCTATTTTCACTGGGTGACCCACAGTTCCTTCTTCAGCTCCACCTGCACCTAGCTGAAATAATGAAGTGCCTCTATTCCCAAACCTGCCTCTTGAGACCAGTTTTTTGTGGAACTGCCAAGGCTGTAGCAGCTCTGCCCTTGGCCTGCCCTGCTGAATGCGACACCTCTGCATCGAGGTGGGGATAGTTGGATGCTGTGAAAGGAAAGGCTAAATGAGAAATACCTGTGTCTGCCCATTCCTGGGGAAGTTATGAATCCAGGAGAGTGTGGACTATGAAAGCCATTAATATTCTGCAGAACCTTACCCAGGCAGCAGCGTACTTATTTTCAGCTCTGTGCCAGACAGGCAATGGAGTGCTCTAAGGGCTGTGATCCTGATAATGAGTTCTTCATCACCTTTGAGGTGCTAATCCTGATCCTTTAGAAGGTTTCTTTAAAAATTATTATTAATATACCTCTATCTATATATCCATGCCTGAGTGTGTATATCTATCCCACCAGCAGACAGCTCAAGCAAGCCCAGAGACAGGCCAGTTCAGTGCTGAGCCCAGGTGGCTGCTGGCAGTGACCCCATGGTCATGCTTCTTGTGCAGCATCTCTGCTTGCTAATAGGTCTGCTCCCATGCTTAGAGTCACTTCTTGTTCAAGCCATGGACAAATTTATGGATCATTAGATTTATGAATACATTATGTGGTGATGAAAAATGCCCTGCTGACAGTACTGACAACTGATGCACATTATCTTGCCGCAAGCAACACAAGTGGCAACCCTGCAGGCATTTTTTTGGCAAAGCCAAACATTTCCTTATGGTCCCTGAAGAGATTTTTTTGTGAGGATTTTTTTTTCCACACTGGTCCAGTAGTAGGTTACATGGGTTCAGAGCTATGGAAACCTCAAGAGTTTTCTTCCACTGCACAGCAGTGAAATAAATTATTTTCTGACATTACCGTCAGGGTCTCTTCCTTAGATGGTGAATTTGACAATCAAACTTATAGCCACAAAGGAAAATAACCCAAAAAACAGGAGAACTCTATGATATCACTGTCATTGTTTCCTAATGTGGAACTATTTGATTGCTGTTTTGGAGAGAAAGAGAACAAACCAGCACGTATCATTATACTGCTGTATCTATCAGAAGTAAATATGTATACTGTACAGAATTCCTCTTATTCTATTTTCATAAGGCTGCAGGAGACCTAGACAAGAAAGGCCATGAGAATGACCATAAAAATGAAATAGCATCTGTTTGTAGTAAGCACCAAGTAGACTAGAGCTTGCTGTGTCAGAAAACTGATGCCTGCAGTAAGGATCTAACAGGAGCCTCCAAAATTATCAGCAGGTTGAGGAAGCGAATTGTGAATCATCAACTTTTTTCTATAAAGCAGAGATTTTAGAAAATCTCTTCTTGGATACGTAAATTTCCACATAAAAATGTCAGTCAATTGTTTTTACCAGGAGGGGCTGTTCTTCCCAACAGGTAATTAAATTACAGAACTGATTGCCACAGTGTTAATGAGCTGACAGAAAGTAAAAAATTAATTTAAAAAAGAATTAATTCGTGCCAGTAAATAGGGTGATGTGTATAAAAGCATATATATGTCTGATAGAGCTTGTATCTATATATAAAATCTTTTTATATATACATATATATGATATAACATATTTAAATATATACATAGAAAAGCCTTTTTCAGAGTGAGGAAACATTTTTAGTCATGTATTAAAACTGATTGCATCTCTGGGCACAATTAAAGTGAAAGAATCATTTATAAGGTGTGGGAAATGGATTTTTTCTGGCACAGACAAAGAAGTTGCACTTTTGCTGTTAGGATGATATTTGCCTGGCTGCTCCATGCTGCTGTGTACTGTAAGGCTCTTGCTGCTTTGATGAAAATCTGAGAACACCAAATTAGAGTCTGCATTAGTTATGTAGGTAAAAAAAGTGCTGAAAATGTACAGGGCTGCCAACACAGTGTGTGCCTGCTCATCCTTTCCCTAGATAAAATATACTCATCTAGATCTTCATCCTCCACAAAATGACAAGACAGCCCCTCTTGCCAGCACTATTTTCCTGCAACTGTGCTGTGGCATTCACACAGGCTCCTTCTGTGACAGTAATATGGAAGTTGTCTCCATATGCAACTGTCCACAAAATGACATTTTTCCCATCTAGGCAATCAGATTTCGCAGTTTCTTGAAACATACTTTCAAAATTATATAACTGTTTTAGTGGTTTTGCCCCAGAAGGAAAGGCGCTGTGAACACCAGCTGTCCTGAGCCTGCTGAACCCTGGCACAACCGGCTGAGGCTGCTGCCCCTTCGGACCCTCCAGGATCCAGGCTGGGACACAGCTCCGTTCTGGAGACACTGGCATGACTGGGCCCTGTTAGCCATCTCTGGGTGAGGGGTCATAGCTCATCATCTAGGTCATCACAGCACACAAAGCTTGTTTGTTTTGGGAGCAGGTGCCCAGTATTTTCCCACAACCTCACTGAGCCTATGGAAAATAAGCAAGGTCTCTCAGTATCATAAAGCATCAAGTGTTTAATGGGAGTTTGAGAACAATGAAGAAATCTAAATTATAAACTTGTTTCAAATATCAGCTTTGCTGATGCTGGGTAGGTCTTGTCTCTCTTTCATCACCTGCCAGAGTCCATCAGGATATATGTTTTAGTGGAGACGAGCAGCTCTAAGAAAGCCAGGCACTGAAGGTGTGCAAAACCTTGCTGGTAAACATGGTTACAAAAATCTGAGGAATACAAGCCCTTGTTTGTAGGGTAATAGCAGAAACAGTGTAAAATACAAGAAGCTTTGCTAAAATTGAAAAACATCTTGGAGCTACTGGCCAGTAACTAATCAAAATTGATGCTTTAGCACAAACTGATGCTGCTGCGCATTTTCTGCTGCTGGCCTGTGTCTCTGTTTATTGTTAAAGAGTCTCCTCTTTTCACTGACTTGTATAGAGAGATCTGGGAGCAGACTGCAGCTAAAGCTGTGCCAGCTAATGGAACTCCTGTGAGGAGGTGACCGAGGTGTGGAAGCTGCTTCCATAGCAAATACTTGCCTGAAGATGTGCTGAACATGCTGTATGAAGAACTTCTGGTTTTGAGCAGATCTTGCATATTTGAATATTATCAAGCATAAATTCAGTGTTTAACATTTAATCTAATTATCCCAGTTTCTTACATTTATAATGCTCTTTGGGACATTCTGCAATTAAGTAGCCATTAATAAACATTCCCATCAGTATTGCATTAGAACAGGTCATTATGGAGTCAGCTTAAGCAGGTGTAGAAGGCTTAAAAGAAATAAACAAAAATGTTAGCAAATAAATAAAAAGTAAGCTATTCCATGTACTTCTGTTCTCACATCTACAGGAAGGCCTTGATAATTGAGCTACATGTCACTATTAGAGATGCAATTACTTGTAATTGCCACCTTTAAAAGCAAGCCTTTGTTCCAAAAACAATATACAGATGAATTGTGTCTCGTTGTACAGGTTGTGAATTGCCTTTAGTTTTGTAATCTCAGCCATCACATGAAAAATGCTTTTTCACCTTCAAGGTGGAGAGGCCAATCCGTGAGCTCTGTTACACCAGGGTGAGTTGGCAGCAGTCCACCAGGATTGTTTAAGTTAGTTTGGATTTCCAGAGATGACAGAATTTGTCATATAACACAAAATAGATGCTAACATAATTTTGTATAGAAAGCAAATAGAAAATGTGTCTGTTAATCAATTTAGATACTAAAATCTTCAGAGATCGTCCAAGGACTATTCTGGATTTACACTGCGTTTTTATGGAGAGGAATAAAATCCTGCTTCTTTTTTGGCACAAGAAAACTTTTCTTCATGATGCTTAAGGTTGCCATGGTATATACCTGTATTAGTTTTGCATGGCCTGGTTTTTGGTAGCAGGAGGGCCACAAAGATGGCTCCTGTGAAAAGCTGATGTAAGCTTCCACCATGTCCGGCAGAGCCAATCTCTCATGGCTTTGAAGATGGACATGCTGCTGGCCAAAACTGGGCCAATGAGAAAGGTTGGTAACGCCTCTGTGATGACATATTTAAGAAGAAAATCAAAACAAAATCACACAGTTTTGCTTCTAGTAAGAGAAGAGGCGGAGGTGAGAACATGTGAGGGAAAACAACACGGAGACACCAAGGTCAGTGGGGAAGGAGGGGGAGGAGGTGCTCCAGGCGCCGGAGCCGAGATTCCTCTGCAGGCCGTGGTGAGGATGATGGTGAAGCAGCTGTGGCCCTGCAGCCCACGGGGATCCACGGGGGATGAGAGATCCACTCACAGCCCGTGGGGACCCACGGGGGATGCAGAGATCCACTCACAGCCCGTGGGGACCCACGGGGGATGCAGAGATCCACCCGCAGCCCGTGGGGACCCACGGGGGATGCAGAGATCCACCCGCAGCCCGTGGGGGAGGTGCCCACACGAGCAGGTGGATGCCTGGAGGAGGCTGTGATCCTGTGGGAGACCCAGTGGAGGGAAAGGGCCCTGCTCCCAGGCTGGAGCAGCCTGTCCTTGGAGGACTGCACTCTGTGGGAAGACAGACCCACATCACAGCAGTTTTGGGAGGACTGTGTGCTCGTGGGAGAGACTCACGTTGCAGCAGGTGTGGTAGGGCTGCTGCTCGTGAGATTGGACCCATGCCGGAGAAGTTCATGGAGAACTGTCTCCCGTGGGAGGGACCCCACAGTGCAGCAGGGGAAGGCCTCCTCTCCTGGAGCAGCAGAAGACAATCTTGGTGATGAACTGCCCTGTCTCCATGTGCTGTCGATGGGAGGGAGGGGCTGGGGGGAAAAAAGGTGTTTTAAGGGCTTATTTTACTTCTCATTATCCTTCTCTGATTCTGTTAGTAATAAATTCACTTTGCAGCTTAAGATGAGCCTGTTTTGCCCTTGAAGTGTTTTCTCCCGGTTCTTATCTCAACTCATGAACCCTTCGTTAACTATTTTTCTGCTCTCCTCTGCCCAGCTGTGGCAGGCGAGTGTGAGCAAGCAGCTTTCGTGGGTGCCTGGCATTGGGCCAGCATCAAACCATGATAATACCACACCCGTAAAGTCAAGGGGAACGTCTTCATCAATAATCATCAGCTCAGTATGACCTGTATCACTGACTGCTGCACTCTGTGTATGTTCAGCTTCATGGAACCCATGTATAACACTATTCCACACTAGTACTACTGGGTCACTATGAAAGTTTTGCAATAAATTGCAAATTTATTAGAATCCATTTGAGAATAACAGTAAATCACAGAACAAAATAAGGAAACACAAGTCAGCAGATTTTTTATGTAGATGAAGGAACTACTTGTACAGTCATACACACATAGAATGTATATCATTACATTTCCTACCGAGAAAAAATACTGTTCAGATTAAGCCTGCACTGTAAATGCTTTTATTATTTTTTAAAAGTTACAAACAACTAAAAATAAGATTCAATAATGAAATTGATGACAGGCCTTAACTACAGCACAAGAATGCAATACTATAATACAGTTGTGCCAAGCTACATTATGTTGCTGCAGTGATGAATTCGGGTCTGGTTTTGCTGAAGTGGTGTTCTGCAGAAACATCTGTGGGACTGGTGAATCTATATCCGAGAGTGTGAGAGGAGATATGCAGGGCAGTGCAGGACCCCTTAGTAACACAGGATCACTGCACTGCTTAATAATATAATCAGAAGTCATTAGAACATTTGTGTATTATTAATTACTGACCAAGGGTGAATGGCTCTTGCTAAGCCTCATTTCGTCAGCTCCCAAACTGCTCTAACCCAATAGCCAGGGATTTCTTGCTTACAGGTAATCTTGAGGCAACACAGCCAGCTCTAAACACTCTCCTATTAACTTCAGTTGATGGGGCACCAACTGCAGCAAAAGCCCACAGCTATGAAATTATTTTCTGGAGAAAACCCAAATTTGATCAGACCTGAGATGGCTCTCTGTAATAAAACCCAAACTGATTTCCAGCAGCCACAGTGAGCGGAGTCAAAAGATGGCTTAACACTGCATCCTGCCCACCCAGCCTGTTTAAAGGAAATATTTGGGCAGCCAAGGATTTCTCTTGTAGTCTGGAAGTTGGCAGTAGGGATGGATGGTTTTTGTAGGACCCTTACAACTGAACTGTTCTATTCTATTCCTGTACAGTGTTTATCTCTGTTAAAAATAGTTGATTTGCACATGACCAAATGAGATTACAGAACATTGTTTCTGATATTACTAAAAATGTAGTCAGTTGGAAAAGGTCTTTGAACTGCATTGTCATTTTCTTCTGTTATCTGTTCTAATGTGTCTTGTTTCATGATTTTATTAGGTATATACCTAGCTATATCTCAGTTTTTGTAAAAATTTGAGATTTTGACCTTTATTCAGATTTAGGACATGACCAAATTCCTAACTCTTTCCAAAAAAAGATTTTGATACCAGACCTGGCAATATTACTTTGCTCTCCATGTGAACCAGCGTCATTAGCAAAAATCTAAAGGGGCTGAATCTCTTTAATACCATTGAAAGTGTGAGTGGAATAGCTATGATGCAATTATCCTAATTAAAGCTAATTAACGCATATTTATGCAAGGTAAAAAGGCCATGACAATAGGAGAGTACAGCAGAGACACAAGAAGCAAAAGTTCAGATCCTCTTAGCTTGTGTAAGCTGCTGTATCTTCCTGTGAGACACTGGAGTTATGCAGATGAGTGCTAACTGAGGCTTAGCTTTGTGTCAGTTATGGAAGGAATGATTCCCTATCCATTAACATTTGTGTAATCAGTTTCCTAGTCTTTCAGAAATTAATATGTATTTGTGTGAGAATGACATGCTTTTTGTTCCATACTCTGCTGTTCTAGAAAGTTTTATTCACACATTTAAAATAGAAATAATGTCCTGTGACTAGGTGACCAACTACAAAGGACAGATAATTAGTAAAAGTGGAAAGTTTGAAGCTAATGTGTTGGCTTTAAAGCATTTACCTGTGCCCTTATCAGGTAGTTACAAGTGTGAATATAATTGTCATAACCACAATCCTCTCTCTGTAATTCACAAGCAGAAAAATGCATTAGATTACAGGAAACTGCCTGTAAAACCATCTGGATGAAACTTACGTGTGTATGAATATAAATGGTGATAACTTTCTCTTGGTGTTGGCAAGTGAAAGTGTGTTTGATTTGAAGCTTCTTGAAGTGGAGGAAGTACAAGAGATTGCTTAATTTTATAAAGAGTTTGTGCACACACATGCATGCACACACACATTTTTTGGCAAGTTCTCCTGAGATGTCTCCATATTCCATCTGGCAGGGTTCAAGCCATGATCCTTTACTTTTTTTTCATGCTGCAGTATTGTAGTTTGTTAGCTCAAAACTGTAACTCAAAACTCAAAAACTGTAGTAGTGATGCCAACACAGAAGGTGTCCTGCCAGCTTTTGCAATTTTCACTTAACCCTGAGATGCACACCATGTGTGAGAGGTGGATATGCATCAAGACACTCCCACGGAACTCCAGGGAGTCTCTTAATGATTCTGCCCCTTAAAAAAAGTGATTTGCTGAGTGTGGTTTTAATAAAGCAGCTTAGTATAGCAACCAAATGTCTAAGATGCATTTGCAGCAAGTACTTCGAAAATACACTGAAAATACACTGATGATCCTTGTGAAGGAGAAATGTTGGCTGAGCTGGAGAGAAAAACATCTGACATGTTGTGCCACCCTGCCCATTGCAAAAGCAGTTGGTCTTTGGACCTCATTATGAACCTTGTTTTTTTTCAAACATAAACAATTTAATAGAATTCAGAGAAAGAAACAAAAGACTTATGTGTAATGGAAGTTACCTGTTCTAACAGTTTCCTTCAATGTAGTAAGAAAGTTTTAGTGTGGGTTGTCCCACAACCTTAGAAATTTCACAAGAGGCTGTTTGATAATCTCCCAAAACTAAAGCCAGCACTGATTATTTTTAAACACATTTCAAAAAATCATCAGCCAAACTCGGGATTGATTTCTTTTTTAATGGGCCAGAGACATTATATTGGCCATGGTGGGGAGAGGGAAAGGCAGGCTGATGTAAAAGGTAGAGTTGGGAAGTAACAGCTGCTCTTTCATGTGAGCATTAAAATGCATTTTATTTGATTCTCTATGGCCAAAACCCAGACTGATCCCAAACATAGCTACATGAAGATAAACTGTGATAAAGGTACCACAAATCCCCAATTTTCTCGACTAAAACAGATGTGTTAACAATGGGAGACTGGTTTCATGTTACATACACAGTTATTGAAATTATCAGAATGGAAAAGACCCAGGCAATTGGACTAGAATAACATGTACTGAAAAATGCACATTTTTTCAGATATAAAAATATCTAGAAAGGAAACAGAAATCTGCAAAATGTCTCTTGGACCATTACACAAATTAATTCAACAAAGGTATATCTCAGTCTGAAAGCTCGTGCAGATTTCTATTGCAGGAGCTCAATATGGGAAAAAAAGTAGTCTCTGCTGCCACTGTACACTTAATTACAGAAACAAAGGTGCTACAGTTTGATCCTTAGATCATGGTGGGATGCCACAGGGAACTCGAGTTACTACTTGTGACTTTGGCTTGTTGGCTTCTAACACACTTTCTCAATTAAGCTCTTCATGCCCCTAAATTGAATGGCAATTCATAGTTACTGCAAACTGGTTTTTACCCAGGCTGTGAAGCTGCCAAATGTCAGAGGAATGTCTTCTTAACTTAGAATATTATTCTGATTTTCTAAAAAAATTATCTTAGCATTTATAAACATTTAGTAAGTAAACTTCAGACTATTATAAAATCTTTTCTTTATGAAATATGAAAGAACATCAGTAATTTATCATTCTCTGAATTTTATTGTTCTGCCTTTTTTGTGTGTTTAGGACCAGTTAATATGATTCCTACAGCAGACCAGAGGGTAATTTAAATTTTAATATATTGCAGTCAGGCAGTGTCAATGCATTCTTTCTGTCTGTGGAAAGGTACCAGTTCTCTGACTGACTGATTATGACAACAATGAAAAATCATATCCCCAAGATGCATCACAAAAAGACATAAAATGTACATAAATATGTCAGTTTATTATGACATTACAGGCACTAGCAGGATTTGCCAAATGTCCGTGTACTGCAGGTATCTGCAAGGCTTAGTGATCCTGGAGCAGTCACCCAGAAATCATGTGGGAAGGTCTGGCTGCGCTCCGGAGTTCAGCACGTTCGGGTGCGGAGCCCCCGGGACTGGCTGGTGAAACCTGGCTGTCCAGAAAGGGGCTGCGTGAATGGATAACGAGAGGAGGCTGCAGCACAGGTCAGGACAGCACAGTCCCGCCGTGCCCTGGCTCACGGGCTGTGTGCAGCCCCGGTCCCTCATGTGCCAGGCACTGTTCCCGTCCCCCACATTCCCCCTCCCCTGTCCGACCCCTTCTAGAGCTGCTCTGTCTCTTCTTGTGTCTGTGCAGCAGAATGAGCAACGGAGCTCTAATTTCCACTGAGCCTTCCAGGCAACACAAGTAAGGCTATTAATATTTACTAGCCCTCATAATCAAAGCCTAAGTCGCCAGAGCAGGGCGGTGCCAGCCCGGCGAGGGCTGCCAGTCAGGCAGTGCTCACCTTTATCCCCGCCGTGGTGCATGAAGAGCTCCCAGCTGGCTCCCAGCACGGCGCAGACGCTCCATTAAGATGTTTTACAGGAGTGAGTGGCATGTTCATAAAGCAGATTAAGCGAGGTACAAGTAGCAGAAAAGCAAGGACTTTGTGTGTGCTTCATTAGCACTTGTGCAACCCAGCTGAAAGTGCAAGTGGATCCTTTGAATTAAGCTGTAGCAAAGGGAATCGTGACAAGGATATTCCTCAAAATTAATCTTGAGATTATATGATAGACTATTTGCAAAATATATAAACATGTTAATGACTGACCGTTAGCCCACCTTATTAAAGACATAGAAAGCAATTTATCCAGCGTGAAGGATAATGCAGATTTTCCTTCTCTCATGAATTACTCAGCAATCATAATATAAATTGACTTCTGTTGTCCTTTAAGTAGTAAAGTTCAAACTTAGATGACTTGGGAATGGAGTCTCTGTACCTCTATAAATTACCTCTGTAATGAAGTTTTGGAGGTGGTCCTGATTTATATCAGCTAGAGATATGATTCTGTGTTTATTAAATAAAAAGGAGATGGCTGAATGAAAGCTTGGTTAATACCAGTTAAGCTGAAATCAGGACCTGATTTCAAACCTTCTTCTAGACAAATGCAACATATTCAGATATTCCCATTTTGCATTATGCATGTGTAAGAGTTTAGAATCAGCATAACAGTTTTGGTAAACACTAATTGTATAGAATATTTTGGACCATTTCTCCTTGCATTTCATATATTGAGTACTGGCATTCACACCATTTGAACAAAATATTCAAGGTAACAGAACCTGCTGAATTGGTATAGATCATTTATTCATGAAGTCCAGTAACCATCTGCAGCAGCAGCACTAACTGAGGAGGCAATCATCTTCCATAATTACAGCTAACCAAGCACCATCAGGGCATACTATTTGTTACAAAATTCTCTGTTTATTGTCACAAATAAACTCCGGGATCAAACTCCATGTTGTTAAAGATGTGAGTAAAGTGGATTTGAAGCTCAGGTTACTGGGAGGTGTAAGCTCCCAGGCCAAACATAAAATTCTGGCCTATAAAAATATCTGATTCACTTACTAAGTGACTCAGCATGGTGCTGACTGCACGTGTACACAGTACTGAACAAAGCAACTCAGGAACAGGAGAGAAAAAATATGATAAGGAAAGATGATGTGTCTGACAATAATTGTAGTGAATCATGTTACTATGCTTATATAATAATAATCTTTGTGCCAAAAAATTACCTCAACAAAATGTTTCAGAGAAAAAAATATTCCTGTAATGTGATTGTTACAGTAATGGGGGGCGAAGAACAGATATTTTATGTCACATTATCTGGTTTACCTACTTGAGTAGTTAGATTTTACTAGACAGAAACAGAAATTAAGAATCTATTATTAGACATGAAATCAAGGAATAGGAACCTGTGTACGCACGTTCTGATCACCCAAGAAAGCTGTCACTCAGACACTTGCAAATAGGCAGGGACTGTCACGTTTTCCAAATACCTGGTCAGGTCCATTTTGGAGGCATCAGTATTTTAGAGAAGGAAAATCTAAAGGCTGAGCTCAGACCTGCAAATGCAGCTCATTGACTTTTTGCCACAGCCCTAAAGCTGGTACAGACAGAGGTGAGGAAATATCACAGTGCAGTAGGATCTTTCAGCCACACCTTGATCCCAGATTACCACAGGGAACAACCTCAGTCCAAGTCAGGCTGGTGAGTTCGAATAGCACTTCTCAGACGGTATCTCCTCATTCCCGCAGGCACAGAGACAGCCTGGCTGCACTGGTGCAACTGGAAAGGAATGGTGTGGTGGAAAGGAATTAAAGAATTAAAGTCTTAATTTCATATTATTGAGTAAAAGCGATTGAATACCCAGTAGATTTTGACACTGCCTGACAGTGTTCAGTGCCATTAAAACCCTGTAACAGGGTTTGGTGCATAGACTTAAATTAAAAATTAAAATGTCTGGATCAGAAATTTTTGAAAGGTCAGAATCAATAATCTTTGAAAATTGAACCTCTGAAACTTCTAGAAAATTTTGTACCGTGTGCACTACACCATTGTATGACTGTGAAGCTCAAACCCCACCGCAATAGTACATAAGCTTTGTTGTAACTGCTAGCCAGAGAGCTGAACTGCCTGTTCCACAGCACTTCACTTCTGTGCTGTTTGACAAAATGTGACCATCTTGGGCATGGCAATTCTCACTTTTCAGAGGAGAGCTAAGAAGATACTAGGAGCGGTAGGATTTCTCCTGCCACCTTTTGCTGCTCTGTGACTGCTACAAGATGTTATCCAAGCTGCTGCTTCTAAGGCAGGGATGGTGCAAGGATGTCTATATAAAAATGAGATAGCACATTTCTGTGACTGAGTCAAAAAAACCTCCAACCCAATAATAAAACCTGCAGCACACCCAGGACACAAACCTATGTGTCCATCTGTGTTGTAATGTCATTCTGGTTCACTGCCAAAGTCGGGGAGGTGAAATGCCCTTGCTGCCATCTCACCCAGAGGAACATACTGGCTGCCACCCACTGCCACCTGCCACACAGGTGGGAATCAGGGTGACATGCAGTTATTGAGGGGGATGTTTAGTGTCAGTTCCTTTGGTGACTTTCAGGCAAAATCCATTCTCTTTGCCAGACATGACAAAGCTGTTAGGGGAACATGGAGTGCCTTAGAACTGCTTTTCACCCTGGTGGCATTGATGGCCAGTTAGGCTCCCCTTAATTCATTTAGTGGCTTCCTGGTCCTGGACCTGCCTCTCTCAGTCCCTACATCCACAAGAAGTATGATGGAAGAAACAAATGTCTTCCAGGGCTAACCTGAAAACAATCAGTTCTTTCAAACTGTTGCCTTCAAGATGGCTACATATTCCTTATCATATCTTGCTGTCTTCAGACCCAGTTACCTCCCTTGAAAGTGAGCAACAGATCCAAGCAGATGTTTTCTTATCAAGAATTCATACCAGACCTATTTATTTTAAATTAGCATATCTCATTAACTGTATCAAGGACACTGTCTGAATTCATCTTTTAATGAGTATCTCAGAAATCTAGCATTTCAAAAGCGAAATAGAGCTGCAAATGGTTCTACTTTTAACCCCCTCGCTTCCAGCACAGGCTTTTATAAGCGAGCAGTTGAGATGAGGCTTTTCTAGCCAGCCTTTGGGAAAAGCCACACTGTTCCACCTGGTATTTTGGGCTCAGGATACCCCAGCCTGCCTTGATCCAAGTGCAGGTGTAGAGCTGCTAAAACAGCAAAACCAGACGGGAGGCTTGGGCGTGAGTCCAGCACGGTGCAGGAGAGGGTCTCAGCCAGCCCCCATCAGAATCAGGGCTGTGGAACACCTTTTCCCTGCCCCGTGACCACATGAGCAGGTACTCTGCCTGTCCTCCCACCAAGATTTTAGGAGTTCCTTACAGCAGGGAAGAGAATACACTGAGGAGCAGGGGTGCCTCCATTGCAATCTGCTGCATAGCCCACTGATATGTATATTTTTCTCTGCTTTTTCTCATCATGTTTTCCCCCTGAATAGCAGCACTAATATTATTTTGGTACAATATTTAATCATTCAAAAGGAAACTACAGGCTGATGTGATATTTCAGTTGGATATAATCCAAAAATCCACATTTGTTTGTTCTAATATATGAATATTAGTGAAGCCAGAATGCCTCCAAGCCCTCATGGATTGCATTTTTTTGTACTTCGGAAAAGGCCTCGGAAAGTGTGCACGATGTTGTCTATATATCTTCCATAAAAGTGGCATCCTGGTATAGTGACTATTAAAGGGAATAGAATTACACTAGAAATACTAGACTATTACACTGTCATGGGGCCTGCAGAAATGTGTTTTTTTTCCCAAAGGAATAGGGACACGAAGATGTTTTATGTTGAATTTATGTGCGACATTGCGGCAATCAGCGAATTTGCTCTGTGTGCTCAGGCGAACACTTCTGGGGGAGATATGAATATCGGGATACTGCAGGACGGGTGCGGGCATGGCCTGAGAGCAGCTCAAAGCCCACTGTAACTTCCACTGCCATCAGGGTATTCTGTCCCAAGCGCTGGTTAAGCAGGATCCAGAGGAACTCCAGCTTCTCCACTTCTTGTGGGAGGTAAGTGGAGACAAAACTCCAAGTGTAGCAGTGCATCCAGATGGGCCTGAGCACAACAGGCCTTTGAAATGCGTATCGGGGGAGGTATGGCTGGAAAATAGAACGGAATAAAGGGATTATGGGGAATGAGTGAATATTTAGAAAAGAAGAAAGACTCAAGGGCAAGGATGTTACAAATAAAAAGAGATTTCAACTTCAAAGAAACCCAGGAAAATAAAATATGTAGGAAACCAACGTGGAAATTCTGTTCACACCTGGGATGATTGATTTGTGAGACATTTCCAGCACCTCAGCTGTGGTTATCCATTCCCACAGCTTCTTTGAATTTCATAGAATTTATTTTGAATCCAAGCAGTGTATCACCACATAACTGTGTTGCTGAAATAATATTTCAAGGTGTTGGGACTTCAGTCCTGAGGTGGTGGGTGTCAGTGTGGCTCAATCCATTTAGTGCAGCATCAGGGCTCATGACAATGTAGCTCAGGGTGTGCCAGCACTTCCACTACCAACCTCATTTTCAAGGGTTTAAACTTGTTGAGTGGTTTAACAATACACTATGCCAAACAGCAGTGCTGGGGATAAAAAAAAAAAATCAATATTATAATTCAAAAAGAATGTGAAAAGGACCCTTTGCTAATGAAAGCAGTGACACATGTGCTTTCTGCAAGAAAATGAATAGCGCCTACAGAACAGGCAAAACATATACTAACTCAAACATATTCATATTTATAAATAGCACACCCAAATTTCACAGGATTGAAGCAGATGGAGGTAATACATAAAAATATTAACATTTCTGCAGCCAGGATATTCACTTCCACCAATGAAACAGGCTCAGAGATCTCTCCTCATTTCATGTTCCTTTAAAAGCTAATGGAAACTGTATGTATGCACTTGGAGAAGAACTTGGGGCCTCCAAAGGAATTGCATTATTTGCTTAAATATTTATTTTTTATTTTTTTTCCTGAGAGAGAGCTCTTTAGGTCTGCTCCTAGATAAAAGCAACAAAGTGCATTAAGATGGGGTGTTGTTATGCAGAATATATTGCTGGTTTTATGCCATAATCCCAGGAGGTGTTAAAACACCTAACCCCTAGAGATTTCAAGAGAACAAAATCACAGTGGTACAAGTATTTGCATGAGGAACACTGTTTTACTGGGCAAGGGAAAATTGGTATTTAATGGCTTTGAATCTTATTGTTAAAAAATTGAATAAATATTTGATACATATAAATAAATACACACACATAAATAAATATGACCCTAAAGACGTTAATTGTCCTGCAGGGAAAAGTGTATAGCAAGGAAAGTAACAGTGTAAACCTCCATGGGAGTACTAATCCCAGGTCAAACTAGCAGCATGCCTTGTATTTTCATTTATTAATTAGGTGATACATTAATTAGCGTAAGGCAATTACAGACTCATTTTCTTCTGACTGTGCTGCTTTCTTAAGCCCAGTTAAAAGGGGCACAGGCTGAAAATGTGAGTAATTTGAGGGAGTCCCATCCAAACTTCTCTGAAAGGAAGGTATTTAGTGGCTCTTCAGCCCCAGCTATTCCTTGAATGTCTCGTTGCATGAGTAGTAACTACAGATTTGCTATGCAAGGCAAACTCCAGCTTTATGTTAAATATATGACTCCAGTGGATGGTGCAGCAACACACACAACAGCAGGTTTTGACTTATTTTTCCTGCCTCTGCACTAGCAGTGGATATAAATCTAGAAGTAAACTCTCCTCGAAGTATGCGTGTTGTCTCAAGCCCTGCACAAATAAAAGCAGGTGAATTTCCATCCAGTCTGAGAAACCTTTTCACCAAGTGACTGCCTAAACCTTTCTTCCAACAGAAGTTACCCAAGTCTGGCTCACAGAGTCTGAGCTGCTAGCCCTGGACAGTGTGCCCCCAAAGCACAGGGTATTTTATGGTACTCAGTTGGGACAGGATGGGATTTTACACGTTGACAGCCACTGCAGAATATCCTTTGGGAAGCCCAAATACACCTTCCTTTGGAGACACTGCAGTGACTCAGTGTTTCTTTTCCTAAAATGGGATCTGTCATTATCACTGGAGAGTACTTTTTAATCATGGAACTTTTACAATAATTTTTAATTTAAGATTTTGAATTCAATCCACTTTCCAACAAACACAAAAACAGAAACGTCTTTTTTCATAAATTTCACCTGCTCACAATCTGTTTGCACATTAGCTGGATGTGATGAACATAATTACTATTATCTCCTTTTGACAAATTATTAGGGATGAAAAGGGAATTTGCAAAATATTTCTTAAAAGACAACAGGACATTTCCCTGTTTACCATGAGTTACTTAGCCAAAGTTCACATTTAAACAGAATTTTTTTTCATCCTGCAAAAGTGAAGAAAACAATGCAAATCAGTCCTAAAAACCTGCAGTCTTAAAATGGAAGAAATATCTGCCACCAATTAGGTCTGTATTTTTTCATAAGAAAGTGACGGCTGATTATACTAATTTTACCCTTGTGGTAATTGTCACTAATGTTCCACATATTGTATGTGTCTTACTCTTATGAATCCCATATCCCCTTCTGCCATAAATATTTCATAAAATATTCAAAGCCAGTCCACAGCCAAGTAATAACAAATGTCAAATGACACATTAAGAAGATTCATGGC
Organism: Cnemophilus loriae; assembly: GCA_013397755.1. Classification (NCBI taxonomy): domain Eukaryota; kingdom Metazoa; phylum Chordata; class Aves; order Passeriformes; family Corvidae; genus Cnemophilus; species Cnemophilus loriae. Next base: position 1,651,198 of record VZTF01017495.1, on the reverse strand, counting down.
TATTTTAAGTATGAACTTTATAAAAAAGCCTAACTCACTTATTGTGGTCAGTGTTAAGGATTGATTTTAGCAAAAAAACCAGTCAGCAAATAGTGTCAGCACTTTTGCTGTCAGCTTGTTATGAAAGAAGTATTAATAGAGATTATTCAGAGTACTTGGTGGGAGACAGTGCACACAATGGTCTGTTCAGCTGTGCGTGTGTGAGCCTAATTTCCAGAGGCCTCATTCAAGACTGCTCTACTAAATGCAAAGATTTCTGTTTATTTTGGTGGGCTTTCCATACTGGTACACCTTTCACGAGCTTTTGAAGTCTCCGCTCCTGAAGACTAGGATGCTTTGTTGGACTTCCCTTTATTCCCACTGGCTCAAAGATGTTCGTTCTCATTCTCTCCCTCTATAAGAGGTTTGTTTTGTTTTGCGGGTTTTTTTCTGAGTAAAGCACAATTTTAGGCTTTTTTTTCCTTTATGCATAAAGAAAATAAGAAACAGTAGGAATAATTAGGCTCATGGTTCCCCAAATGTGATTTTATCAAAGTGGAATTGTGGTGGTCAGCCCCAAGTGCCTGGCGAGCCTGTGCAGGTGCAGGCAGGTAATGAGATGAGGATCATGTGCAAGGCATAAACACAAACAACCCAGCTGAGAGGTGGAGACAGTTTGTAAAGGTGGATTGTTTAGTGCAGCTGGGCTGGCTGATACAAAGTTGGTGTATTGCTGAAGGTTGGAACTTTGTCAAGGGCAGCTTTGTGGAGATAAGATCTTGGCCACACACAGAAGATCTCACAGTGAGCTCTTCGGGGAACATCAACCATATGTATGGAGAACGAGTGAGGAAAAACTGATATGCAGAGTAAAATGGGAGGATGCTGCCCTGTGTCCATGTTTTCTTGCTCAGAGTTTTAGATCAGCACCTGCAGCATCTCTTCTGAGTCAGGCAGGGGCTGATGGTGCTGACTCCAGAGAAATAGGCAACCTGTTGCTGTGCTCCAAAACAGAATGACCTCAGCAGAGGACATGGTTTCTTTTGCTGTGTCCTTGAATAATCAATACAAGGAGTTGCCCCAGCTGCAGGGAACTGAAGAGGTGCCAGGTGTCTGCACTGGGTGCTGTGGGCACAGTCTCGAAGGGCAGGGAACTGGGTCTGGGCTGAGCAGTTGTGTGGTGTGAGTTGCTTCACACCCGGTCAGAGCTAATCTAGTGAATGGGTTGTGATGGGTTTTGCTCCCCCTATTAAATGGGAATTTAAAAGCTGGGGAAGGGACAACTGCAGCTGCTGCAATGGCTCTGTTGTCTCATCTAATACTGACAGCATTGCAGAGGGATGGGTTTGTCTCTCTGTTCCTTTAAGCTAATTGGACTTTATTTTGAGGATGTGTATCTACTGTATCTTTCACTTTTGAAATATCTCTCATTGGATGGGGAAGAGCCCTTTGATTTAAGACCAGTACAAAAGTTGGTAAAGTTATGCTTGTGATTATAAATTATAAGTAACAGTATTAATGAGGAAATCATAATGGGAAACTGCTTTTCACCCTGGGTAAAATGTCTTGTTACCAGACTGTGACACCTTTGCGTTTTCTGTTCCTAAATCTTTGTTTAATATTGCATTTGCTTATCTTGTGATTAAATGAAACTAAATATGGGGAATATCATTAAGTTTCTGCTTTGTTTTGACAAAGGGTTTGTTGAACGTTTTTTCTACTGTCCACATTTGTGAATGGGTGTGTACCCTATGCAAGGCTGGGACCTTGTCTGCAGCCTGTCATTTTACCCTTCTTACTACCCTGAAAACACTCAGAAAGGGTATTTAAAGGGCTGCAAAGATTTGTTCTTAATTGCTTTAGTTGCTTTGTGCATCATAACCTAGGTTCTTCATATAAATAATAATGCAACAAATGGCTATCTAGAATAATGGAAAACATTCTGTTCTGAGTTGTCTATTAATATTGCAAAAATAAGGCTATGTTCAAGAGATGGGCTGAGCTGAGCAGGGAGTTAGGAGCCAGGAGAAGGACAACTCCTGGCAGTGCAAACCATCGTGGCAGGTGAGCTCTGCCCGTTAACCTGAGGGTGAGCAGGGAGGCCACATCCTCTGCTCCTTACCTAATCCTGCAGCTTGGCAGGAGGGAATGGCTCATACGGGTGTATTAACTCATGCTGCCATCAATTATAAGGTGGAGTCAGTCAAACAGACAAGGGCAGCAACCTCTTAGATTTCCCCATCATGATTCAGCAGAGCTTGTCTAATGAACTCCCTTCCTTTGTCAACGTGGATAAATTAATTCAGCTCTCTGAGCCACGGGAGATGCGGTCACTCGTCAGGGTTCTCTCACAGTGTCTTTTGTTTTTACGAACAATCCTCAGGATAGGATTCATTATTAACATCAGGTACTCTGGAGACTGGAGAACTGAATGACTGTTAAAAATGTAAGTTAAATTATCAGGACACTGTGATAAAACTAGTCATGGAAATGGGGTTAATCTGAAACTCAGGAATAAACTCCACATAGCACAATCAAACTTGGTATATACTGTCTGCTTTAGGGGTTTACTTTAAGGATATTTGTACTATAATGCTTAAACCAAACGTGAAAATGGCTTGGAGACTCTTGCTAAGCCCAAACATACACATTTTTACAAATATAGTCCTATTTGTAATGTAAAAAATATTTTGACTTGTAGTTTTGTGTAATTGTTTTTCCAAAAGTTTCCTGTTTGGGGAGTAGGAAACAATTGATCACAGCAAAACACAAACATTGGTTTGCATCTGTAGGTTTTCCCTTTGGAAGCCAGCAAACTTTCCAAGTGCCTTTTGCTTTCTCTTTGACTGAGAAGCTCTGTAGATGGCAACAGGAGTGTCCAAATGCACAGGGAAATGATTCTGAAAGCTCTGGTAGTTTGAGGAGAGTGGTTTGACTGACTGACACTTTTACAAGTAAGGGCCATATGAGAAGCTGATTTATATGTAGTGTAAATGTTGTGGTGTTACAGCCTCGTCACCCTATAATTGCAAGTGCAGCTCTCCTGTTTGATGTTGTCTGTTAACTGGGTGTTTCTCCCAGCAATGCCATTATCAGATACAAGTATTGGGCTCATCTGGTGGCAGCGTCCATCTCCATTTTTGGTATTTGTTCATTTAGATGCAATTTTTGCTCACATGAAACACGCAACTGTGTGCAGCAGCTCCTAATGCTTTCCAACTACTTATGTTCAATGCACTAAAAATATCATTGCCACTATGTGATATAAATTGCTAATTAGGCTTTTTAATATCAGTGCTTTGATTGAGTGGCATCTGGTGTATCAAAACATCCTCACTGTGGCTGTGCCTGCTGTGGGCGTGGGCAGCCCTCGGGCACTGTGAGCAGGGCAGGGCACATGGGGAGCCTTGGTCCTTGCAGCGCGCTCAGAGCTAGCGGTGCTGTGAGCACAGACAGCTCTGTCCGGTGACGTGGCGGTGGCACAACCAGGAGAAGATGGACACTCACTCCTCAGCCTCTCTAGAGTGTAAAGGAAGTGGCTGCAGATGTTAGAGGAGAGAGGGAAACAGGCAGTACACAGGTACTGTGCACACAATTGAGGGGTCTAACACGTTTCACTTAAAAGTCCTGTTTCCGGTCCCCAATAGCTTTGATGGATATAAATTGTTCTGCTTGACGTTCTCTTGGCTAGATATTTGCTGTACTTGCATATCCCCATTCTAGGAGTATTTAATTAAAACATTTCGATCATCACTAGGACTGAATCCAGGAGATACTACAACTTGGTCTATGTTAAATAAGTACATCTCTGTGAAATGATTTCCCATACACTTCGGAAGAGAGACTGGAGCCTGGCAGCTAAATGTCACCTCTATCAAGAGTGTCCTTTTGTGTTCTCTCAGAAACCTCTCTGGATTTGGTTTCTGAAAAAACTCCCTCAGTCCACATAATACTTGTTTGTTTGGTGTTTTTTCTGAAAAGAACCAAAAACAAGCAACAAAACCCCCTCGGTCCACATAACACTAGTTACTTTTGTGGGTTATTTTGCTGATCTGACAGTATTTCATGATCTGACTAGAGAAAATAGCCTTTCTGGAACAGTAAATGATAAACTAAGCACACTTAAATCATGGTATATTGTCATATGTCCCAAGAGGGATGGGCTAAGCTAAAAGTGCCAACCTCTGATATTTCCTAGCACTCCGGTTCTTGACTTGGCCACTTCTAATGCTATTAGCCTTCCTTTTAATACAATAGAGATCACCATCACAGATTGTACCTGAGTGACAGAGCCAGCTTGTTGATAAGGTGTCTGTATAGAATTCAAGTAGGAAAAAACAGCCAGAAACTGCTCTTTCCCTGCCACTCTGCATTCTGATAACAGGTTGCAGCTGTACCACATTCAAGGTGGGGGAGGCAGGTCTGTGGGATCTGAGCATCCCACTGTAAAGCAAATAAGCCACATTCCCTCTGCAGCTGGAACCACTGGAGAATGCTTTTGCTGGGGGTATAATGGGACGATGAGGCTCTTTGGATGAACAAGTGTTACATGCTAAAACAAACAAAATAATCAAGTTATTTGAAAAATTTTTTGTTAAACACATTGTGATTTATAGTTATTTAGTAAATCAGTAGTTTATTTTGACCATAACATCCAACACGTTTAAGCCATATAATCCAGCCTAGCTGATAGAGCACATGTTTAGAGTTGAAATTCCTTAGTGATGTTTCAGAATAACCAAGTGTTCTTGTCTGGGATTTCTTTCCCCATCCCCTCTCTTTCCCTCCCCAGCAAAACCTTCAAATTTTTCTTTTTACAGAAATAATATCAATTTTTGGGCTATTTCTGGTGCTTGCCTCTCGGCTCCTATTCTCTGCCCCCGACAGGGTGATTTTTCTGCTGCCTTTGATTCACCTATTGTTCCAGCTTCCTGCAAGGCAAGAGACATTCAATAGATAGGATTCTGGGAGGCATGAATTTCAAGCGGTTTTTCTCAAGTTTTGTGCCAGAGGTTGCAGTGCACAGGAAAGTGTGTGATATGAAGACATTGCTGTAGTCGTCCTTTCCTCATGCAGGCAGATTTTTACTCCATGACACCTCCAAAGAGACAGAAAGTGAATCATGGGTTTTCTACGTGAAATGCAAATGAAAAGTTTGGTCCAAGATGCCGCACTGGACTGAACTTCATTCCTGCTGCCACAGCTTTTCTGTGCTCACTTTCTCTCCCCTTTTTCCTGTTCTGCAGCGTGATGGGAATAAACAAGAGATTGCTTGGAGCTGTATGAGCAGCAAAGTGGCTGAGTGAGTTCTCGAGTTGTCTCACAGAGTCCTGTCTCTGGAAACAGCTGAAAATTGCCAATTTGAATAACCTGAGATGTTTTGAGAGGCTATGAATGTCACACCCAACCCTGCTAAAGATGTTGTGGGAATTGGCACACTCTCAGCATCTCAGCACTAGTCACCTGTCTCAGGACATGGTGATAAGCAGCACAAACCTTTTTATAGTCAGTAGCTGTAGCTCTTTTACTTATTCATTGGTTAATAACCATTAGTCATTTCAATCTACTGCTAATTTAAACTCTAGAGTGATTTCCAGTTTAAAGCACTATTCAAAATCAACTTTATAATTAATTCTTTGAATACTTCTGGGTAAAAAGTAATACTGAGAGGTATCACAGATTTTTTTCTAGGGATTGATGTTATCACTGGTTAGTGTCAGGCATACAGATAATATTACAGCCTCTGTGCTTTCTTCAGACGTGTGCTATTGATTGCTCCATCGATGACTGGTTCCTAGCTGAGGCTCATTATACTGCACAGCAGAGGGTTGTTTGTGTTTAGTTGGGGATGTTTGACCTGTGATTGCTTTATGATAAATAGTGGACCAAGAGATTTAAAAAGAGAAAGCAGGAATGCCTGAAATTAAGAGCAGTTGTTTATTTTCACCCCTCTTCAGATGGCTCTGGTGAATACGTATATGTGGCTCCAGTGTGGCCTTGGTAGCCTTCATTGGATTAAAGACTAGATAAACTGGAAACACTTAATTTTTACATCACTTTTAATAAATTAAGGAATTCAAAAGTAATGGATAGCACCAGAAACCATTACTAAGGGGAGACTGAGCCTGTTCTCTCTGCAGCTTGCCTGGCCACTTCTCCAACACAAAATACTGTTGTTTGTCCTGTGTGCTCTCTCTGCCAGGCAGCCGTTGGCACAACCATGTGTTTCTCAGGACCAGCTCCCTGAGCTCAGCACAGAGCAAATGGTTTTGTGGATACACTGCTATGCTGATGCCTCTCAGTTCATCCTCCTGATACAGAACTAGGCTGCAGATGGAAAAGCGTGTGCTGCTAGTGTCTGTACTCCCCTCCCTTTCTATCCACATGTTTAGAATTTACCAGGCAGAGGCATATTTCTAACAGTCATGCAGTTTTTAGAAGTGCAGATCAGCTTGTAAATGAAAAAAGTAGAAAAAAATTACTTGAACGTAATAATTTGAACTGCTACACTTCTATTTTTTTCTAAACTGCTCTGATAATTTTTACAGCAATACAAATAAATCAGAAGTCTTTCTTTCATTTCAATAGCTTAAAAATATTATCAGTCTGGCAGCATTTGAGTGATACTGCATTATGTGACTTTGTACTTAAGTGGTGTTACAATGTCAGCAGAGTAGTTTTTAGAGAATTTCTCTTTACAGCACTCCAGCTTCTCATCTTGAAGTGACATTATAGACCACTGAGCAAGAAATTCATCAATATAAGTAGGTACCACTTGCTGAAAAGATAGTGCCTACTCTTACCTTGAGAACTTTTAATCATTCATCTTCTGAATTCAAACTTGCTATCACTTAATTAATCTTCTCAGTTTCACTGAAACCTCAGTGGTTCCCGAGTAAATGCTGAAATAAGGGCGGCTTTGATGTTCGAAAACTGTAATAGAAGAAGGCAGGAGATGCTACCGACTTCAGAAAATATTTGAGAGCTCCCTGTCACACGGCGGGACCGCGGCATTGCGCAGCTCTCCCAAGGGGCTCCGGCTCTGCTCCGGCAGGAGGAGCCGGCGCGGCCGAGCCAGGGCTGCTCTGCGGGGAAAATGGGAGCAGCAATAGTTTAATTATCCCCTCGAGTCACAATTGAGAGGAATAGCTGCTGATACTAATGGGGACAGCAGTACACAGGGAAGGACTGTAGCAGGCTCGTTCCCTCCTCTCTTACCTCCTCTTGTTCTTTATGGCTTGAATTTGTATGGCACCCTGGAAAAGCAGCATGCAGTGCTTTACCTTTTATTTGTTTTCATATTTGTGGCTTTATTTGTGATTATAGTGGTGGGGTTTTTTCAATAGGTTCTCATGTAGGAAAGGCATAAAAAGGATGACAGGTTGTAATGGAAGCCCATTGTGTTTCATGCATCCCCTTAAATCAGTCGTGCTTTGCTCAGTGTTGCTGCCATCAGGCACCGGCACTGGTTTTTGGGAGGTGGCCGTGGCCCTTGGGCGGCAGAGCTGGCACAGCCGGTGCTCTCCCGGCTGTGATGGCTGAGGGATTGTGCCAGGGGACTCACACTGGGGCAAGCTCAGCTCAGGACCACGGCACCCTCCTGCCCAAGCAGGGCTGTAGCTCTCAAACCCTCTCCATGTGAATAATACTGTTCTCTCTCTGCCGGGAGAGAGCAGAGCACGGGGTGTGGGCTGCGCCTCCTCTCGGGAAGTGTGGTCATCTTCTCCCCTCTGGATGCCCATGAGTATGTTGCCTCTGGCTCATTAATTCATGGCATAATGACAAGGTTCTACACTGGAATCTTGCCTCATTCGTAACCTTTAGTGCACTTTAACATGAATGTTGTGATTTCCCCAGCTTACCTGATACAATACATTATAAAATACTATTTATTTTAAGCTTTTTTTCCCTTTGAATTAATAATAATTATATTTTTTGCTGCTTAAGAAATAGAGATTATTTCTGGAAACAAGTTCAAGTATAGGCACTGTTCAGAGGGGATCTAAGAAGGCCTATTTAGTCATGAATAGTGAAATGGTTGGTGGTTCCCAAAGAATTATTTCTCAGCTTGTTAGAGAAATGCTAATACCTCTAATGTCATGTATAATCATGCTTATGTTGCATTACAAATTATCTGCTATTCGTACTTCATTTGTCCTTCTTTTGGATTTTTCATGCTGAGCTATCGCTTAACCAAGATAAATCTTTTTTTTTATTATTATTTTCCTTTCTTTTGGGTTGTATGCTGGAGCACAGCATCTATTCTGATGTGGAAAGGTTGTTTTATCATATCTCTTAGAGCACTGGTTGGTCTTCTCGGAAAATAAATAATTTTGCTAATTCTGTCTTGCTTCAGAGGGAATTATAGCCTCACATCCTTAGAGCAGCATGAAGAGCTGGCAGTGGTTTCTGTAGGTTGAGCCCCTTACATCCATGCTGTTGCTTCTGCTCCTTGTTCCCATCTGGAATTGTACAGTCTGAGAACTGTAGAACTTTAATGTTACAACAACCAGTTGCAAACAAGTTGCCAGTCTGTTATTTTAATAACTCAACAACTTCACTGGTTTTGAAGTCCACTCTTATCAATCTGAGGTCCTTTGGTTTCAATCTATAATGTGAAGCACCCTAATTGCCTTCAGTTCTGTTGTATTATTTTTCTTTGGTTACTCTGTTTCCACAACTTGGCAATTAATATCTCCTTGGAGATCGCTGTGGTTGTTTTGTGTGACCCATTGTGGGTTCCCTTTGTAATTTGTCTTACCTTCAGTACAAAAATGCCTAATCGCTTAGAGTATAGGTAATATATAAACCATTAAGTGGAATCAATGAGAACATCTAATAAAATCAAACACACTGGAGTATGGAAGATAAAGTGAGGCTCCAAGCAGTCTTGCAGAAGGATTAACAGGTGGTGGGATCCAAACAGAGCTTTAAGTCTCTGTCAGACCTTTGACTGGGTAGCACCTGGAGGGTCTGGGCTTTGCTTCTGACAAGCCTCTAATGTCAAATATTCTTCTGTTTTAAACGCATCTGCGTATGTTGTGTCTTTACGACAGAATTAGGAGGAGCAGAGCTTCAGCCCAGCAGAAATCTCCAGGACATGTGCATCTTGAACTCAGAGAGATGCAAAAGTTGACCTTCCAAAGTAGTTTAATGAGTCCATCTGCTATTCAGGTCTTGCAGTATTGAAGTTCTGTTCACTTTATAACTTTGGGGTTTCCAGTCATGTGGATAACAAATGTGTCAAATGAGAAAATGATCTGGCTAAAAAACCCCTATATTTAATCCAAAGTACCCTCAAATTGAATTGATTTCCATATGTAGGTACTGGTGTTAAAACTGAATGATGTTTTGGGGTTTTTTTAATAAACTGACCACAGGTCACTTAGGCATCTTATTTCTTTTTCAGAAGTCATCTGTAAACCTCTGAACATAATCATCAATCATCAATAAAAAAAACTAATCCTACTTTACTGACCCATAGAGGAAAAGAATTCTCCTTTCTTTTATTCTTTTTGGTTTTTTTTCTTGCTGTGAAGAGTTGCATTTTTGTCCCACTTTCTTTAATCTGGCTTACCTATTCTGAAATTTGGGTCTTAATTTTGAAATTTACTTGCCCATATTTATTTATGAACTCAAAAGGATTATTTGAGGAAGTACATGAGTTTTGTAAGCATTCTGGTGCTATGATTTGGGTGCACAAAAGAAGTCAAAGGCTTTGGCTATCCTTAATCTAATTATCTTTTCTGTCATAGAGTAGAAATAGCATCTCTAATACCTATGAGACAACATTGATATAAAATCAGAGTAGAAACCAGAATTAAACTCTCCTCTTAAGAGATGATGCTCTGTTCCTTTCTTTACTCTACATTTCTGATTAGCGTATTCACAGTCACCTCGTGTTTCTGTGCAGCTTGAGCTTGGATATTAGCCAAACTCAATCTGAACCTCTTTTGGCTTTGGGAAAATGTAAAGCAAGCGTATGCATTCATTAGGAGAGAACAGCCTTTCCTTGGGGAGAGATGGACCTGGACCACGCAGAGTTAAATGTCTGACCTGAATAACTGTGAATGTCAAGTCTACTCCATGTTCACCTCGAGTCAAAAGTTTAATGCAAGGTGATGCCATTTATAGATTTTTTTATTTTATCGAATCACTGTTGTCTGTAGCGGTTGTTATGCACATGGGTAATATATACTTGACATGACACCATACATAAAAGGATATTTTTAGGGGGGAATGCTTGGAGTCCTTTGAGATGGAGCAGCACAAGTGCAGCTGTCCACTGAGGCAGCAAAGCAGGAGCCAAAGGCAAGGGCTGTTTTGGGGGAGGGCTGGTGTCCTGCGAGCTTCAGGTAAGGCTGCTCAAGGTGGTCAAAGGCTACTGGTACACTCAGGGCCATGAAACTTTTGTTTATTTCAAGCAGGGAAAACACTGAATAATTTCTTGGATTTGTTCAATACATTGGTGTAAATTCTAGCTTCTCTCAAAAAAGTGTGGAAGTGTTTTGGCTTTCTTTGTGCACTTAAGCTGACGGTAACTGCGTGCAAGAGAGAAGGGAAGTGGTTGGTCATCTAGCCCTCATTCTGTTATATTACACTTTAGTGGAGACAAAATGTAAACATTCTAATTGAGGTAAGGCCCAGTAGATGCCACTAAGACAAGAAAACAAAAGAGCAGAGTAAGGGGTTTTTTTATACTAAGGGGTTGTATATGCCCTGGAAGGCTGTATAGCTGGTGGTGATCTCAGGGAAGTGTTTTCTGGTGCACGTGAGTCAGTGCATTCATGTGCAAATTACACAGTGGAAACTGAAAAGAACAATATCATACATAAAATTAGGGTAGGTTGTTATCAAAATAATACTAACCTGGAAAAAAAATCACAGAATAACGTGAGCTGGAAGGGATCCACAAGGATCATTGAGTCCAGCTCTGGGCATTGCACTGAACAAGCCCAAAAATCACTCCAGGTGCCTGACAGCATTGTCCAAACACTTCTTGAACTATCCTATAGTTAACCTTGTAGCTTTTTTTCTGGAAAACAGGAAAAAAGGGCCTTTGTCTTTCAACTTTCTCAGTTTCCCCACCCTATTCTCTGAGCTTGGGGGTAGCTATTGATGTCCATGTGGGAGCTCCTCTGCCATAGGATGTTCTTCCACTGTGGTGTTGGCCTGGTGCCAGCAGATGCACAGTCTGTGCTTTATGGAGAAGGGAACATTAGATGACACATTGCTAATGACTATGACACCACATTAGTAAAAAATCAGGGGAAAAACTAGATTCAAACTCTTCCAGGAGGGGCTGGTTTTGTTTTCTTTTTAAAAGGCTTTATCATGATTTATGTTCTGGTGAGATGCAGGTTTTACCCCCAGAGGTGGCCCACACAAGTATTTTTTTACCTCCGGTGCTGTAACAGCTTTTAATGAATCAGTATGACCATTTGTGATGAAGTTTTTAGTGTGACTGCAATGGTTTGCAGTATAAAAGGCTTGAGCTGCAGTTTGTTAGTTTGCTTTGCTCAGCATGGCAGTGATGGTATGGTGGGAGATAGGATTATATGACACATAGTGCTGAGAAGGAAGAATTACCAGGCTTTGCTGCCTCATGTGAATTCCTCTCCAGAGCTTCTTTAGCAATTGCCAGGGAAAAATGTTGCAAATTCTACAGCTGTTTCCATGGGTGTGAATTAAACCAGGAAGCTTCAGCGTGTAAGGCCAGAGCCTGAACTGGCTACATGGCAGGAAAAAAAAAATCTATTGGCAGAGACTTTGTTTAGAACCAACCTTTGGGGCAGGACGTGAGGAACAGCAGTTGGAGGCCCATGTTCATCTTGTTTCATGTGCTTGTCATCTGTATTGTCATGTTGTGCACTGTGTGTGTGGCAGGAGTGTCTCCAGATCCTTGTCCTGGAGCAGCAAGCTGGAATCAGTTTTTCTTTGGTTGGCATCAAAGAGCTAATGTGTGGGACAGCAATATTGGAGCTTATGACAAATAGTTGTGGCAATTGATTGATAAGCACATTTAATAAATGAACAGAAAAATAAACAAAATGAATATGTATGATTAAGCAGCACGGTTTGAGAGAACTTTAATACCATCCAAAGTTAGCTCTGATTTCTGACTTCTGCAGTTCAGATTGACATCCCAGCAGCACGTGTCCTGATTTGCATCGTCCTACACACTGAATTGTGAATTTACAGTTCATCTGCCTCCTCCAGCAAATTGTAGAATCATGGAATGGTTTAGGTTTGGCGGGGACCTTAAAGACCATCAGTTCCAACCCCCTGCCATGGGCAGGGATACTTTCCACTAGAGCTGGTTGCCCAAGGGCCCATCCATTCTGGCCTGAAACTCTTTCAGGGATGGGGTAGCCACAGCTTCTCCGGGCAACCTGTGCCAGGGCCCCACCGCCCTCACAGGGAAGAATTCTTCCTAATATCTAATTTAAGCCTGCTCTCTGTCAGCCTAAAGTTTAATGCTACTTTCTGTTGAACTTTTCAAAACGGAGTGACAATCATGCTCTCCTTAAATACTGGCCCCTTTGTAGGTGTTTTCTGTTTTGAGAGTTTGTGTGAAGGCACAATACAGATCAACCAGACTAGTAGGTTCTGATGGGGGTTATCAGGGTCTACCAAGTAGTGCATCCACTGAACAGCCTTGGTTCTTGGCAAAGTATGTGAGCCTAGAGATGGTGCTGGTGCTCTGTGTGCTTTTACTCTCTTGGGAGCAATTTTGAACAGTTTTAGATCCGAAATCTCCATCACACCTCCTACCACTGTGAATGAGTTCAAGGCATCTTCTTTCCAGTGCTGCAGTTCCCTCCACCAGACAGTGCTTTAGTACTTTAGAAATGACATCATTTAACCTTCTGTCAGCTCATCTTTGTTAGAGAGCTGTAAATCCTGGGCTCTCCTTGGGGTTCTCTTGATTAGATTTCACATTCACTTGCTTTAAGCCAAATGATGCTCTGTTCTACCAGCAAAACATCAAAACATCACTGAAGTCAATAATGTTAGGCTTGCTCTCTTTTTTATGCATATCTGAAATTCCCTACAGGCAAAAAGAAAAGGAGATGCTGTGCCTTGTGGTCCAGAGCTGAATAAAAGCTGCTGCTTTGGAACTGTAATGTCTCATTGCCAAAACACAATAAAATTGAAGGACAGAAAAAATTGGCGGATTATACATGTTTTAAGTATCCCTTACATAATTTCTATCTTTGTTTTCAAATGTTTTCCCTGTTGACCTCAGATGAACATTCTTCTATTTCTTAACTGGACAGGGTAAAAAGTGTTTCTTGAACACAGATTATGAACATAGCACAGCTTTTACTTTAAAGAAATTACTGAATCAAGGCCACCTGAAGTTATTTATTTAAGCATGACCATTTCAACACCTTCAATGAAACTCCTCCTCCAAACATTGTAGGTGCTCTATTAGAGAGCTGCAATGCAGCACTGAGAAACTTGGTGGATATTTCTATGGCTTTTAGAAATTAATTGAAAATTTTGGGGCACAATTCCAGCTGATCTGAAGAGGGGAGTCTCTTTGCTACTCTACACTACGAAGAAGTACTATTCTAATACTATAGAAACTCCCAGAATCTCACTAAACCAAATTAAAACAGGGTATGAGGTAATAGCCCAGTCTTCAGAAAAGCTTCTAGTGCAGCACTACTTTCAGCAAAGTGCATAAGACCTTCTTGGAGATGCTGGTGGCTGTTTAGCTATTTCCAGACAGCAGTGATGGAGCTGCTTCTGCTGAGTTGCTCCAAGTGTGACAGGACAGCTGCAGCTAAGAGAACTAATAAACCTGAAATATATTCTAGCATCTCTGTGGCATCTCTGTGATGTTCCAATAATCTACTTCCTTTTAGTTTATAGATTGCTGCCTACTTAAAAAGAAACCCAGAAATCAACCAACCAACCAAAAAAACAACCAAAAAAAAACCGAAAAAAAAAACCCTACTGAAAAAGTCCTAAAATGTCAAAATGTCACCACTGAGAGTAGTGTTTGGAAAAGTTAAATTCTTCATGATGTAGAAAGGAATGTTAAGATAATTCACATATGCACACACGCAGACAATTTATGGTTTTTTGTGGTTTTGGGATTTTTTTCATTCTTGACTACCTGAGATGAAAGTATTTCCAATACTAAGCCATTATTTTATGTGATATAGGATGGGGTTGGAAGCTGTACTACTGATGCTGAATCCAAAATCTCTTTCTCAGCTCAAGCAACAAAGAAAGATGCGTGAATACTACTTATAACAATTCTTCTTTTATGTCAAGTGTATGTGAAAGATGAGAAAAGACATTGTGTGGCCCTAGCACTGGTGTCACTGGGGAAAATGAGCCTGTCATTACTAATGAGCCAGAAGGAATTGCTCTGAAAGCAAACCCAGCTCAGCCCCTGGGTAGGCAAGCTGCTAGTAGTGGGACAGATTTTAAAAAACAAGCAAACAAACGAAAGCCCTAAGGCTGTTATTTGTAGGTTTTCCTCACTGTCCTGCCAGGTCAGGGTGAATCTGCTGGACATGTCACCTGGGAAGCCCAAATGCTTTGTCATCCAGTGAAGTACCCCTGCTCTGAAATGAGTAAGAAAGTTGATTTTTTTTTTTTTAACCTTTTTTTCCTCCGTTTTATTCCAGATCAGTTTTGTTAACCTACATATTTTTATAGCCTGGTTGAAATGAGGAAATTTGGATAATACATTTTAGAAGAGTCAATTATTTTCTCACCTTTCATTTTTCAAAGGGATCTCTTTGAGGTGTTATTTATCCTTTATAATAGATGAGGTTCTGTGTTTTCATTACATATTTGCTATTACAAGGGAAAATTGATGTTAACTAAACAATAGACATAATAATGCATCTTGGAGAATACAAATAACAGGTGGAATGTACAACATGTGTGATGAGCAGGTAGCCAGAGAAGCCACCAACTTCACTTGGTTAATGTATTTGAATACGAGTTTAATCATATCTTTGATCTCCCTGAACAATAGCAGTGAATAACTGCTGTCCTGTCTTCCAATGGACTCTACATTTGGCAGAGTTTTAGTATTATAGCCTTCATACTGAAGGGAAGAAATCAATATCTGAAGAGCAAGTGTTGAGAATGTTCTGTTGAGGCTGTCCTTAGCTTTTATCAAAGAAGATCCCCAATTATTGGGAAAGCCTACTATTAAAAATAAGGCTTGTTCGCTATAATTAAGGTTTTCCTTTTCTTAATAGGTAAAAGGAGTTTTTTTCTTTTTGCCCTTCAACATGGGGCTCTGAACTTTCTGTAATTATTTAACAGTGGGAATCGGTCTCCAGCAATAGATCAGGAAATATCCTGGGACACCTCGTTAGTCCCTCAGCAATGGGTAGTTTGTGAGGAGGAAATAACATGCTGATTTGCAGTTATAATTGAGGAAAATTGCTCGAGAGGATTCTGACAGTACAGAAAATAGGCCAATTAGTTACTCAGCTCTGATCCTCCTATGATTCATGATTGCTTCAATTTAATTTTGCTGTCACTTCAGAAGCAAGGTTAAGAATAGATTAGCTTCTTTTAGACACCTCTTAGCTTACTCCTGCCTGGATTTTGGGGAGGTAGGTGGATAGAAGAGTGTGAGATTATTTCTTTGTTTCCTTTATGATTATATGACTTGAGTCTAAAAATCAGAATTTCTCAATATTACACTTAAAACTTATCCATCATGGAGCTACACATGAAGATTAAAACTTTCACACACAAATATTTCCTTCTTTTTCTTTTTGGAAGGTAAAATGTACCTTACCAGTAAGTTAATAACACTTTCATCCTGTTACCTTACAGCACTCTACAATAATCAATATTAAATAAAAAGAACTTCAAGCAAAAAAAAATCACAGCTCAGTAAATCAGCCGAGGGGAAGATTGTACAGCTCGCCCTTGAGCAGTACCTAAAGGCAATGATGCAAATTTGGAGACGTTAAAATGGCGGAGAAGCCACCCACAAGGCAGCCTAAGGATATTCCTCCCCCTGAAGTCCTGGCCTGCTCCTCCTCGGTGGTTTCTGTTTCCTCGTGCGTGCGGAGGCCTGGCTGAGCACTGACCCTCGCATTTGGTCACTGTTGGCATCAGCAGTTGTGTTGCTCTGAGACTGGAACCCTTCTGAGCCCTGCCTGGAGCCCCACAGGCACCTCCTTGTCTGAGTATTGCCCTCATGGAATCATAGAATCGTCCTTTAAGATAAGCCCTTTAAGATAATGAACTCTGTTAACCCAGCACTGCCAAGTCCACTACTAAACCATGTCTCCAAGTGCCATCTACACATCTCTAAATCCCTCCAGAGGTGTGATAACTGCCCTGGGAAGCCTGTTCCAGGGCTTGACAACTCTTTTGGTGAAGAAATGTTTCCTAATATCCGTTCTAAACCTCTCAGGTGCAATGTGAGGCCACTTCCTCTTGTCCTGTTTCTTGCTAGCTGGGAGAAGCAGCTGACTCATACCTGGAGTCTCCAGTAACTGTAGAGACAAAGAAGGTCTCCCCTCAGCCTATCTGAAATGTCACCTTTTTTCAAACTGTATCGTGTTCATTGCTTGATAGATGTGTTGTTGCTCCTAAGCACACAACAGCTTGCCATCTCATTTATTTCATGAATTTTTTTAACAAAATTAGACATTTCCTTAGGACAATAATGAATTACTCAACCTCTTTCATTAGACAAAACTGCACTGTCACAGTAATAATTTCTTTACAGGAATTAAATGTATCAGAAAGACCAAAACATTTCTTTAACTTTTCAAGTCTGCATTGCAAAGAGAATATAAGTGTTGGGTTAGGGTTAGGTTATATTCCCCTCTGTGGACACAGACCAAACAGATTAAACACATGGGATGATTACACAATATATTCAATAAGTATATTTGTGGGGCTTATCTAACAGTCAAAGAAAATAATTTGAAAACAAACACAAAAGCAAAGGAACTATCTTGAAAAGCACAATGTTTGTGTGTCTTCCCTCATAAATACAGCACATGCCTCCTCATTATAGAGAGTTGGGCTCACTTAAGTTGTTTTCTACTGCACACGACAGACAGGAGACTGTTAAATTGGCAGAACTCTGTATTTTATACCCCTGGCAAATAAAATGCATTGCTTGTTCAGCGTAGCAACACAAATCACTTGCACACACAGGCTGCTGCTCTTAAATTTCAAGAGCTCTCAGGAGCTGTCTTGTGTTAGTACACAGAAGGAGGAGCACGTGCTTATGTGGAGGGGGGAAAAAGAGGTTTTTATTTTTAAGCAGGCACATTTTACCTACTAAGATCAGATAGCTGCAGTTGTGTGAAGCCACTGTCATGCACAGTAAAGGTTTAATTTTGGACTGAGCCAGGCTTTCTACAGACATGTCTCAAATGCACTGTCTCTGGGAACTCATGGAACTGATGTCCTCCCTTTGCAGAGAACAGAGACTGGGAATGGCACATGCAAATAAATGTATGTATGCACATAGCAAAAGCAGGAATAAAAAGGAAAAAATTACTAGTTGGAGCTTTATATAGTTAAGAACATGTTTGGATTTGACAATGCAAAGTGGTTTTTTGCAACAAGTACCATTGTTGCTTATAGCTCATGCAATTTCCATTGACTTATTCTATATGCTATATAATAAAAGTTAAGGAGTAGAACAAAACCAAGTTGCAGTTTGGAGCAAGTTAATGGTATTTCATTAACAAACTGTAAATAGTAACAGCATAAGCTAGATGTGAAACTGCTTTCACAGGCCATAAATGCTTAATGTTTATTACCAATAAAAGTCAAAGGAGCATTTAGCAAAGCAGTTTACCAAACAAACATTAAATACTATAATGCATTAGATTCAGTGGACAGAATCAGGTTATTTAATTAACAATGAGTAATCCGTTAGGGCTTTATTCACCACAAATCATCTGCAGCTTCACACATTAAAAGAGCTTATGAAATCTGTGTAGTGGTGGAAGAACAACCCAGAGGTGCCAGATGTAGAAAGCCCCAGTGGGTGGAGGGTTCACAGCTCCTGTTTCAAGACGGATTTCTCTTTGCTCATGCAGGTTTACATTACATGTCTTTCTGATAGTTTAAGTAATCTTGAGAAACATCTTAGGTTACAATGTAAGATGTAACCAACATTATGTATTCTATCACCACCTCCATAAGCTGTTAAAACCAGGTGGGGCAGTGTCCTTTGTCTCGTCCATGACGCATCCCTGATAACTCCCTCCGAGGGATATCTTCTGTTAATGGGCCATCAAGCCTCACTGCATGACCCAAAGAATTACATCATCCCATTGTGAGATGCTCCACCCAGGGTGGCAGAACCGAGCATTCCTACCTGGATATAATCTGAGATTTGGAACACCACAAGCAGCCTTATCTACTGGATTCCCAGAGGACAAGAGCTACATAACCACCACTGCACCTTCAGAGGAAGACCAGACCCTCCTACAGGATCACTGCTTCAACAGAACCACATCTATCACTTCAAGAAGACTGCAGCCACCATTTAATCAGATTGCTACCACTACCCTGACCAACAGGGCGTCAGGTTCTATCCTGACTCTGTCAGGTTAAGCCAGTGGGTTTTTTGCATTTATTTTAATTTTTCCTATTAAATTGTAGTTCTGACTTGGAGTCTCTCATGCGTTTGCTTTCAAACTAGTACAGAAATAACAGTAGAAGTCTTTTAAAAAGTAATTACTTCAATTACACTCTCAGTCATGTTCTTCTGATGCAAGGCATTTAGTTCATCTTTTCCAAAAAAAAAAAAAAGAAATGCAACAAATGACTAATGAGGATAATATCACATTTAAGATGTAAAACTCAGGGATAGAGTCTTCCCTATTAAATACTGACGTAAAATGAACATTTAGGTTGGATTTTGATGCTTTCAGAGTCAAAATGGGTGCTCTCTTTGGATTTCATAACCTTGTTTATCAGTTGCAGTACGTGTAAGAATCTAGAGAAGATAATAACCTTTGTTCACCAATACTACAGGACCAAAATTACACTGAGACTTTTGCATACCCTGACTGGCCAGAAAAATGGGGTTTTAACCAAAGCTCCTCAACAGAAATATTTCCCAAGAACACCCACTTGCAGGTTCTTAAACACTCTCCTTTGTGAAGAATTCTTCTCTGAAATATTTTCTTTTTCTGTGTATGTTGAAACTGTATGTCTGTCTTGGACTGGGTATCCAACCTAAAGCTGACATTAGGTCAAGTGAATCCCACCAGGACCCTGGTTTGATAACCCCGAGCCGATAGATATCTGCTCAATGCTTCTTGAGGGTAGGCTCATTCAATTAAATAGATTAAGATTTTTCAGGATTGGAAACCTGGCCAATTTAGCAACATGGAATACTTATGTGGGTTGCATCAAAATCAAACTTAAAGCTTGGAACCATGAAACTATTTCGGAAGATGAGGCTGGTTGTGTGTGCTGAAATTTGACAGGTGAAAGAAGTAATGGCTATCATAGTGATTAAACAAGTCTCAGTGTAAGAGTGGGACAGATACAGCTTGGTATGAACTTCATAACTTCAGAGTTTGGAGTCTTATTTCACAGTCTTCCCTTTGATAGCAGTTTACGATCATAATAATCATGTGGCTAATGTTCTGTAATTCAATTACTGCACTGTTGTGAACATTAACAATTATGTAGCAGATCTGAAACACAGTGGGACAAACTGGCAGTATTCATATTTCAGTTAGTTACAGCCTATTGCATAATTACTACAGATAAGTTACTGCTTAATCCATAGCAACACAAGGAATGAATTACAACAATAATTATGTGGCTAATACCACCTCTTGAAATGAATAAAACATATAAACCCAAAATTATGGCAAGGTTACAAAGGACCTAGTCTAAGAAGTGTGTTCTTTTTCTTCAAATGAATATGAGTTGTTGCCAGCTTAGGTTTGTGTTGCTTTCTATTTCAGATCTTCGCTTTTGCTCAAAATCATTATTAAAACATGTTTCGAAACATTTTAAATTTTTTTTAGCTTTACCACTATATGTGTTTTCCTCTTAAAGTAGCAAGGACTTAGAACTCCCAGCATGGCATTTGTTAGCATTAAATAATAATGTGGGTTCACTAACATAATCCATCTCACAACTTCATACACTCCTTTGATCACTGGTCATTACATTTGGGTCACAATGAAAATAGCAGTGCTTTGAGGCAGGGAGTCCACTGCTGTGTGCATAGACTGTGGTGTATTGTTGGCCTTAATCAACAAGTTGCCACCTTCAGAAACTCCCATTTTTGACATCGTATCTCACTCAATGTCAGAGTAAATTACATGATTGATGTTCTAGTCTGTTTATCAAGGAACTCATACATTCCCTTTCTAAAATCAATATTTAAGAATAGAATAGCCCTATGATAATTTATTTTATCAATGTAAGTAAAAAATACTGTTTGCTGTTTCACCTGAAGAATTAACTCTTCAAAGATTAACAAAAAGACAGAATTGATGTAAGTGATGCTAGGCTTGGCTGGCTCAGCATTACTCATATTGGCTTTCTTCATGCAAGAAACAGGGCAAAAGTTAAACTACTGACTTCTGCTGAGCAGCATACAAAAAGAATGCAATAGCTTCCCAAGAAATGGGTGGTGAGTTACTGCAGAGACCATGAAAAGTAGTTGTTCCACTTGGTTCTCCAGCCTCTGGTGATTTGAGCCATGGCAGTGAATTTTCCTTTTCCTTGATGGAAGGGCTAAAATCTACTTAGTTACCTTTAATGCTAAAGAAAGAGCAATTAAAGTTCGAGTTGCAGTGTGTTTAAAAAGACCATGAGTAACATTTGAATTTATATTTGAACTTATGTTACCTCATTTCTACAATGCTGAAGGGTCAGAAGTACATAAGGACCGCTGTACATCCCTCTGGTCAAAAGAGTCAGCCCTGCCAGTCACTTCACTCAAAGTGTTAATATTTCTGATGGAACTTTGTAGCTGTTAACTCAGTTTCCTTATCTGTTTGCATAAACTTGTGGTGGCAGGTGGAGCAGTTGGTTTCACTAATGACTTGCTCGTGTTTGTTCTGCCCTTGGGCTTGAGCAGAGCACTACTAAGAGGGTTCTGCCAAGAGCACATACACTTCCATCAATACCAATGGCTCTTGAAAAGGATTAATTTCTTGTGCTGAGCTCTTCTGTTTTCCTAGTTGAATATAAAATTGAATCCATCTGATGATAACATGTTGCTATGACCTCATTTTAAGGAAGGTATAATTTTATTAGGATTCATTATTACAGTATTTATTTTTTAATTCCTGTCTGAATGATGTAAATTGAAAGCACTCTCTTCTAATTTGCTCCCAGTCACAAGACAAATTCTGAGTGATTAAAGGGTATTTAAGTGCAAGTATAACTGCTGAAGGCATCAGCTTATTTTCAGAACCAATGTGAAAGCACAAACATGTGCAAGTAGTAAAACTCCCTTTATGCAGAAACATCCTCATATCCTTATATTTTCTTTACTATGGTGTCCTCAGCTTCTTTCTGACCCCACTTGCAATTTTAGCAAAACCGCTCCCTTCAGGTATGATTTGGAAAATACAAACTTCTGTGCAAGGTTGCTTCTAAGTTAGACCAGAACTTACCGCTGACCTGAAAGAACCATGGGAGTTGTACTGTCCTCCAAGAACCATGAGAGCTGTAATGTCCTCCAACCTTTTCTTCTATGGATTCAACCATATATGCTAAAGAAGGTTCAGTTATATACTTGATTACTAAACATTTTAACTATAGGTCAGTGAATTCATATAGAACTCCCCACAACAGTACAGTAACTGTTCTTACTCAGTAGATGAGATTTGAGAAATATGTTTGTCATTGATACATGATTAGGACATGACTGTCGTCTAAGCTACAAATTTCAAGGACTTTTGTTTAAGCTGTGATTTCTTTAGCAGAAATAAATAAACCTTGATGTTTTTTGGTGTGTCCTCATTTTGGATATTTCTCAAGTGTCTGTCAGCTCATAGCCTGAGTCAACCTGTGACAAAATAAAAGAGAACTTTCTTTGAAAACAAAGCCTGGATAAAGACTAATGTGGGAATCTGTTCAACTTCTGAGCTCCTTGAAGTGCAGTTTTTAGCCCTATAGGTACATGTGACTGTGTCAAGATATCATCTGTGACTAGTTTGTTTAGAAGTCTGGTGACACAGGTTCCTCAACATTTTCCAAGAAGAGACGTCCCTTCCACTTTCTTTAAGCTTTTTTCTAAATATATCTTAAAAAATAGCACAGCTTAAGAAATCTAACCTCTGACAATTCATAAACTTATAATACTCTCTTCCACTAAATGAAGCCAATATTATCAACTGTGATCTGAAAATATTTTTTTTAAAGCTTAGTTTAGGTCTTGATGAATATTCTACTTCTTTCAGCAGAGATGTCTTTATTTGGGACATGGTTTTGGTGAAAAAGATGGTCTTTACTTGTAAGAGCTCAAATTTTGTTTGATTTGCTTGCTAAATCTCAGAACATCATATAAAAATTTGTTAGAAAACACTATATATGCCCAAAATAGATATACGAAACTTTAGAATGAGGGTTTAGACTCTGAAATCTCATCCTTGTTGTTATAACTTGCAAAGTGTAGTTAAATACTTATTCAGTAGCCAAACCAAAATCATCAAAGTTTGACATGCAATCAGGATTATATTGTTAACAGCTTATCCTGTGTGCTGGAAAGAATCATTTCACTATTCTTTGTGTCAGGACCTGTGTGATTAAAAGTTGGATGCACACACATTGTTCCATCGGCAACGTGCATGGTGCCTTCTGAGCAACAGATTAAAGAATCTCTGTATTTTAAATACTTTTTTTTCTTCACAATGGGAATCACATAATCCCCTCTTATCCATTTTAATAAGCTCTGCTTTATGCTGATCTAGTGAGTGAACGTTTGATAAGGATTATAAAAATGTGTTGCATTTATGTTAAATCACCAACATCGTACTTTGAATCAGACTTCAATAAAGTGTACAGAGACAGATGTATCTCCTCTCCTTGCCCCTTTTCGAAAGCACTGATCCCTCATCTAAGACTACTGTACTGTAGCTTCCAATTATAATTTAACTTAACTACTATGACTGCTTCCCTGGCTAAGGGCTCCAAATGTTTGGCTCCTTGGTGGTGGGAGGACAAAGAGTATTTGCATTCAGACCAGTTGCTGTTGGCATTAGATCATCTTCTGCAGGTAATGCTAAGGATGAGCCTTCGAATAATTTGCAGAGCAGCACAAACACATTCTCCTCCCTTTTTATCCTTTCAGTTCGAGTGCCTTCAGCTCACAAAAATCTTTCTGCAAGTTTACTAATCTTCTTGATTCTTTGTAAAAAGTGGTAGCTTTGCCTTTCATTATTTCAGTGGTGGGTGCAGACAAGTGCTCAGAGGGCCATGGAGACAGCGTTGTGAAACATTGTGAGGCTTGATCCAAAAATCTGATATGCAGAGAAGTGAATCAGGTAAAACTGCAGCTGTGCAAACTCCAAGTTTTCTTGATAACTTGCCATACTTCATTTGTGGCTATAATCTATTATTGAAACTATCAACAAGTATGGATCAATGTGGATTTGGCTGTTCCACACGGCC
This sequence comes from Cnemophilus loriae, assembly GCA_013397755.1. NCBI lineage: Eukaryota > Metazoa > Chordata > Aves > Passeriformes > Corvidae > Cnemophilus > Cnemophilus loriae. Next base: position 1,627,600 of record VZTF01017495.1, on the reverse strand, counting down.
TTACTCCGCCTTTCTACCTGTGCCTGGAGGAGCAGTCTGGGCACTGGCTGCTACAAGGACTCTCAAGGTGAGAGAAACGTTAAATACTGACTTATTGCTCAACAGATCTGACAAGAACTTAAAAAAAGCAGTATCAGCATTGCTCTCTGCTGTCCTGGAGGAGATCTTTTCTAAAATTTCCCTGCCTCTGCTTCCTCTGAGGCAGTGGTGTGCCTGCAGACCCCGATGTTCTGCTGCTGCCATGGCCCTTCCCACTTCCTATGCCCAACAACAGGAAGCGGAGCTCTCGGCTGAATTTTGCCAAGGTTTTGAGCTTCTATGAAAATGTGTTCTCTTCCATCATAAGGAATACACTTGCCATGAAGAGGTACAAAATTGGTGTTCCAGTACCTTCCTCTCAGACCATAAATAAGGCAGGATGCTCTCACGTGTATGCCAAGTAAACTGCTCCACAATACGTTTGGATTTCTAAGATCCAAACCTGTTGCTTGTTGTTTGACCACTTTCTCTCTAGAAGATTTTGCAAATAAGAGGGGGATTCCCAGCCTTGGATAACGTCAAGAGGCTGGAGGTGTTAGTGCAGCAAGAGAGCTGAGCACGTCAAGTTTGCAGTGGTGGGCAAGAGCCCGGCAGAAACTTGCCCAGAGCTCCTGTACTCCCAGCCTTGGCACAGGGCACGGCACGGGTAGATGGCAGACTTGCTCTGCCAGTGCTAGTGGAGCAAGTCAGGCACTACACAGCTCTGCTTTGCACACTGGCAAGGTGTTTTGGGACTGGGGAACTCTCCATCAGCTCCTTCCCAAGCTGTGCGCAAGACCTGTTCTCATTAACAACTCATTGTATCGATATCCTGATATTTAGGGCCTCTGATGGACTCTCAGCTTTCTTATAGCGTTATGTCAATATACATTACCTCACAGTCTCGCTAAAAAATCATTTTATAGCTGCTTGGGGTGAGATCAGATTACAGATTAAAGGAACTTTTCTGCCATAGCCGGCTGGTTTGCTTATTTCTATTCCTCAGTCCCGTGGGTCTGGAGGCTTAGATTTCTCTAAGGTTCAGTTTTTTAAGTCTCTTCCTTATTTTTTGGGGTTTGTGGTTTTTTGTTGGTTCTTTTGTTTGTTTGGTTGATTTGTTTCTGTGATTTTTTCTGTGGATGCCTTGAATTGCTGCTCTTCAAGTGGAGAATTAAAAGTGAAGCTTGAAGGATGCACAAATGTCTTCTAAGTGAATCTGCTCACTGACAAGGAGAGAATTCACGCATGGATAACCCAAATAATCCCTAGATTTCATTGACAGCAATCCCAGAACTCCAGAAGCTCTTCTGGTGATAAGAGGATGCTATAACATCCTTTATACAAATAAATTATAAATGGAATAACTATAAAGAAATGTGTTAACAATACATTTAACATCAAATAATCACAAGTCTGTGTAAATAAAACATGAAAAAGGAAGTCTGGATCTGTATTCTCTCATTCATGTATGTATCCTTTGCTAAGGTGCATAGGCCACTTCCAGTCAGCAGACATGCAGGTGATTTGATTGGCATGTGTGAGTAGAAAAGTTGGTACGAGATCCTGAGTCCATTTAAAAACGTATTTATATCACAACAGAATGTGTGGGACCAGTATTTCTGGTGAGGACCTATGTAAGCTGTAACTAATAATGAACAGATCAGCCATATAACCCTTGCCAGTCAGTCAAAAATAATGATTATTAGGTCTTCTTAATTTGTATGTGATTGCTTGGTAAGACTGAGCACTTAATTCTCTTAAAGAGATAAAGCTGTTACAGGAATATAGGACCCAAAGGATACGTATTAAAAGATGTTTCCATTGTAATGTAGTAAGCAAAAATCACTGCATCCAAAGCCTGTCTCAGGCTCTAATGCCTCTGGGGAAATTGCTGCCTTGTGTTCAACTTGGTGCTTATAAGCTATGATGCCACAGTCTATCTTAGGGCCGAAACTGGTATGAAAACATCATCCACCCGCACCCCATGTTGTGCAGGAAGCAAAGGGAGAAACTGGAGCTGACCAGAAAGTGCTGGAAACTGGATCGCACCCACACTTTGCTCTCTTGGTGTGTGAGGAAAACTTTGGGCTTTGCCTAACACTCAGCCAAGGTGTCAGGAATACCCTTTCATGGCAAACCTAAGCCTGCCCCTTGACTCCTGATAGTAATTAGCAAGCACTTTACAGCAGATTATCCTGTCAAGGGAAAAGGACCATGAACCTGTGAGCTGATTGAGAACTGTTCCTTCCAAACCAACTTTCCTCACCCAGCAGTGTGTGCTGTGAGCTGTGCTTGGGGCCACTGCAGGTCAGAGCGAAATCATCTGCTCTGGGTTTCTGTTCTTGCAGAGCAATAACCCCTCCTGGGCTTTGGATGTGGTATTTTGTAATGACATATTTGCAGCTTTCATACTGGGAGTGTCCTCAAATGCTAGATCGTAGTGCTGCAGGCTTGCTTCCTAAAGGAAATCTATTTTACCTAATTCTGTGGGTTTCTTTACTAGTGCTAACAATATTTTCCTTGTCTTAGAGCACAGGGGGTTGGATTTAAGGTTACTTGCCTAGTAAAAAGATGGCAATCATTAACATTTTAAGGTGCTCCTGAGTACCTCCAAGTTTTTATTGTAAAATATACTGTGCATGTATCACTCCTGATGGTGCGGTACAACAAACCAGCACTGTCAGCACTTGTGTGCAATGCCTTCACCCACTGTCAAATTCAAGCCATTGAAAATATGCTTTCAAAGTCTTACAAGTCCTGAGTTTGGCTTAAAAACAAGATTTCGTTTTTAAAAAATTTCTTCTGTTTCTGTGCAAATATGTAGCTGCACATGTATTGTTGGGGTGCAAGCATATGATATGATAAATGTATGAATGTAAATATAGAGAAATAGTTTGCATAGGTATGTCTTGACTACACAGCAAAGGATGTAAGAACATCAGGGGTACAAATAATGAAGCAATAATTTTGTGAAGGACATCCTGATTTCACTGATTCTCTCCATGCATAGTGCTTTGCTTTCTTTTCTGCAGCAGGAATTATTTGTAATATCTTCCTAAATTTTACTAGCAATGTTGCTGAGTTGTTTTATTTTTTTTTTCCTGGAATGACTAATAAAATACATCTTTGAAGTTCATGGGAGAACAAACAAAAAGCCAACCAAACGAAATGGGGCTGTTACTGCCTGGGAAGTCATTTTGCGATGGATAAAAGGTCAGAGTAGCTTTTTTCAGTGGATTTTCCTGTTGGGAATATTTATCATCTATGAAGTGCTGCATCTGCGACCTTTGTGAGTATTTTATCAATAACAAAGAACTGAATAATTCTACCATTTTTGAAAAACTTTTAATCTATATTTAAACAGTATGGAAGAGAAAATCTCTGTGCTCAGAGCTTTGGAGGCAAGTTGCTTACAATAAATGCTGTTTCTTACAGCCATAATTAACTTGCCACTTTTAGTTGAAGAGGCAAGAGGGTGTATGAAGTCTCCATGTTTTATGTAGAAGTAATTAATACAGTTGTATTCAGATTTAATTGCATTTTCTTGTAAGTATCTGTCAGTCATGAGCACAAGTGACCATAAGGCCCCCCAGCCTGGGGTGGGGTGCAGGGCACTATTGCTCACAGTCTGTGCTGTCACATAAACACAGCACGGGTTTGTCCCAGCGCAGGGTCTGCCCAAACTCTGTGTCACCATGAGGTTGCCCCAAACCCTGAGTTCCATCTTGTTTAAAGAACAAGCCCAACCTTCTTAATCCTGGGCTGCAGGCATGAAGACACAGAAGTAAAGATGTGGCTAGAGAGGACTTTTCCTTACTCTGTAGCAAATTAGGACACAACCTGATTTTAAAAATTTTTCTTCCAAAGCTTCTATAAAAACATTTTTAATCACTCTGGTGGCAGTTTTAATGTTTAAGTTAAATATATCTAATGATTGCATTAGTGGTAGAATGAATGTAGTCCATAATTCAGATAACCGATATCTTGAAATAATGAAAAAAATATACAAGTTTTTCTGGTCATGTAGGAAGACTTCTTTTCCTCCTGTTTTGCACACGTCATATTATACTTGATATTTAGTTATTTTCTTCTCTTGCATGTTTCTAGGAAGAGAATTCTGAGTGCATCAGACAGAACAATAAGGAACACAGATGTGTCATTGTGAAATGAGTAGCACTGTTGTGTTGAAAGTGCTTGCACAGGCTCTAATTTAACAACATAAAGGCCGTTGTGTGATTTATGGATAATGACAGTTAATGTGTCATAAATTATTAAAAATTTGGGACTAGATTTCATTTCCTAATTTTGTATTGAATTTAGCAAACTTCAGGCAAGTTCAAGGGGGAGCTAGAAGTCAAAATTCACCAAATACAGATATGGAATGTATATTCTGGTCAGTAAAAGTCAGTGAATCTGAGTCATCTCTTCTCACTCCGTCATTGAATTGACTGTTATATAAAATTATAAATAACCTTGTGACATCTGGAATTTAGCTGGATGCTGTATAGGAATCGTGGTCTCAGCAGCTTGAGTGGAATAGCTGCAAAATACAAAATAATGAAATAAAATAGCTGTAGTTATAAAGACAAACACTTTTCATAGCGTTCTAATGACAGCAGAGTGCAAACAGGGAAAGAACTGAGCAATTTGACACAATGTCAAAAACCTGAAGTCAAGGAGCAACCCTCCCAAACCTGTTTAATATTGTTTGACACAACCTCTTGTTTGGTCTCACTTGTCAGTGTTGCAAAACACATTTTCCAGGTGTCTTGAGATTCTTGTCATTTTGAAGCAGCATCTCTGCTGCAGCACTTTTTGGTAAACAAATCAGAGAAGTAACTAAGAAAATGCATCAGTGCTATTGCTAGTCAAAGAGAAAATTTTCAAGGAAGCCATTTAAAAAATAATTTCAGAATTCCAAGGCTTTGACTGCTTTTGATGGCAGAGTTATACAGGTAGTGATCATTCACCTTGCTCTCACCTTGGGTAGCTTTGTATTCGATGTCTGACAGATTCTGTCTTTAAAATCAATCCAGAAAACTCAGGATGAGTAGGTGCTGTGCTGACACGGTTAATCTGCACAGGCCAGAGGTGCCTCTTTTTTTCTCTTCTGACCAGGAACATAGTTCATGCAACATTTACTTTCCTGTAATGTGGTGTAACATGCTCCTCTTTTTTTAATCTCATGTTTCTTTATTATAAATAATAGGTAAAACAACTAAATTTCTGTTCTCAGTTTCATGTTTCAAGCTATTAAAAGGACATAGAGTCCTGTAGGAAAATACCTCACTGTACTCAGTGTGTGTATGCATGTACAGATTTATTTATGTGTACGTGGTTTGCACACAGCAGTAGCTGGGCAGAGGTTCGTGCCATTGCCATCAGAGATTTCTTGGTGCAAACACTGTCAATCAAGGAGTCTGCTGATTATTCCCCTGTGGTTTTGGAGTCAAACTCAGAAGACCTCAGCTTGACTTGCTGATGAAGTCCTGTTTGGCTTCTCCATTCTGAGTCTCAAAATATTAATGGCGTGATGCAAAAGCCATTTAAATCCTCCACGGCTGCTCCCTGTTGTGTAAAGGTAAGATCTGTTCCACACCATGGGCGTTTTCAGATATTTCCTCTTTCTTTATCACTACTTCTGTGACATGGGACTAATGGTTTTCAGCTATCCTTTATTTTTTCCTCCCCTCATTCCTATGCAGCACAAGACTTCAGGTAAAGCACTGCCTGAAGTTGCAGTAGATCAGTCCGAGATGGAAACACTTAGATGGAATAACAGTTCCACTGTATATGTGCAGATTCTTTGTGTTTGCAGACACAAGAGGTCTTGGTAGATAAGTAAGATTTAAAATAAAATTATTATCATTGCACTCAACCATCGTGTCAACTGTTTTAAATGCAGATTGGATTGTAGTGTTGTTTGCTCAAAAACTCTGGGAACAGTCAATAACAAGGAAATACTTACATTCCCTCCTCTCTTCTCTTCAGGGATTATTTAGTACTTAGTGTCTCAGAAGCTTAATAGAATCTTCCTTACCATAAATTTTAATAGGGCAGTACTGTAAAATATAAAAATGCCAATATACATTTCCTAAATATTTAACAAGATTCTCTTGCTCAATTATTTAGATCGCATCCAGAGTTCCCTTGAAAGAAATTTAAAGTTTTACATGGATTTAACAGAATACACTGTAAAGTAAACTGTACAAACATGTTTGTGTACTGACACTGCTGAATACAGAAAAAAATTTCAGTCAAACTTCCAAATTAGAATTCAAGGATTTTAGGATTTTCAATGATGTGCTAAATCAGATCAAAGTACTAGAAATTACAAAGAGATACTGGAAATGTTTTATTAATGTTTTGGCTTTTCTTTACCAATAATTTTTTATTTGTTTTCTTCTTTCTTGTATCAAACATATTTTTTTTTGTATTGTATTTTTGCTGACAGTTCTTGAAATTAAAAAGGAAAATTTAATCTGGGCCTGTGTACATTGGGAATTATAGATCACAGACTTTATCTCAGAATATTTTACTCTTTGCAAGAGAATATTTTACTGTTTGCAAATCACTTTATTTGGGAGCAAACCTATGATTTCTGTATAATCAAAGGAGCAGTCTGGAGGAGCCTCTGATTTGTTCTTGCTTCCAAAGAAAAGCCATAAACAGGGATTTTTCCCTGTGAGAATTGGTCCCACTGACCAGGGCCACTCAAAAATGCAGGTCCCCCTTGTCACAGTGTAAACCCTGATCCTGAGATGGGAAAGGCCTGAATAGTCCTGCCACTGATTCCTTCTTCTGCTCTGTAAAGTGGAGGCAAATATAGCTCAGATCCTCACTATTTTTACTTTCTTTCCTGTGCTCCATTGCAGCTCTCAAGCAGAGTTTAATGGCAATCTTTACATCCCTTGTCAAAACTCATAATTTTAAAACAATAGGAGAAGAATTATCAGGGGAATAAGTGTCTGGTGTGGGGCAGTTTTGCTTCCTTGAAGAAGGAGAATTCAGGACATTTAAAAATATAAACCCATTCCTACCAGTTATTTTTCACTTTAAGACAGAAAAGCAGCTTGTAAAGCCCATCAAATGCCTGATTTGAGGTCTAATGAGTTTTAACCTTGCTTTTTGCACAAAAAGCTTTGCAGACTTCCTGGGCTCATTGAAAAATGTGGTATTTTCTGATGCACAGATTGTTTCAAAACCACTCTCTAAAATCCCTGTGGACACAAGCACTGCTGATATTCATGCACTAGCATTTGAATCTTCCTAGAAATGCAGTTTTTTAGCTCAATTTTTTACTCCCTACTATATTCAGGAGGTGAGTTAATCTGTGACTGCATCAACATGAAGCTACCATCATGAAGATGTCGTTTTTTCTTAGTGGCCCAGAGTTTTCCAATGTCCTCGTAGAATTCAGATGAGATGGAATTGCTTTATTCCCCTTGATCAGGTATTCTGCAAAGAGAGATGGGCCTGAGCACAATGTCACACATTTAAAACACCAACAGACTGATTTAGTACTTACTGACAACTTGGGTGCACACTATAATCTTGTTTCAAGACGCTGTCTAGAGCAGTGCTATTGAAACAGTGTTTGGAAAGTCACTCTTCCAGCAGCTGCAGTGACAAATTTCAGGATTAAACAAACACACAGTATGAGAAGCTTCTTTTTAAGGAGCTGGGTGCTGGAGGAATCACAGGATTCAGGAATTATCAGGAATAAGCTGTGTCCATGTCCTTTTTCATCTTCAAGGTGCTGGTTATGTGGTTTTACACAGCATCGGTAAATGACATGGATTTAAATGTAAGGTATAAACATACGTAGAAAAGGCTGCTGCCTGTTCCCAGGAGTTTGCTTTAAAGGAGGAAAGCCAGCTTTCCTTGTGCTAGTGGCAAACCCTCTCCACATGTTAACCCCAGAATTGGATTGTCTGGGGATGGGTAAAATCAGCGTGAGAGGAAGGTGAATCCTCATCAGGGATGAAGAGAGACGGCAGAGAAGCATTTGGAATATGGGTGTGTTCATATATGTGACTATTGTTGAGAGGATCATGAATAAATTCAGATTGTGCTTTGTTTTCCAGACAAATTACCTCCTCAGAGTGAGAGGGAATCTTCTCCATCTGAAGGGAAACTGTGGAGGTAAGCTCAGGCAAGCTGTTCCTTGTAAGACCCAGACTTCTGCCTTGCTGGTACTCTGTCTACTTGCGGGAGGAGTAGGGGAACCAAATTCAGACCCAATTCACTGTAGAATAAGCGAATTCATCTTAGATGCTATAATTTTGTGCTCTGGCAGGGTGATTTAGTCCTGTGCTCACTGGGACTGCTCTCCATGTCTTCCACTGTCACAAATTCACTCTTGAGGTCATCTGTTTAATCCTCAGCGTTATGACAGACAAGAAGGAGAAATTTCAGTATCAGGTGGGAAGTGGAGCATTGTTCTGTATGAAGAAATATAGGCCCTGGTTCACTATAGTTATGTTGCAGTAATAATTGAAAATACCTTGAAATACAACATAGGGTGAGTCCCTAGAGAACTGTGGGGTGCAACCTGTTATTAGGCCGGCCCTGTGCAGATTTAAGGGGCATAAAGGAGCCTGAATAGAACTGAAATGTAAACCCTTCTCTAGTGAATAAGACAAGCTGTAAGACACCCCTTGCTGTGCTAGTCATGGGCTGGGTGTGTCTGGGGGGGACATTAGAGAATTATTTGTGTTTGAAAAGACTTCAAAGATCATAGAGTCCGACTGTTAACCCAGCACTGCCAAACCCACGACTAAAACATGTCCCCAAATGCTGCATCTACACATCTTCTGAATCCCTCTGGGGACAGCGGCTCCACCACTGCCCTAGACAGCCTGCTCAATGCTTGACAACCCTTTTGGTGAAGAAATTTTTCCTGATATCCAATCTAAACCTGTCCTGGTGCAACTTGAGGCAATTCATTTTTGACCTAGAATCATATCACAGAATGGTTTGGGTTGGAAGAGGCTTTAAAACTCATCCTGTTCCAACTCCTGCCATGGGCAGGAACACCTTCCACTATCCCAGGTTGCTCCAAGCCCTGTCCAACCTGGCTTTGGACACTTCCAGGGATGGGGCAGCCACAGCTTCTCTGGGAAACCTGTGCCAGCACCTCAGCACCCTTACAGGGAAGAATTTTTTTGTAATACCTAATTTAAGCTTGCTCTCTGTCAGTTTGAAAAAAGAAAAGCATCCCTACACATCCTGGTATCCCCTGCTTCAGCTTCCATGGAGAAGATGGCAGTTACCTGCTGTTCAAAGAGCCTGAGGAGGTTTAATTTTGTAATTATTATAATTTGCGGCCTTGAGTTGTGTAATCCTTTATTAATATTACGCATTATAAAAAATCAGCTGTATAAATGCTAATGTATAAAGCTCCAATTAAAGGAGCAAATAGAGCATTGTAAAAAATTTCTCTCAGTGCAAAAAAAGCAGCTTTCATCTACTTTTCTGGTTTTGACACTTGTAGGAGTGATCACTTTTCTTTTTTTGAGTACTCATTATTTATGTTAAATATTTTACTTATTACTAAACCACTGCGAATTTGTTATTTTTACCTTTTGAAAAGCAGATTGTTTTTACAGTCAGGAAGAAATGAGAGCCATATAGTGTTTATTCAAAGAATTATTGAAAAGAAAGAGGCAGAAAAATCCAGACCAGTAAGAAAGCCATGAGGCTTACCATTACCAATAAAATTTTACCTTGTATATAAAAGTGCATGTGTGTCTCTTGGGTCAAATCCAATGCACTCTTTGTGCTTTATTAGTTCCTTTGATGTCAAAGGGACCAACTCTAGCTGTTGAAAATAAGGTAAGAATTATAATTTACTGCTTCCAGAAGCTCCATCAATTGTGTATATCCCTGGGCAAGCTGGATATTTTGAGACACCTGGAAGACCAATAACCAAACTCTATTTTCACTGCTGGCCAATCTGAGTGTATAACCTGTACAAACTATATCCAAGGACTCCTGTTGAATATCTGTTCTGCTCTGCTGCTATTCACTTCTGACTACTTGCAATATTATAGATTTATTCTGGATGTGAATGCAAGTTGCAAGACAATATATTGATTCAGAATACCTAGTAATAGAACAGTAATTGCTTTGTTTTAAAATTAAGTGACCATACTCATTTTAGAATCTATAGTATTTCATCATTTCTAGTGGTATCATGATATGAAATAGAAGACTCCACAGCCAATTACCCTCACAGAAACAATAATCCATGTTGTGTTTCACAAACAAATGACAATCAGGAAAGCTGCTCTTACTTATCAGAAATGCATCTGATTTGAACAAATGTTCCCTTTCCAGGGAAAGAAGAGAAAAATAATATGTACCTTTTGAATTATTTGTAGATACTTACATATGTTAACGGAAACTATTTTTACTTTTGCTTATATAAGTATGCTTCAGTTTTATGCTAAACTAATAAAGCAGCTTGGAATTAGATCTACTCTATAGCTTTTTTTATGAATACAAATGCAATATAAAAGAATTAGTCTTCAGTAAATAATAGGTTTTTCACTCCATTACCATATTTAACAAGTAGAGGAAAAAAAAGCTCTGCTCCCAGTCCTCAGTTATGGTGTTCTGCTGGAAATGGGGTCTGATGCATTTTTCTGCTTTCAAAGATTAAATTCCCTGTGGCACACAGACTGCATATTTTCTGAATTGTGGACTAATTTGCATTTTTTAAAACATCTGTTTATGAATGTCTTTGTGATAATAATTACTATTTACAAAGTTTTAATCAGGAGAGGGAAAATTTTAAGTGAAGAATACTGGAGGGAACAGATTTTTACCTTCTGGTCATTACTGCCACAATTTATTCTTCTGTAGTCTGCCATTTCATTTCCCCCCATTCCCCCCTACTTATTTTGTCTCCATTTGAAGCACATTTCCTTTCTCATTTTAGTTTTTTTCTCCTGTTACCAGCGGTGGCATGAAAACCCAGGGCTGAAGCTCCTGTTGTACTTGGTAAACAAGACCTTGTTCGAGAGGGGAGGAGAGGAAGGGTTTACTGGGGTAGGGTGGGGGGGGTTGCTTTCAAGAAGATGAACTTCTTTAATAAAATTGGAGGAACACAGGAACCTGATGTGACTGCTGGACACAAGGCAGGCACGTACTGAGTAAAGAATCGTCAGTGGTAGTGTAGCTGTTTACAACAACCTGGTCAGAATCCTACCAGGTACTTCAGAACCTCTAAATGAGAAAAAACCACATCCTATAGCCATACAGAGCATCAGAAAAATCTAATAATGGGGCTTATTCTTCAAAGCAAGAAACAATAACTAAGCAGCTTTAAGTGTTTTTCTTCTCCAGCTCCTCAGCTGGGGGAGGACTTTACAAAAGATGCCCTGAGCCAGTTGTGCACAAACAAGTGGAAAATCTCATTAGATTTTAACACCTTGAAGGAGCTGCACTTTTTTATAGTATAACCATTTTCCTTTCAGACCCTCCAGCATCTTAATCAATTAAGCACCACAGTTCTGACACTGATTCATAGAAAGGTTAGCATAAAGTGTTTTTGCAGTGCAGAAAACATATCTTCAAAGGTGATGGAAAGGGACTTTTGTCTACATGAGAATAAGTCCCAGTGTTAACCGACACTCTCTTGATTTGCTGCACATTTTTTGGTTTTGCAGACACAGGACCTGAGATTTCTGGAAGTGACAGTGAGAAAAACAAGAGGAAAAGTCTTTGGCTTTTTTATCCATGATAGAAAGAAGGATGACCGTGTCTTAATCCTCCTCTCCCCCTCTTTGCTCCCAACAATTTTGCTAACACGGGCCGATTAGTGTAAGGTAAAATATTGTCATGGTCAAGAAGCTGGAAATTTAGTATGTTACTTAGCTGAGAAAAATAGGCTACTGCTCTGTCCTTATTGGAAAAAAACCCAAAAACCTGGAGTCTTTAAGTTGGCCAAGTCAAAATGGGTGACTTGGATAGAAAGCTTAATGAAAATTCCATAAATTTCAGATGAGGTCAAATCTCTGTTCTCTTTCTCTTTTTACACAAAGGCAAATGTACTAATCCTCGTCTCTGCCTGTCTTGTACGTTGTTACAGTTCATTCAAGTGAGTAGCACTGCTGCAGAAAGCTCTCCATCCGTCCTAATTAAGACAGGCTGCACAAAACATCGCTAGGTGGAACAAAGCATAGCATCTACTTGCAATGCTGTCTGTAACTCCATTACATAGCTTGAGTCCTTTAGCCATCAATTACCTTGGAGTAAAACACTTGAGGCCGACAAGTCCTTTGTGGAGGTGATGAAGCAAGGTGCTGTAATCCTGAGCTATCATATTATCCCAGGATTTTTGCTAAACAGAAATAACCAAAGTAGAGTAAAATTTATATGCTAAGTTTTTTTCTTTTAACTCATGCTGTATGGTTTCTCTACCATACTTAGGAGATTTGTTGGATAACGTGTGGTATCTCACTGAGCAACATCTACATCAAAATTGTGCCGTTTTCTCTCTTTTTCTGATGGTTGGAGTGGTGAGTAAAATGCTTTGCTTCGTTTTTCAGATGTTCTTGTTTTTCAGCTTCTGGAAAAAGTGTGCTTAGAAGACTATATTTTATTCAGAGGAGAAAGAAAGGAAGAATTTTGATTCACCTTTCCATGTGTAAGAACTCATTTCAAGGTTGTGGACTTCGGCCCAGTAGTGTTTCAATTTGAAAAGTAACTCAGAATTAGAGGAGGCCAAGAATTTCCTTCCATTAGGGTTATGTAGTTGAAAAGTACATTCCCAGTTTTTCTTGTTTCTTTTTTTTTGTTGTTTCCTCTTTTTTCTAAGGAGAAAATTTTAGTAGAATTGAAAGGTTTCCCATTTCATACAGCTAAAGCATTTTGGGTTTTTTTCGATTATGCATTTGCCATCCACAAGGGAATTCAGATTGAAAGGAATACTTTATACTTTTTCTTCTTCAATGGAAAAAAATGTTAACACAAACTTTTAAAACTATGTGCACTGGCTTCCAGCAGTACAGACTCATTTCTGATCTGCACGTGGGCTCTGGGACTGCAACAGAATGAAGCAATTCCCCCACACCCACTCCTCTCTGGCACTGAAGGGTACCAGTGGCTGGCTGGTGATCGAAAGACATAAACTATTTCAGAATTTCCAAACTTAATATTGTCTGAAAAGCCAGCAGAAAATGTAGATGGATGGCTTAAGTTTTTATTCCTTATCTAAGAAAGAAATATTAAAATGTTGGCATTTTTGTTGGAAATTGGGAAATTGCACAGCTCACCAGGAGAGGAACAGCAGTCACACCACAACCCCCTTGTGGGAGAGGTCACTACTGGTAGCTGTCACTTCCCATCCACTTTACAGGCTGTAACATTTGTCCGCAGAAGAGAATCACTTGAAAGGCTCAGCAGCATCATCACTCTCATATTTCCTCTTGCATTCTGTGTTTCTTGTGATGAACATCATGAAATTGCCTGCCTGTTTTTGTTGGGTTTGGTTTTTTTTTAATTTGTTTGGTTTTGTTTTTTTTTGTTTGTTTGTTTTTTGTTACCACAGCTGTGACAGCACAAAACCTCACGCAAGGCAAGGCTAACAGTAAGAACAGTTTTAAGGCCTCTCCAGGAGTAGACAAGTGCCCAACACAGCATACCTATGTGTTATTCACCCTTCAGACCTTTTGTTGTTTGTTCTGCTGCGTCTGGAGCAGAGTACCACTAGTGGCAGCCTTCCTCTGCAATCTAACACACCGTCCTTCAGCCCCTCTCATCCTGAGACAACGGGGAGCCTTGTCTGCACTTAGTAGAATCAAGTATTTATAGAGAGAGAAAGAACCCCCCTGATGACACAAGGAAGATCTAGCAGGAGAAATAATTTGAGATAGCAGTGGAAAGAGGATGAAGAGCAAGAAGAGGAAAGATAAAGGCAGAGGAAGAGACAAGATCAAAAGAGAGGGGAGATGACAAGTGAGAGCAGAACTGTGAGGGAGAGAACAAGGGAAATGCTGCAGCAGCACTGGGAGACTCTAAAAAATGTTGAGCCTTGGTACATTCAGAATTCAACTTTCCTTTAGCGATGCGTGGAACAGTATGTCCAGACGGAGCTTTAGCCTCTACGTGTAACAAAGCAACCACTTTTATCCATTATTTAAACACAAGGTGTCAAGGCTGACAGTGCAACTTTGCCCAGTACAAGGGCAGGTGTCTTGTTTCCTTTGGGGGAGAAAGACTACATTTCCTTTGCTATGTCTGGACGTGTCTCCTGCAGCTGCACCTTGCAGAAATAATGCAGGACCGGATGCACAAGCTTTGTCACACAGGACCTGCAGTCAAGTCCTGCCTGCTCACATTTGCCCAAGAAAAGATAGATATTCCTTTGAAAGCAAAAGGCAGATTGGGTATCTGCCTTTTCATATTACCTTTAAGATTAAGAACATAAGCGGTGCTTTATTCTTTGTCTTTTAAGATGCCATTTAACTTTCCCAAGCAGCTGATTACACATTAGGAATGGGAGGACAGGAAGGTGCTTTTTGTCTTATCTCTGTGATTTATGGTTGAGCTCTCAAACCACTGGATTCAGACACCTGAAACCCTCACTCATCTCACCAGCTCTAAAGAGAAAAGTGCTTCTGGTTTTGATTTATTCTAGAAATACATATTTTTTATTATGAAGCACAAATTTACTATAATGGCTTTCAGATCCCTGAGGAGAAGCTTTTCCAGACTGCTACACATATTGATAATGTAATACAATATATTTTCCCTTATGGCTTTGAAGTGCAGGTATCAAAAACCCAACTTGAAAAAATCTGTTTGAAACTTGCAAGTCACTCTGTGGAGGTGATTTGTGCTGTAATGCCTGCAGACTGCTCTGTCTGTATTGGATGGAAAACAGCACCTCAATATTGGCAATGCTGAGACAAGGGGCATCCAAATGCTTAGTTTTATAAATGTTTTGTTCCTTTTTGGGGCATCATTTGTTTTATATCTGCTTCCCTATGACTGGCATGGCACTGTGTGATTCATCACGACATGACAAGAAACACGCCTCAAAGATACAATATTGTTATCAGGAAAAGAGAGCCCCTTTTGGCATTAAGAAAATTTAAGGACACAGTCTATAGGTATATATGTGTGTAGCTCTCATTGGAATTAAATGCCACTTCTGTTCAGATAAGAAGTGAAGAATGTAAGAGCTTTAAATTGTCAGTGAAAAGACATGACAAGGTTTACCAGGGTCTGCTGAGTGAAGTCAGCTGCCTGGGACCTGTAGGTGCCACCAGCCTCACTGAGGGGATTGGTAGTGGGACTGTCCTCAGAGGGACCCCTGCACAGTGCCAGCACTAGACATGGACACACTTCTTCCCCCTTGACAATTCAAGTAGAATTCAGAAGAGCTCGTCTTTCCAGAGCATGTCTTCAACAGGGTGTCACAGAGGGGCTGGAGCACTGCTCTTATGAACACAGGCTGAAAGAGGTGAGGTTGTTCTCTCAAAAAGAGAATGCTCCAGGGAGACCTTATGGCACCTTCCAGTACCTAAAGGT
The DNA here is from genome assembly GCA_013397755.1 of Cnemophilus loriae. Taxonomy (NCBI): domain Eukaryota; kingdom Metazoa; phylum Chordata; class Aves; order Passeriformes; family Corvidae; genus Cnemophilus; species Cnemophilus loriae. The sequence goes on along the minus strand of VZTF01017495.1, from coordinate 1,612,039 downwards.
GCTACAAGAGAGCTGGAGAGAGACTTTTGATAAGGGCATGGAGTGATAGGATAAGGAGGAATGGCTTTAAACTGGAAGGGGGTAGGTTTGGATTAGATAAGGGGAAGAAATTTTTCCCTGTGAAGGTGATGAGGCACTGGAACAGGTTGCCCAGGGAAACTGTGGATACTCGATCTCTGGAAGTGTTCAAGGCCAGGTTTGATGGTGCTTGGAGCAACCTGATCTGGTTGGTGGCATCCCTGTGCATGGCAGGGGGTTGGAACTAGGTGATCTTTAATGTCCCTTCCAATGTAAACCATTCTGTGATGGTCTAAATACTTCCTGTCTGCCCACCATTCCTGCCTGCTCCATGGCTCTGGGAATGGCCATCTTCTGCAGTTTGTCAGGGAGGTCCAAGGTGCAGCTGAGAAGTTGAGTTTACAAAACAAGGTCAGGACCAGCAAGGTACCTCATGGGACTCAAGTGTGGGCTGGAGAAAGGAGGAATCTGCCTGGGATCTGGGGAGCACCCCTGGAGCCATGGCAGTGCAGGGCATCCCTGCAGCCCAGGGCATGGCTGCACTGTCTGGAAGACCATCTGCTTTCCAGAAAAGCAGAGGTTTTCAGCAGCATTAATTTGCTTTGCTTTCAGTGGAGTTTCCTCGAAAGGAGAGCTAAGAAGTTGGCAAACCTTCAAGACATTCCAGGAAATACAGCATGTTTCTAATTCACATTGTTTAAGCATCTGAGAAGCTTAAAAACACCCCCATCCCAGTGCAGCCATTTCAGAGGCCTTTGGGGGACAGAGGTTGGCTTTAACCCCAGCTCCTGCTGTAAGTTTGTAATCACCTTTTTGCTGGAGGTTCTCAATATGTGTTTCCCATTTGCTGGTGTAGGGCATGTTTGAAAGCCCACAGAATTACTGGCAGTGTTTATCTTTCTTGTCTCAGGCACTTTTATTAGACCCCCTCTGTAAACATTCCCTCTAGTAAGCACATTTTCCAGAGCATATTTGGGAAGCAGACAGAGAGGACTGGGATATTTCTGTAAAGACATGCTTTTGGCAGCACTGAGCCAGGCCACTGGCCAGGAGCTGGCCAGGGACAGGTGAGCACATCAATCCCACTGCTGCTGGGGAAGGAACCTCGGCATTAAGCACCATGGGGTGTTGCTAATCAATTAAATGCTTACATCAGAAAGAGAAACATTTCTGAAAGTTAACTCAAAATGGGATTCAGTCCATCAGTGTTCAGATTCAAAATATTTGGATAATTGGGTTCTTTTGTATTTCAATGCTTTCATGCTGTTCTTCTCGCTGTACCATTCTAAGCAGGTGAGTGAGTGCTTTTGGGCTGTTTTCTGGGTGTGATGAGGAGCTGAGCTGAGCTTCCTTTCTCACACTGTGTCTCCAAAGGCAGCTGCAGAGACCAGGAGCTGCCTGAATGCTCAGTGCACCTCTTTCCCTTCCTTACATTTATTTCTTCTCTTTACTGGAGCTATAAGAGGCATCAGGGCTTTAGCAGTCCCCAAAGTGCATCTCCTGAAGCAGAGGTGCTCTGGATGGGAATGCTGTGAAGCAGTGTAGAGAGCTGGTGGGGAATACACTGAGGGCAGGAGCTGGGGCAAGTGGTTAATGGGAACCATTTCAGAGTAAGTTGATGCTGAAGCTGCACTTTAGGAATTGCAAGAGGTGTGAGATGTTTCAGCAGTACCAACAAGAAAAATCACGACTTCTCAACAGCTACCACATAGTGGTACCAGAGGTATCTCCAGCATTTCCTACTGCACAGGCAGGAAATCTGGCATGTCACATATAACCCCATCCCTGGAGTCAGAACAGGGAGTAAGTGCAGGGTGATAAAGCCCTCGGTAAGGGCTCACTTGGAAATCAGACACATGAAAACCAGATCCTGTCCTTTGACATTACAAGGAAAGAAAGGAAGGAAGGAAGAGAAGGAAGGTTAATAAGCTTAATTTGTCTTTTGAGTGCAGCAATCTTCAGAATTAACTTTCCAAATAGGGCCATGACCCACACACTGGTTTCTCAATGCTGCTCCCTCAATATAAATGCAGAAATAGTACAATAACCACACTGTGAACTATCCATTTTACATTCAATCTGTCTGGGTTCAGCATTTCGATACAAAACACCATTAATCATAGTGCCAGAGCTGAAGAACCTTGTGCCTCTAAACATTTTACAGAAGGAAGTTTCCCATGGGTGTCAAGGCTGTCATGTAAATCTTTCGGGACAGAGCATCTCCATCCTCTGCAGTGGTTCCTGGCTATGTCAGAGTCTTTTCCAAACTGCAAGCTGCTGTGTGCTCAACAGAACCACACAACACAGGGCTGGTTCCCCTTACATTTTTGCTTGGCATGAGCCACGATTCGGTCCCAACCGCAGAAAGGAAGTCAAATCGAACAAGCTTTCCAACAATTTCAAGATGCTCTGGGATTCCAGTGCTAAGCACATTGAAAAGAAGCACTACAGAAATTAGTACAGGTAACAGCCACAGCACCATGCAGAGAGAACTCTGGAAAGCTGACTCTACTATCCTAGGACTGCTGAGCATCTGGCCCTTCTTCTATATTTTGTGTCTCATTTTATTAGTAAAAACACTATTTCATTCCAGCATTGACTTAGGGAGGAAAAGAGAGGCTGAGGAAGAAGATTAGCATGTGAAATGTGCACTGCTTGACAACACTGGTTTCAACAAGCAGAACATAAGAGGGGAAAACCAGACTCCTGTTTAGCTCTTTTGGCTGAAAACCTGGGGTCAGTGTGTGCATCACTTCTGGCCACCTGTGCAGTGAAACTCAGCTCCACCCCATGTGTGCAGTGAATCCAGATGGCTCTGAACACAAGTGTAAATCAGTGTTCTTTCCAGCAGGGATAACAGATCTGGTACCGTGTCTGTCACCCTCCCAGCCCTGCCAGAGTCCTTTCCTGGTCACTGACAGCAGCCCCCATCTCTGCAGCCCATTCATTCAAATTCACTGATGAAATGTTAAGGAAGCTCAGCTCTAGCAGTGTAATGTTTTGCTTACAGAAATGATGATACTCTAAATAAAAATAGTTTGAGATCCTGGCAATGTGAAAACTATTATAAAACAAAAAACTATTTTGCATCAAAACAGTCTGTAATGTTCCTAGAGAAATACACAAAAACCTGTATCTTGAGCTTTCTTGTGTGAAAATCAGGGAAAGCCCCAAAGTTGTGCTTCATGTAGCTCCAATCCCACCTTCTGGGCCAGCTGGCAACCCTGGAATTGCAGGTTGTAGTTGCTTCTTTAATTGTTTTCCAATTATTCATTTTAAGATTTTTAAACAAAATCCCAGGCCATTCAGTTAACATCATGCCACAGTGCACACACTCTGCCACCCATCTGCTCAAGTCATCTTTAACTGACACAGTCTTATATCTGGTATTCACAACTATCAAACAAATCTCCAACAGAATCCACCTTCTGTTCCCACCTAGAAAACAGATTTTGCCATTTTTTATTCTCACACCTGTGAAGCTATCAACAATTTTCCACTGGAGATTTGTCATTGGTGAATGTACATGTTGGGAACTGAGGTTACTTTAATACATTCACAGAAAACTGAAGTGATTGCTTATTTTAAGACCAGAAAGGATTATTGTCTGCTCTGGCCTCTTCTGTAACACCATCCATAAAACTTCACTGCTCTAAATCCTGATATTGTTTTAATACTAATACTTGACGAAAGTCTGTCTGTTAGAAAAAAAGTTGGTTTCTACTTAATATTTCACTTGTAATAAATACACATTGTTATCCTGGGTATTAGCTACTCTCACTGATAAAATTTTGCACCTTAGTTTTCACTCCAAAAATACTGAATTTTGACAACAAAGACTTTGTTTTATGTAGAATGAAAAGCTTTCCCATGCCCCTGCTAGCTTTTCCACAAGTTCTTAAAATCTACACTTGTTGCATCTAAACCTTTGCTTTGGATAAATATTTGCAGGCCCATTTTTTTTTTTTTAATCATAAAGCATATGCCTAACCTTTGACTACTCTTAAAGCTATAAAATCTAAGTAGTCAATCACACTTTTTCCTCAGTTGTGGCTATATAAAGACAATATACTTGACAACAGTTGTGAATGTAAAATAACATTGCCTCCTTAGTCTGACCCTAATCTCAAGAGAAAAAACAAGTGATCCTTATTGCCTTCCTCACATTGCACTATGTTTTTCTAATCTTGCATTCTGTGCCTGCCGGTAGCTCCTTTCCCAGGAGGAAGCTCCTTCACCCAGGAAGTGCCATGGTGCTCCCTAGGCAGTAGCTTTCCTGCTCTTCTCTGGCCTTGCTGTAGCTCTACAAGTTTTCCCCTTGTTTTCATGATATGGGGCACCTTGTGAACTTTTCAGGTAGGCAGCTCAAAAATAAAATCCAACAAAAAAGAAGCAAGCCAGGAGCAAGTAACTGTTTTCACAAAGCTTAATTAAAATGTGGAACTAATTGCTAACAGATACTGTGGATGCTGAAAGCTTGATGGGTTCAAGAAGTGAGTAGACAAAACTATGGGGGAGTGAATTCTACCAGGACTAGCAAACACCTGGAAGCTCTGAATCAAGAGGTCACTCAGCACAGGTCTCCTAAAGCTCAGGTCGTTAGGAAAGGATCAACATCTGTATCTCTCCTTATGTTCATGGTCAAGTGCTGGCTCATCAGAAGCAGGGAGGTGCTCGTGTAGGTGCTGCAGTATATCATCGGTTGTGTTGCAGCGTCCTGCTACCAAAGGATGGGTGTGATGCCAGCTACAGAGGTGTGAAGGCTTTGAGTGCTCTTGGCTTAACTTTCATGAGGATTTATTGACCACCTCTCTGCATTTGAAGCATTCCTTGGAGCAGGCTGCAAAATGTATTATAATATTTCCTATGCTATGGCTTGCAGCAGCTTTCCTGAAGCACAGAGTGATCCTTTTATTTCTCCTTTTGTTGTTATTATACTTAAATATGAGGAGATTTGAAGAAAAACAATGTTACAATATTTTTTGAGTTGTGTTTTTTAATGATGGTTGTATTGGTGGAAGTAGTCTGTGCCCCTGATATTCCTGTGTTATCCTGCAAGGGAATTTGGTCTCTGTTTCTTGTGTCTACTAAATGAGTACCTTATGTTTGGGAGTCTTCTGTATGTAGTTACCTGTGCACTCTAATTGTGATAATACTGCCAGTGATTTCCTGTCCCTATAACTTTATGGCATTTCTAAAAGAAAAAGCGTCAGTGTTTTTCTGGTAGTGGCATAGATCAGGCTGATGTTTGTAAAGGGCTTACTTTATACAAGGCCTTGGCTTTCTCAAAAATAGTTTTCATTTAATTAATCACTCTTATTCCTCCAAAATTCTATTTTTCTGATGTTGCTAGAGGTGCCAATGTTTAAGATACATCATTCCTGCTTGTTTAATCCTTTAATTTTGCTAAGAAGTATCGTCCCACATTTCATATCTACACAAAGTATTTTCTTATATTCCTCTCCTTCCCACTAATGATGTATGGAATAACTTTATGGAGCACGCACATGATGAATAAAGATTACTTATATGGTTTTTGTACATTTTCCAGATGGCATTTGTAAAGGAATAGAGAGGCAGAACAAGGCGAGGCAAAGAAGCAGGTAGGCGAAGAGTGAGCTATAAACAGGATATTACATACGAGCTTAAGAGCAGGTGTATTTGTAGAGGGCTCTAACTGTGTTTGCTGCTGATCCTGGTGCTATGGAAATTTGTGCTGAGTTTAAGGGGAGTTGATGATTTCACTCTCCATCCTCTGCAGTGTGGAATGTGCAGTGATGCCCACTGGAGCCCCATGTTGTGCTTTTAGCCCTGAGCTTGGCACAGACACACAAGCAGTGACAAAGGGATGTTGCTTTGGCATGTTGATGCATGCTCTGGGTACTAAACCAAGTCTAAACTATCAAATTATTTTTCTCTACCATGTATTTATACATGCAAAATTTTAACATAACTGCCATCCATTTGTTCTGGCCTCTATAATGAAAGTTAGCCCATAGTACAGCTCCATATTGCTCCTGTGCTCAGGCTGAGCTGTGCTGCTCTGCCTGGACTGTGTGTATTGTTATCCAAAAGCATTCCCATTTTTCAATGCTTCAGAACCACAGGGTCTAGTTCAGCAAACCTTAAGCCCCATGAGCAATCCCTTGTCCACTGAAATCAATGGAATCCCTTGTGTGAATAAGGATTATGCTAGTGAATAAAGAGTTTTCGGATCATGGCCCTAACCCTTTTTTAATTAACCCTCTAAGAAAGAATTTATACAGGAAAACTCTGTCTCAGTGGTGAGCAGTCAATAAACCATGTCTTCGTAACTCCTTCCTTCCTTTATGGGTCCTTTGTGTGAGGCTTAAGTGAAATGGATCTCACTCTATATCCCTTCCTTGCTCCCTTCTGGCCAAGCCAATCACTTTATAAATGTCATAATTTCTCTCTATTGTTCCCTTTTTGGGTATATTTGCTCTTGTCTCATTCAGTGACTGCTAGCTCAACTCTTTTTTTGCATTAGGAAAAAGAAAGCAGACAAAATGGACTGAAATATCAGGAAGAGAGTTTATTTTAACCTCTGGGAATCAAAAGACTAGTTTTTATCTTGAGAATCCCATAAGTCAGTTTTTGCTACATGGAAATTTCTACTTCCAGTGTTTCACTATCACATATGATCTGTCCTAAATATAAAGTTCTAGGATTTGGAGGCTTAACTTCCAAGTAATCTCCTATAATTTTCTATCTTCAGGTTCACCTCAATGCCTTAAAATGTCACACTTACTGTTTGCCATTACAGATAACCACAGTGGCTCGAAAGTAAAACCAGCAGATGACAGAAAATAGAATAATACTAATATGTGCTTGTTTAGCTAAAGTGTTTTCTGATAGCATTGCAGCCTAGAGAATCAAAAGTGTTAGGAAATGGTGGAGATAGAGAAAATGAAGATCTCCACTGCTCCTCACAGAAAAGTGTGGATTTTACTGCAATCTGCAGGACATAAGGGATTCCTAAACACTGCAAACAGTATAATGTTGTTTTCTCAGTGCTGAAATGAAGCTGAAAGATAAATGAAATGTTCTGCTTTTACGTGAGTCAACAGAAGTATTCTATTCTTTCTGTTTTCCAATTACCCACAAACAGTTTTTTAATTTCTCAGAGTATTTGTAGCTCTCTGTAAATTGTAAACACTCTGTCATATGCTTCCTGCTTTGTTTGTGTGTAGCTGCCTGGCTGGAATTGTATCCCTTGGTATGATGGTCTTTCCTGGTTTTTAACTGGATAATTGTGGCTTAATCACAATGTTTCCTAGTGAACGTGCAGATGTTTGCCCAAAATTAAGTGGAATTAAGGTTGCAGAAAGACTTATGAGAAGAAAATTTCAATTCATGCAAATATTTGCACGTGTATGGATCGAACAGAAGGTTTGAACGTCTTGATTCAAGACAGTCACAGGATAAAATATTCATTAATTTTTCTGCTGTTGTTCCAAACCTTAGCAATTTTATTTTTAGGAAGATGGTAAGTGGCTTAGCTGATCCATTGAGAAGCAATGTCAGTTATGTCATGGACACTTATTTAATCTTAGAGAATAACAGGGATGTCATAATGCTCATACTGGCCTCAGCCCAGTTCTTCCTGAAGGCTACCTTGCACTTTATTTTTTGTCTTTCCTCTGATCTCTCTTTGAACCCATTCCCTCTTTTCTTCTCTCTGCTTAGACATTCGTAGTGTGTTCAAAATAATTGATTTGAAGATTTATGTCTGTAATGACCAAGTCTCGTTTTCCTTTGTTTTTCTGTCTTTTTTTTTTTTTCTTTCTGCTGTCATGGTTGTTAGAAATAGAGATTTCCTCCTAAATAAATGCAGGCACAAGTATGGAAATGTAGTAGATAGCTTCTGGTGCTTCAGCTTTGAAGGAAGCTGTCTTTGGAGAGGTGTTCAGTGGAGTATTCCTCCTTTTAAATATTCTCAGGAAATCCAATATTTTTCCTTTTCCTTGGGCGTGTTAGGCAAAGACAGTAGATTTATGCCTGCAAGTTTTACAGCTTGGGAGTACTCTGCAGAGAACCTTTTTGTTTTGTTATCTTTCTGGGTGCACCTATTATTTGCTGGGAAAAAACACCCCAATTCCACAATTTCCACCTTTGCAAATGGTCTAAGGGTATTCTCAGGTCTGTCTTTCTGGTAACAATCTGCAAGCAGGGATTTATTAGAGTAGAAAGACCAATTTTTCTGGTTTGACTTCCCCCAAGTCAGACAGGGTGGTGTGGTGCAGCAGCTGGCCCCAAATGCTGTTATTGCCCTCTCAGCTCCATGCAGCTTTGAATCCTGCTGTGGGGCATGTTAAATACCATTGTAAAAAATGTTTATTGTTATTATTCTGGAATAAAATCTGCACTAGTTTAACACAGCCTGGCTTTTTGGTGGGGGTGGGGGAAGCCACAGAGGCGGCTTCTGGGAGAAGCTCATCGAAACTTCCACCATGTCCGACAGAGCCAATCGCATGACGGCTCTGAAGATGGACATGGTGGTGGCCCAACTGAAGAAGCTGGCAATGCCTCTGTGATGACATATTTAAGAAGGAAAAAAAACATGCATCGTCTCTTCTTCCGAGGGGTGGGCAGGCTGTCCAGGTGCTGGGAGCGGCCATGCAGCCAGGGCCACGTGGCTGCTGCCGTCTAGGCACAGCTCGCAGTGAACTTTGCGTGCTTAGCCACTTTTGGCCAGCCGTGCTGCAAACAGAAGGGCGCAGGTGGCAGCAGTGGCTTCTCCTTTTCGGTGCCCCGCATGAGGAGAGGTGCTGAATGGTGCCAGCGCCGCCACGGCGGGGACCACGTGGCAGACAGTGAGGGGCATGACGAGCAATTCCCCGATGTGGAACGCGGACGAGATCAACTTTTCAGGGCTGCAGAACCCTATAAGAACTTTTCAATTGATAGAACTTGAGAACAAACAAACCTACGGACAACTATTTTCTTCCAAGTCAGAGAAAAGGAATAGGTGAAGACACAGGAGGAGAACAACATGGCGACACTAAGGTCAGTGAAAGGAAGGAAGGAGAGGAGGTGCTCCAAACATCGGAACTTAGATTCTTCTGCAAGCCGTGGTGAGGACAATGATACAACAAACTACCTCCCTTTAATTCATGAACTGCATGGGGGGATGCAGAGTTCACCTGCAGCCTGTGAGAAAGAGTGCTCACGCTGGAGTGGGTGAATGCTGAGAAGCTGTAATCTAGTTGGAAACTCGAACAGAGAGAGAAGACCCTTGCTTCAAGAGATAGAGAGATGACCCTTGCTTCCAAACTAGAACAGCTCATCCTTAAAAGACTACACCCAATGAACTAAAATGACCCACGCCGTGCAGTTTTGGGAAGACTGTCTGCTCGTGGGAAGGACTCACGTTACAGCAGCTCGGGCGGGACTGCTACTCATGCAAATTAGTACCACACTAGAAAAGTTCACAGAGAGCTGTCTCCCATGGGAAAGACCCTACGGCATAGCAGAAGAGACTGCTCTCCCTAAGGGAACTGTAGAAAGATTTTGAGTGAAAAACTGGCCAAAACTCTCACTGTCTCCCTGTACTGTCAGTGGGAAGGAAAGAGAGGCTAGAGGGGAGAAAAAGGTGTTCTAAAGGTTTATTTTAGTTCTCATTATCCTCTTTTAATTCTGTTAATAATTTTTTTCTTTATATCTTTTAAGTTTAAGCCAATTTTGCCTTTAGTGTTTTCTCCTAATCCTTATCTCAAATCAGGAGCCCTTCAGTTTTTCTTGCCCCCTCCTCTGCTCAACTATAGCAAAGGAGAATGAGTTTTTGTGGTGGTTTTTGTGGGTGCCTGGCACTTAGCCAGTGTCAAACCATGACAAAAGCTGAGGTGGGGAGGGCTATTATTATGAACCTTAATGTAAAGAAATATGTTCTCCATATTTCTAACTGATCTTGTCATGGTGCTTGTCAGTTACTACACTTCCTTGCCCTCTAATGCTCCTCTACTAGACCTTCAGTAAGACACTTTATTTCTGCTATCGGAGACAAGCTGCTGTCTAATCTCAAAATTTCCCTCATCCTTTGACTTGTGTTTCCTTCCATGAGTTTGCTGCATCATACTCGCAATTCCCTTGCTAATGCTCTCTGTGTCTTCCAGGCTTTATCTCTTGGTCTCAGAAAGGAATTAATAATTCTTCTGACAACTTTATACATTTAGCCTTTCACCCTAATTTTTTCTCAGATAAATTTTTACAGGCTAAGAATCCTCTGGTATGAAGGTACATATAGCTCTTAATCTCAGTTTTGCTTTCAGTGACCTATCATCTTAAGTAGACTCAAGTATGCAGTTTATTATTTACAGGACTGTTTGTTCACCCAGTTAATACCACAATTTAAACCCAGATTTACCACAATTCTAAACATCCCCCCCCCCCCAATTTATTTACCAGGAATGACTCCCTTTTGTAATCAAAAAGCCTTTAAACCTCACATAAAAAGTTTCTTAAAACTACAGCTTCTGTTTCCCTCAAAAGAGATGCTTTCAAAGGGTTGCATCAGCATTTTAGATTTTTAAGTATGCCTATGTCTTGATTTCCAAAACAAGCTGAGCGTTAAGATTCTCTGAAGGCAATAGTCTTGTGGGTGGGTTTGTTTGTTTGTTTAATTAAAATATCTATTAATTTTTGGCAAAATCTAAATTTCAAGCTCTTATTATGACTTGATAAAACTTAATATGCTTTGATTATTTAAGGGGTTGGAGTAAAAGTATCATTTCTAAGCAAGCTGAATTGGCAGTAGAGGTTACAGGAAATTTTCTATAAATATTGTTAGACAATCTGAAAGAAGTCATTATCGGGGACTCGCATGGATGGAAGGAAGACTCTTGTAATTATAAATTTCTTGGTAATTTTTTTATCAATAACGGACTGAGTACTTCTTCTGAGGCTTATAAGTTCACCTGTCATACTCCCAGTGCAGTTCAGAAAGGTCTGACTCTTCGTGGTAGGCACTTCCCATTGCTCGTAGTTTGCACCGATTTAAGATTTTAGTACCCACGTTTGAAGTCATCTTTTGCCAAATATAACTTTTCTGGTGCTTGGTGTATCAAATACAGTACTATTCAGCATAATCCTAAATTTTCCGGAGTAATTACAGACTCTGAATGAAACTGAATTTGATTCATAAGGATTCAGTGATTCTTTCAAACCCAGTAAAGCTATTCTTTTTAATACCCCTTTAAATAACCTACAAATTTCTAACAGTTTAAATTTCTTGGTAGAATACACTAGGTAATTACAGAACATCTCTGTGTGTCTAGTCATTCTATTTTGGTTTTTTTTTTTTGGAAATTACAAACAAGTTTGAGAATTAGATTGTGTGATTTCCAATTTCCATTTAACATGGAGAGATAAGGCACTGTGGATGCATGTGATGGCCTGATTCCAGCATGCAGCAGGAGCAAGGGGTTACAGAGAGCCTGGAATTTGCACCTCTAGAATGGCAAACACTGCAAGGATAGAGAGGAGCTCACAGGGATCGGGTAAAGCAAGGATGCTTGATACTGCACTCGACAACTGGTCTGTGTCAGGCAATAGGAACAATGTATTATAACAAATGATATCAGTAATGAGAAAAAGGTGACACTTTTACAGAGTGTAATGAGGGCTAAAGCCTATAACGTGCTGTATAGCTTAACAGCTGGTATTAAATCAGCAGACAAAACATTTGCTGAGATTGTGGAAAGTCTGCAAAATTACCTTTCTGGTATCTGCTGAGTGTATCTGCTTTTACAAAGGGGATCGAAAGAGAAAATTAGACAATTCTTGAATTTGTCAGTTCAGAAAGGGTTTAAATGATGTGTTAAGAGAGTGGATGGTGTATTATATGCAGAAATGAAACAGTCTAAAAATGGTTATTGACTGCAGTAATTGATCCAGAGCAGGACACTGAGAGCAGCGGGTCTGTGGAAGACACTAAAATGCTGTGGGCAACCTATGGGAGCACTAAGCAGTGTCCGAAGCAGAAAGCTCAAACTAGACAAGCAAAGAAGCATGTCTTGTCTCTGTCCTATGCAAATGAGCGCCTGATCTGAAATAGCTAAGAGAAAATCGGATACACAGACAAAACATGCAGGTTCCAAACCTATTACCCCTTACAAAGGCAACATAAACAGCATTCAGAGCTGCGGTGCTGCAGAGGACAGTGTCTATTGTGTTCTGTTGCAGGGTATTGTAAAAGCACTAGTATCTTTACAGGAGTTTAAGTTAGGATACAGTAACCAAAATGTTATTGGATTTTGTTAGAAATGGAAGGAATGGAATGTGAAATATATTTTTGGCAGTATGCTCAGACACCAGGAACGAAGCAGCAGTGAACTTGATGTCTTAAATGGACAGCAAAAGAATCTGCATCTTCCAAGTGGTCTTGCAATGAAGGTGTAATGTGCAACTATAAATTATGTATTCCTCTGTAACATGTTGTGAAGTTTCCTACAGGTTTTTGGAAGACATTAATATGTTAAAACTGTGTTTTTAGGAAAGACTAAACACACAGATATCTAGGCTTCTGCAGTAATTAGAAAAAAAAAGAAAAAGGTGGAATATAAGCCCCTCTCAGAAATCATATGACAATGTGAGTAGCACACTGCAACACATTTCCACCAGCTGGAAACCAGTTGAGGCTCTGTACATCCAAACTGAATTTAATATTAACTCATACTTGCAATTTAGTAACTTTTACCTGAAACAGTGGGTAAACTTGTTCCATTAGTTGGTGGTAAGCTCCCAAAACTACCTTGAGAAATATGTCTAAAAAATCGGAGATTGAAGTTGATAGCAAGAAACACCTCTTCAAAGACAGTTGCAATATCGCCAGCTAATCCTATCAATGCCATCAGTACTTGCTTTTTAGACTGGAACAATAAAACTGATGCTTTACAACATTGTTAGCACACAGTGGTACTGGAAGTTAGTGGTATAGAGCACCTTAAATAGCACTGCTGAGAAATTGTCAAGAATTTGAAGGTAATATGAAAAATCAGATTTTTTTTTTTCTTTTTTTTTTTCTTTTTTGGAGATTCAACTGTGTAATGGCTGGCAGAGTTTCACCTAAGCCTTGTGATTTATCTTGAGCAACCTTAACCTTCAAACATTGCCCATGCGAGCCCCTGTTCGCAGTCAGTTATTTCTGTAGGGTTTTACTGTGGCAGTAACAGTGTTCGATTGGCAGAATGAACTGTTACAGAATGAATAGAAACACATTGATTCACGTGGCATATTGGGACTTTTCATGAGTGATGGTGCTCATATGGTGCGAGAAAGTCCTTGTACACCTTTGTCTATAAAGCTACCTTATGATGCTTCCCTAACTGGAACAGGAGCAGTAATTTCACATCTGATGGAAAATCAGAGTGAAAGGTTCATTGCCTTTGCCTCTAAATTCCTTACTTTGGCAAAACGGAGCTGCATGGAAATTGAGCAAGGATGTCTGAGCTATTCTTGGCAGTTTAAAACTTTTCACCAGTGGTATGTAGGTAATGATTTATGCTAGTTGAGGATCATCAACTCTACTTTCAACTTTAATCCCACAAAAAGGAGTTCCAACCATAACTATTGCAAAGCTTTCAGGATGGGAAGATGGCTCAACTGAAGTGGAATTGATTTCAAAACTATCAACAGCTTCATGAATTTTTGTCTGGCAAACTTTCCACTGAAAAATCTCTATTAAGGGAGGCCTATAGACTCTGCATGGCACAAATTCAAGGTCTTGAAAAATGCATTAAAATACAAAAGTAATCTGAAGATTAAAATTTGTACAACACAAAGTGGGCACGTGTGTACGTACAAACTATTTCATCAGCAACATAACATCATTCTTCCTACAAATGTGTGTCTTATAACTCTTGCTCTCATCTTTGGAAGATTTTCCACTGCGACTTTTACAACTTCATCCTTCCCTTTGTGTATCCAGTCATGTACTGACCCCCTAATAATTTCCATCACCCCCATTTCTGCTGTCTCCTGTTTCATGGTAAAGGGAAGACGTGGCTGGGGTGGGTTGTGATTTGAGTGTTTTTGTTTTGTTCTGGTTTGGGTTTTTTTTTGTGGTGGGGTAGTTGTTTGTTTGGTTTGGGGTTTTTTTGGTTTTTTTTTTTTTTGCTTTTTTGTGGTGGGGTACTTAGTTTTTTGGTTTTTTGGTGGTTTTTTTCTCTCGGAATTGAAATCTTTGTGTTTTTTACTGATACGTCAGGTTTGGTTGCATTTCGTGCATGGCTATAGAAGTGGTTGGAGGATGGAAACAGTTAAACCAGGCATGTTTAAACTCAGAGATGGCATTCTGCAAAGTACCTGAGAAGTTACACAATAAGCCTTGTAAAATTTGACTGCTCCTATTACTCTTTCATGACAGTCATCACCTAGAAACCAGGCTTAAGACAGCTCCATTTTTAATTTTATTTTATTGAGAAGACTTGCTGGATCTCTGTTACAATCATTAAGATATGATTTTTAAAGGGCCTGTTTTTCCCAAGTTCCAGGTACAGGGAATACTTGAAGCCCAGGCTGTCTGTCTCACTCCTCTATCTCAGCAGCGAGGGACTTCTTCAGAAACAGAAGATACAGCATAATGGTCTCAAGGGCTTTAAAAATGCATCTTATGCCTAAATATTTTCATTCTCACCAGAGTTTCACTAGCAGTGTTTTGTTTAGACTATGCTGGGTCATTTATTAGGTGTGTACATCTCTGTATTTGTGGGATCTAATGCCTTTACTTCATTAGTAAATTCACTAGATATTCACTAATGCCCAGGATATAGCAGTGCAGGGACTGCAAAGTGTAAAATTCTCATTTCTGAGCTTGGATAAATTGCATAAATTTAAAGAACAGAATGTAATTCTCACCTTGAGGGCCCTAATTGTTTTTCGAAATAAGTATAATGTCAGAGCAGCTCCTCAACAGTCTGACACGGTGCATTGCTGCAAAGATTTATTCATACTTTCAGGAAAGGAGTGACTCATACTGTAGCATGGGCAAAGATAACGTACAGTGAAACACCAGGTTTCTGTGGGGCAGCTGGAATACAGATAAGGCAGATCTTGGCAATGGTACTGAGGAGCTGCATTTTGAATTCTCTCAAGTTTATGGGCTTTTTAAAAATTTGTTTGTTTGTTTTTGATCCCAATAGATATAGGGATATTGGAAAGAAAAGAATCAGAGTAGTTGGGGGGTTCCTTGAGTATTTCTTTTTATTGTAGGAGGCAAATGAAGTAGTGAGATGCAACAGAGATAATGTATGGAATCTTGGGGTGGTAATATCACAGCTTTATCCTTCATATTCTTAAGCAGAAGTGGTATAGAATATGACACAGACAAGTAGGGTGTTTACCTGGATATTCTGCAGAAGGGATGCTTATTGAAAATACAGGGCATCAATACAGCCAGACAATGATGTGTGCTGGTACCAGTGAGCTTTGTGTTTGCTTTCACTTGAAGGCATTCTCTGAGATATTTTATGTGAAGTAAGAAATGGTATCTATAACAAATACCCTTGAAAGTTCCAGAGTGTTTGTTTAACACCTGCTGGCCATACTGAAAGGCACATTATACATCATCACCCAGCAGACGGACTGCGTGTGCATTGCACTACAGGATTTTGGTAGTTAAGGCTGGAGTAGTGCTTAGCGCAGAGTTTCTCAGGGTGCTCACCTTGCATAGCAGGGGAGCCCATTAATGAGCACGGAGCAGCTGCTTGGACTCCTGCAGGGTGGCCGGGGTAGCTCCTGCAGCCTGTGCAAGGGCACAGCAGCAACGTGGGGGCAGCTTTCCAGCCCTTTGCAGTACGATGTGCTTGTTCCCATCCAGAGGGAGGGTTATTTCCCCAGCCTTCACTCTTCTGGAGGAATGTTGATGTAGGATAATTGCACCATGATCCTGCTATGGCAAGTGATTATGGATTATTATAGATCCTCTCTGTATGTATGTAAAATGCACAGTTAGGCTTTTTGTATTACAAATCAGCAAGTATGGGTATGTGGAAGTGCTAATGTTGTGTGGAGGGTGCTGGCAATACACAGAGTAGTACAAGTAGCACCACATCCATTGAGTGGATGTCATCTGAGAGGTGGTCACCAGATAATTCAAATGCTCAGAAATTCTGTACTGTTTATGGAGGTAAAAAGTACTTTTTAGATCAGTTTGTCTAGCAATTTCTGCTATTACCTTTGTGGTAAAATCTGCTCAGCACTTACCTAATTGATGTACAAATACTATGAAAAAGGTCAACTTGGATATGTGGAAAAAGCTATAACAGCTCATCAATCACAATCAGATGACAACCTTGAATTGTGATGAAGACCCTTTGTTTCCTCACTGACAGTCAATACAAGTGTTTATATTCCAACACATTTGATGTAACTTTTTTTTTTTGCCACCTTTTGTTAAATCTTAATTTCACAAGTGGCTGTTGACATTTTGGAGTGAATAATAAGAGGAGAACATCAAGCAAACAGCCTAATCAATCTGAAAATACACTGAAGTGGGACTATAACAACACTTTCTCATCCTGCACCTTCATCAGGTTAACCCTGTTGTAATGCTCTGCAAAAGGCTGCCAAAACTCTGCACTTTTTTAAAACATACAAGAATACCTTTATTATACATTTAACATTATTTGTTTACTATTTGAAAAATTTGTTCCTCTTTACTTCTTGAGTAATAACAATATTGTGCTAAATTTCTACTTATTTAACTTCCTAATATGAAGTAAGTCCACAAGATGGCCCTTTCTCCTTGCCAAGTCTTGAGTCATGAATGAAGAGCCCAGCACTGTGGCTATTGATCTCTTCTGTCCCAAAATCCTATTTTCAGAAACATACACTGATTTTTGTGCTTCATTAACACTTGTTTCTTCTTCACCATAATAATGAGCTGTTTGTATCTTGCTCAAAAATAGACATAGATTAATGCAATGTTGACTGCAAAATCACCAAGGAAGAAAACTGCTGCACTAGATAAACTTTATAGGTCATGTTCCTCCAGTTTCACAGTCTGGGATGACTCTTCGTGTAATAAGGCACGGCAAGGATTGTGATTATCATAGAATAAACCCTGGCATATTTCAAAGGTACAAAGCAGAACTGCCAGTGTTTGACTTCCTAGAAATTATTTGGTAACATCTGGCATCATCCAGACACTTAATTAGTAAGCATATACATGTTTACAGGTATTTATGCATATCCATCCTCACAGAAACTTGCAGCCACAAAAAAAAAATTACATTTTTTATTGGAAGAACTGCATTAAGAAATTAGAACTGGAAAAATGCAAAGCACTTCTAAGCGGAAGAAGAATTTCATCTTGCTTGTAGTATCAGTAATAAGAATTACTGTTCCATTTCTGATGCAGGTGTACAGGTATCTTGCACTTAAGTAAAACATATCGACACTGATTCTAGAGGTTTCTGAACATGCCAGAAGCAAAGGATTAGAGTAACAACCTAACTCAAGTTAGTGAATTTCTCAGCAACGTGCATCTATCAGTTAAAAATAGACAACTGAACAACATTGGTACTTTACACATAGCTGCTGATGGAATGATCTGATCCTTTTTTTGTCTTGATATATTCTCTGTACATATTTCACAGTCTCAGCAGGGTAGATGTAACTGCATATTGCACAGGTTGATTTTTGTGTACAGCAGGCGCTGAACTGAACCAGCAGCTTCACAATTCAGTTCCTGTGGTTTCATCAGGCCAAGACATGCATGTGCCCTTTGTGTTCTTTCCCATTGCTTCTTCAGTTTAATGGGAATTCCAGGCAGAGTAGGATGGCTGGGCATATTTTCTCTCCCTATTCTTCACATCTGTTCCCTAGATAGTGTTCAGTGTATATCTGCAGGACTGCTTTCATCAGATCGAGTGGGAGCCAGGTGTGTCTTCAGCCCTGTTGATCCTTAAAATATAGCACCAAGGCACTGGGACTCTTTTCAGCATTGTATAGGAAATACTTTTCTTGCATAAAAAATCTACAAGAATGTGGAATGCAATTGGCAGCTGTTAATAATGAATTAATTCAATGGTTATCCTATACAACCTTTTTTAATAATGTATTTCTTCCCAGACAGAATTTTTCAGAGCCTAGATGTTTTCTCCCCTCCCCTTTGAATTAATTATTAAAAAAAATGTTCCCTAATATCGCTATCAAAATTGTTTGTGACACATCCCTCTGTGAACACAAAGCTTTTTAAGCCACTGCAGTGGTTTGAGTTCGCCAATCCAGTTTAAGTGCAGTGGTCCAAACTCAGGCCTATTATTCAGAACATTTCCCTCTGTGAGATAAGGATTAGGAGAAGCAATGCAGGCTCAAACTTTAAAGAATATAAAGAAGGTTTTATTAACAGGACTAACAGGAAAAAAAGAAAAAAAACAAATAATGAAAATTAGATTAAACCTTCGGAAAACCTCTCCTCCCCCCAAACTTCTCTTTCAGATATTTCTCCACCAATAATGCAAAGACACAAAATCTGATGTTTCTCAGTCAGTTTGCCACCTCTAGAATAACCTTTCTTCAGTTCACTTAGAGAGAGGAGTTTCTTTTGTGGTACCGTGGAGATCCTTCCACAAGAAAACAGTTCTCTCGTGGCTTCAGCATCACAGTGTCAGC
>VZTF01017495.1:1580079-1592758 GCA_013397755.1 Cnemophilus loriae | reverse complement strand
GGGGGGCCTCCCCCACTTGGCCAGGCCGAGCGAGGGGGGCTGCTGGAGGCGGCCAGAGGTGGGGCCCGGCCCTACTGGCGCCCGGAGCGGTGGGGGACTGGGCTGAGCCCAGCGGCCTGAGGCCGGGGGGAGCTTGGCCCGGTGGATGGTAAAAGGGGGCCAGGCCCCGGCCCTTTGGGGGAGCGAGGGGAGAGGAAGAGGGGGCTGGCCAGGCACGGCCCAGAGGCCTGGCCTGGCGGGGACCCCCTTCTCTCTCCCTTGTTACCTGTCCAAACGCCGGAAGCCAAAGAGGAAGTTTCAAGCATCCAACTCCCTAAATATTATCTTGCAGAGGGGCGTATCATAAAAATGATTGGCCCCTGACACCCTGTCATGTCCAAAGGACCTGGCAGGGTGAAATTCACCCAGAAACCTGTCAACCCATGATAGCCACAAAACTTGATTCTGACCTCAATTAGTTACAGTTTTCAGGAAGGCTTAGAATTGTGCCTGCAGTTTAGATGTGAGTCTTGATGTAACCTCTCCAAGGAAAAGCACAGATTGCTGCAGATCTTTACACTGAGATTCATTGGCACGAATCTGAATTCAGGAGAGGCATAATGAGGAGAAATGGCATGAGACATAAATCTTTAAACAGAAGTAAGGTGTTCATATTGCCCCGAGCAACATTTTGGGCTCTCAGTTCTCATGGGTTGACCAAGATCAGGAACCACAGGTTAGGAACCTCCCCAGTTCTTACGGCTAAGGCGCCTGTGCAAATTGAGTAGACACTGTTATTTAGGGTGTAATACTGACTTCTTTGCATAAGCTTCCTCGTTATTGTGATTAGTCACAGCAGTGTGCACTGTGTTTCGGAGCACGTTAGTCATGCTGTAAATGTGTCACAACTTGTTATTAAGACAAATGGCTGTTCATGGAAGAAAGGTCACACCTGTGGAGAAGAGACTCCACGAGACAACTTGTGCATCACCTTAGTCAACGATTCCCAGGTTTACACATGTACCAAGGCTAGGAGGGCAGGAAATGTTGGATTTCTGACACTTTGTTTTGTGTTGAGAGATGGGCAAAGTGTATTAATAGAAAAGCACACAACATATTTCTTCCTGAAATTATGCTGCTGACTCTTTAAGCCAGGAATCCTCAGGAGTTTTATAATAAAAATAAACTGTCATCCTGCAGTATTTCACTCAGTCATCATGTTTCTGCATGAATCATCAGATATTTATTTTTCTTAACATTACAAAACCCATACTGCTCTATCTACCAGTTGCAGAACACTTACAATGGCCTTGAAAAATATAAAGTGCTGCTTCAGGCCATCTAGTAAGAATATTGAAGACCTGAAAGTATAATTTCTCAATATCTTTTCTCCTCAGCCATTGATATCATCCTTATTGCTCACTAAACTTAGCAGTATGATCCAGTCTAGGACTAATTATCATCTGCAGTACAATTATTTAGGTACAACTAGTGGTTTTCTGGACAGTTTAAAACAAAAGTAAACACAAAAGAAGATGCAAATAAATTAGCAAGGCAGCTTAAATTTAGTGCCAGCAAAAGCAACTTGATTTACATTGCTAGGTTACAAATATATTGAATCTGTTTTCTACCAAACACAGAATCAATCTATAGAACTCATTGCCACAAAATAGTGAGTTCTTAATGGAATTCATCGACCAGATATTTATATGGCTATTGAGTGTCACAGGCGTGATGGGCACTGTGCAAGCATAGCTCTGACTATTGCAAATCCTCTCGGAGCCTGCAAATTAGAAAGAAACCCTCTCGAGAAAGTGAGTTATTTCATAATCATCCCTTATAGGATCTCCTGAATCTTTGGTTGCCTCTGGTTGCTCTGGGAGATGCACTGTCCTGTCTGACACAGTATAGGTGTTGAGAAGTTAAGATCAGTCTTATTAATGATTTAATGACAACCAAGCTATTCATCAGTGCTCAGTCAGTTGCTTGTCCTAGAAGGCACTGAACTCTGACCAGGTCCCTAAGACACGTGTCCTGCTGGCTGAGCTGGTGTCTCAAAGCTGAAAGGTGGTGGGCAGCAGTTTGTAGAACACCTTGGTGCCATGTATAGAAATGCTTTTATTTTATTACCATGTGCAGGACTCTCCCCATCCTGCTCTCTCCATGAGATGCTGCCATTCCTCCCCAGAGCTGCTGAATATTGTGGATAATATTGGACAAATCTGATGGTGGTGCAGAAGTCTCCAGCCCACTGTGTTCTGGCAACAGAGAGACAGGGAGCAGCGAGAAACCCTGACAGACACACTCTGGATGGAGCGAAGCTGGAGTTTCCCTGGACACAGAGCTGGGCTCCCTGAGTGCTACTGCTCCTGCAGAGATGGACCATATCCAGCAGGCATGCATCCTCAACCTTCAGCTTCACCATCAAAATCAGAAATTTTGGCATCTTATCAATTCAGCCCTGTGATGCCCTGTGGCCTGTTTTGCTGAGTTACTTTAAAAAAGGCAAAATTGTTTCAGATTTTAAAGTGAACTTTTTTTAAGCTAATGGACCTGTACTGGAAGAAATCTGAAATGGAAATTAACTTAAAAGTAATGTGAAATACCAGTCCTTGCAAGGTGAACCAATAGAAGGTGAACCAATGTTTGCATAAGGATAAATGCATATATATAAATAAACAGAAGATCTTCAGCTTGTGTCATGTAGCTTCTGAAGATTTAGAATTAAAGGGAAATTTAGCAAATAGATAGGTAGTTAAATATTCATCTTTAATAAGTAATGCTCTTCAATAACGTGCATTGTTGTACTAATGCATAATAAGGAGTACTAAATGGTAAGAATGGCTTTACTGTCCTTTAAAATGCATTCTGCTGTGGTCAGGGCAGCACTCTCAGTAAGTAGCAAGAGACAAAGTTCCATCTGAAAATGACAGTGTTGAATTCCAGTGGGACTGCCATGACATTCTTGTGGCAGTGACTGTGCTAAGCCACTGATGTGAAGCACACTTTGAAGGACCTTGTCTTTTTGCTGTCTTCAGTCCAAGTTAAATGGTTAAAACCAGGAAAACAGAACTTCTAGCCTTCAAATACCTATTGCTGTGCTGGCCTTTAAAAGCTGAGGGGCTTATGGTGTAAAATTGCAGCTCAGGATATTTGGGGGATTCTCACACAGATTTTTCTTTCACAGAAGCTTTAGTCTCGTAATCACAGTAGTTTCTCCAAAGTTACTGTTACATTATGGAGCTGCTGGAAATGAGATGGATGACTTTAAACAAATGTCCTTAAAAGCTTGCTTAAGTACACAGTAAGAGCCCTTGGGAAGGCGGGGAAAGCTATTTTTATGTTCTAAATTTGCACTTTTCCCCCCAAGATTTGGTCTCAGCTGTTGAAGTAAATTAACTACATTTCTGGTTTCTTTATACCTACCTTGCTCTGTACAGGAACCTCACTCCAACATGCAGAATTGTTGTTTCTGTACTATCAGTGCTCAGATGGAGGCAGTGATATTGCAACTGCAATTTAATAACCTCTTTTGCTTTGCCATCAGATGGACTGTTGATGTAGAAAGTGAAGCAGTGAAGTGAAATACCCATGGTGATGTGTAAATGGGTCAACACGTTTTTCAGACACCTTTGCCAGGAATCGTAAAGTGTGTGGAGCATCCATTTAAATTTTTATATTTGGCTGCATCTCATTCAATTAGTCTATCAAATTCCTCATTAAAGTTCTTGAGCATTTAGAACTACATAATTAAAATACTATTACATTTGGTGGAGGGGAAAAAATCTTTAAAGTGCTCTGTATCATTAAAAAAAAAATCCCATCAAGGAGTGATATTGCATTAGTATTCATTACTACTAAAACATGTTGGAAGTGGAAAGAATAAAAAGAATTCATTTTATAATGCTAGCTCCAGGAATGACCTCAGGCTTCAAGTTTATATTGATTCCTTTAGTTTCTGGTGTGTGATTGCTGTGTACATACAGGAAGAATTGACTGAGGAGAGACATTTCAGCAAAGCTCCAACTATTCAATATATACCCATACTTCCCTAAATCACCAATTTATTTTTAAGAAGACACTTTTAATGAAGTGATTACAAGAAGGGTAATGAATGACAGTTTCATGAATGGTACTTTTATTACCTCTCAGTGATTGCAGACTATGGTATGTAATAAATCAATTGAACAATCAAAAAGCAGACCCCCAAACAAAACAAACAGAAGTGCAGCAACCTCTCCATGCAATAGGGAAACTGTCCCAGACCAAGATATGGTGCCTAACTGAGGATTTAAATAATGCCACTTGAGATTTTTTTCTCAGTAATGTCATAGACTTTTCACCAGAAATTTTCTTTTATTGGCACAGTAGGGAACCAATGGCCTATCTTGCTTTTGCATTTTAATATAAAGCACAAGAACACCAAGCCTGTGGCACTCATGGGAATGACAGATGATCACAGCCTTTGAGCAGGGTGCAGAGGTGTGTATCCCACCTGGCACACCTCAAGCAGTTTGACACAGACTCAGCAAAGGCAATATGCCACCTTGTTATATAAAACACAGGACACAGAACACTTGAAAAATACTGATTTTCATATTTTCATAGAGAATAACCTCTGGCAAAATTCAATTTGCTCTTCTCTTCACTTTTTACTGCCTTTTAAAAATAATTGTATCCCTAGGATTTTCAGTAATTGGTTCTATTGCACATACAGTTAATTATATATTTTTGATTAATGTATTCTATTATGAAATAATTTGCTTAGAATATCTGATAGTGATTTAATTTCCAGGTTATTGTGCTTCTCAGCAACCTGAGGAATTGGCTTCAAGATAATGATGTGAATGGGTTTTGGTGACAAGCATTATGATCCAAGACAAATCACTGTATTGTAGTTAGTAAGCTTTATGTTGTCAAACATGTCAAATATTGCCTCTTAATTGATTTCATTTTTCATTTTAATTAAATTTGGTATTCATAAAAACCACTGGAAATAGCAGAGTTTAGAAGTAAAGCTTTTCAAAAGCATGGAATTTGTGTTCAGTAATACCAAAGACATTGGGTTCTGTCGGTAACAGAGTTGCAAAGACATGGAGTTCAGTATTTGCACAGACACTTTTCTATGGTTTAATTTTAGATGGGCACTTTATAATATAAAAGTTGCTGATTTTTAAGTTTATTTTAATTTTTGCGTCATTTGAAACAATTAAGTGGCTTTAATTTTTTGGCAAATGGAGAAAAGTGTACTGTCAAAAAGAAAACATGAAAAAATAAAAGTTCCCACATTTGTAAATCACAGTAGATGTTTCTTTTCAGTAGCTCTGTAATTCTGTGCCTTTATTTTCTAGGGTGATTGAATCAGATGAGATGTTTATACCTAGTGATCAAATGAGAGATCTTACCATTTTGTGAGAAACCTGTCTTTGAATTTAAATCTCTCAATACCCAAGCCAAGTGGAAAAGTACTTGTATTTGCCTAAAACAAATCAGAAAGGGAAGGGATTAAGCAACTGACTCTATTTTACCACTTAGAATGTATGGGAATGTGGCACCTAAGTGCTGGTGCATTGTGAGGATTAGACTGTCCTTGATTTCCTAAACACGAAGTTTCAAAACATGTCAGGAAGGCTCAGGTAATAGAGAAGGTAATTCAAATAGCACTACTGTCGGAAGAAAATCAGTTTAATTTTAATGACCTTTCCGGAAGTCTGAACTGTTCCCTTGTTTACACGTTTTTGCCTCTTTACTTCAAGAGTTCAGTCAACAGTAGTTAAAACTCTGCTGGAAATCCTGTCTTTGTGTTTTCCTCGCTGAGGTTATTTTCTGACAAAACCTTTTTCCAGGAGTTTTCCTGTCTGTTTTTTTCAGGCATTGGAAACTTGGATACTATTAAAAGGCATTGCCTGTGCCAGCCGATCTCATGACTAAAATTCTCAAAGCTCTGTGAGATGCTGATTGCAGCTCCTCAGTTTCAGGTTCGACGATTGCAGCCATGGCAGGTGATAGATCTGTCTCTTTCTCTCTTCAGATTGCTGTGGTGTTATCTGTGTGGTCTTCTGATGCTGATTACTGGTTTGGTTGGGGTTTTTCGGTTCAGCTAATTTCCCCCTCTGTATAGGATTTGCACTTTAGCAAAATACCTTCTTCACAAATTTAGCTGACTTCTCTAAGTGACATCAAAATTAGCTCACACTGAGCTAAAATGTGAGTTACTAGGTAAATAATTCCACTATTTAACTTTCTAGGTAAAGATTTAAAAAAACAAAACAACAACCCCACACTTCAGAAGAATATGAAATCTTGTCTGTGTTTTCTAAATAAGAAAACTTACTTCTGAATGACCTAAAGGTGTAATGTATGCTTCAGATAGTTTGGTATTTTTAACATAATTTTAGTACTCCCAGGCATGATAATTTGATATTTTAAGTTAATTAATGTGGTGCTGCTGTGTGGTTAAAGAATAGACAAGATACAAATAATGAAGACCAGTCAAAGAAGATAATTGAAACTGCTGGGGGTTATATTTGCCTTTGCATCAACTTTCTTTTAAAACCCTCTTTCGTGTAAATCTAATGAACTGGAACAATCCAAGTCTTCATCAATAACTAATCAAACACACACTATATTTTTTTTTTTAATGGTGAGAAATCACAGCTCCAGCTGTGGTTAATGGAAACTGTGGTAGTTCGCTACTCATTAAAATCATGTTTTATGTAGGTTTTCTTAAGGAAGAGGCAGGATCTGGCAATCATAGGCCAACAGCCTCTGAGAATAGAGCTGGCCAATACTATTTTTTCAGTCAGAAAAGAACCTCCCAAAGCTGTAAACTTTAACTAACAATTTATTAAAAACTCTGATGAAACCTCCCCTGGGACTGCATCAAATAAATACTAATAATGACCTTAATGTAAAAAGTTTGACAGTATATGGCTTCTCCTAATTACAAATTAATTTCTTGTATAGATTTGATCAACCACAAAAAATACCAAAACTGCTTTTTTCTGTACACACAGACGTTTGTGTAAGCATATAAATATATAAACAGATATGTAAGCATGCACATATATAAACATTTATGATTATGCAGACATTTAATGTGTATATAAATGTGTGTATATATGTCCATATACTTAGAATTTGTGGATAATAAATAAAAGCTTCCTATGCTAGCAAGGCTTTCTCTTCTCTCTTTAAATAATGATTGTTTTTCTTGGTATCCTGAATAATATCCCAGCTATCTTCAAGAGGAAAATATTAATTTAATGTGTACAACCAGCAACATTAAATGGATCAGCAAATACAAGGCATCAGTTTTATTTTGTCTGTTTTTTCTTTGTGTTTTATAATTGAATAGACTCTATAGATAATTAGACTCCTTTATGAATTTTATGAGATTTTTAAATCGATTGATGGTTTTAGTGTGAGGCATCCAGAAATCTGAAGCTCTTGGACTTTCTTTATTTTTCCTATCTGCAAATACATCTGAATTTAAATTGGTGCCTGCGTGTAATGCAATGGAAGCACTTTAATTCTTATCACTTCTTCTCCAGCTCCTCAGAGGCAGCTGCTGATCGGTGTGGGAGGGAGGCAGAGCTGTGTGTGCTGTGTCTCACCAGCCCAAAAAGGGCCCCCAGCCTGTCCCTCTGTGCTGGGGTTGCCTTGCTGCTCCCCAGAGGGTGACAGCAGCTGCCACAAATTGCACCCCTCTTTGGGTTCTTTTACTTCCTTTAAAGAAACATAGTAAAGATGAATATTTTGGTATTTCCATGTGTGTTTTCATGCCGTCAAAACCAAAAAAGTAATTCATATTTTCATGTATTTTTGGCATTGGCCAGCTGTTCTGTTGGAAGTAGGGGGTTTTGCCTATGAATAGGGAAAAGTTACAGAAAGGACTTGCTCTAGGAGGGATGCAGGGGAGAGTTTGAGTCTCAGAGGGGAGATGTAGGTGAAAATAAGTTGTAAGTATTTAGAAAAATGCAAACTGTGCTTCTCTTCTTGCTTGGACACATTGATAGGAGAGACTACCCAAGGTCTCTCAATAGAATCCTTAAAATAAAGTTCAGTATAAATACAACTGAATTAGAACCAGTGAGTCGTCTGACCTTTTCTTTAAAGCTAAGAATATTGGGTACTGTAGAGGTGAAAAAAGCAGGATAATAGATCCCGCTGGGGCTCAGGATGTGCAGGTTTGCCACAGACCATGTGTGTTTTGGCTGGCAAGGTGATGCCCTTGCGAGTCAGGGCTGATGCAGAGCCATCTCACACACAGGGTCGGATGTGTTGTCACCCCTCACAGCACACCTGTGGCAGCACCTGCAGCATGGGCCATGTGCACCCCTATCATGATGGATACACAAGGAAGCAGAATTTTTCTAGTGTTCTCTTCTGCTTCTGGGTTTGTCATGGGTCAGAAGGGCAACTGAAGGGAGATTCTCACACAGTCAGCTGGGACTTGCCTTTCTTCAGCACAGCAGCACAGGCACCACTGACTTCTCCTCTCTGCTCCTTCTTTGGGCTTGGGAGGTCAGGAGTGCCAGGTTTCTGCTGCTAGCCCTCTGACCAGAGCTGGAGCTGACTTTGCCAGTTGGTTGATCACATTGCTATATGAGCCTTGAAAATACAGTGATTTTTGAAGCACTCCTAATGATTACTGGCTGTAGCTTTCTCTAGTATAGTGCAAAATTTTCAAAGTAGCTCTCAAAATATGTTTTTCTAAAAAACAATTTGATCTAAAGCAAACCTATGAGTAGAAACCTAGCTGTGGTGAAAGGTGTGTAAAAGTTATCTTGGCTTTATGGATCAGTTTTGTGTATCTCCAGATAATGGTATTGATGTTTCATATTTTCCATTTCTTTTTACTTTTCCTGCTGTCTTTATGTTCTATCTCCAAAACTTTATTTTTTCCTCCTGAACTGCTTCTCCTGCAGCCGGTTCCTGACACTTGCTGGGCAGCAGGGGAGCACCAGGCTGTACAAAAACTCAAGCTTAGCACTCAGCTCAAGCTCTGTTTAAACTTTTAGCACAGAGCCTGCAAAGCTGTTCTGAACTGACTGGGTGAGCTGGGTCAGCTGCCCCCCACTCAAGCAAGTGTAAGGGAGGGTGAAACTGGTTCCTCCATCTCCTTCAGCTTCACCCTGAACCTTCTTCAGTCTCCTTCTTCTAGGGAGCAGCAGATGGATTCACCATGGATGGGTGGCAGAACCAGGCACTGCCAACAAGGTCCAGCAACAGCCCCAGACATGGTGGGGACCCTGGGCTGAGCCAGAACAGGCTCCTGAGCAGCACTGGGTGTGGGGCTCAGGGGACATTGGTCATGGTCATTGAGACTTATCAGTGCCCTCAGGGCTGTGATAGCTCATTTGATAGAATTTTAGAATTTTGAGATGCTTGCATTAGATACTAAGATCATCTTAAAATTTGCATTTTAAAGGCCAAGAGTTAGCTTATTTACGATTAAAACCCACCAAAAATATAAAAAACCAAATAACCCCCCAAACAAACAAAAACCCTCCCTACTCTGTTCAGCAAATATGCACAATGAATTTCAGTCCCCCAGTGCTAAAAATACATTATTGCAAAATGTCCTGTTCTTTATCTATGATCTGGCAGATGTCATGGCCTTTGGGATTTGTGGGAATCTTCAGCTGGGAGTCTTCACTAGCTCCTGCAGGATTTAGAGCCCCATTTGTTCTCAAAGAGGAAAAGATGTTTCAGCCCACAAAATTTAAACCCCATATATTAAGCCATTACTTATAAATTTCTAAAAGGGTCTTATCCAGACTAGGAGCTACTTACGGTGTCTTTGAATCATAAAAATGTACAAACGCAAAATATGAATGAAATGAGGGGACAGGTATATGTGCACACAGATTTCATCATCCAATACACCCTCAGGGGCAGATTCCTCATCCAAGATGAGAAGCCCTCCCTGCAGCTGCCACAGTCATGGAAGCAAATAGTTGAAATTAGCAGTTAGCCCTGGGCACATTACCTTGTTCTAGATATGGCAATTTTCTAAGAATTTTTACACCACTGAGCAATCCTGTTGGTTTGTGGGTCAGTGTCTCAGCTTGGAGGTCAATTTGCTCACAGTTTAAAATGAGGTTATCAGAGCAGGTGGTCTGATCCAGGATCTTATATAGTTTATAATATAAGTGTATAATAATTAATTTTGTATAGAAAATAAGTTGGATTTTACGGTGCATCAGTAACTTTTACAATGATAGCACTTTTTACCACAAATTTTTGTTTGGAAAAAAATTTTTGCTTGATTTTGGATGATGCAGGCATTCAGGCTCTGTAGAGCTGGCAAAAAGCTTTACAAGCTTTTCCATAATCAGCTCAGTGATAACTGAGTAGCTAAAAATTGAAAATACAAAATGTTTTAATGTATATTCACATGGGATACTGTTCATATTGGTGTGGTCATTAAGAAGCTGTTTCTATCAGTATCTAAAATTGGAGAACATTTGTTATCCTTTATGAAGCC
The DNA here is from genome assembly GCA_013397755.1 of Cnemophilus loriae. Classification (NCBI taxonomy): domain Eukaryota; kingdom Metazoa; phylum Chordata; class Aves; order Passeriformes; family Corvidae; genus Cnemophilus; species Cnemophilus loriae. The sequence continues at coordinate 1,582,287 of VZTF01017495.1, read as the reverse complement.
TCAGCAGCACTAAGTGCTTCCTGTGGAGTCGCAGCTCTTCCTGCAGAGTCTCTGTTCTGCTCCCTCACAGCTGCTCCTCCCTTGTAGTTTGTCTGTAATACAACTAGAGACAAAACCCCATGTTCATCTCTAAATTTTACAACCAAAGTGTGTAATTGGTTGCATGGCTGTGGTTTGGTAAGGGTGCCTTAGGGATTTCCAGCAGCTGTGTCCCTGGCAATTCCATTTTCTCACGTTTACTGCTGAGTTCTCAGCCTGGCTGCGTGTTTGTGGTGTCTGTTCTGTCCTGTGCTTCAGAGCTACCCTTCATCACCTCCCTGCACTCCCAATGGGAGTGGTAGAAGGCTTGTTGTGATGTCTTCAAAACTATTGTGCTTTGGACAGATGTGTTTGCAAAAACCTATGTATTTGTGTGCCTTCAGTGTTAGCAGTGCAAACTAACCTTCACCAAGTATTTAGTGTCCCCCTGCAAAACTACCTTTGTATAGCACTTTCCATTGGGAGCATAATATTCCATTGGAGTATCTTGTACTTATACTCTTTTCACCTTGTTTTATTTTTTTAAATAAACTGCACTACTATCACATTCAGACTTTTTCTGCTTAAACATTCACAGGACAGAAAATGATTTGTAGAACTATAAAGTACCTATAATGTGGCTGGTGAGCAGCCCAAAAGAAGGTAAGTACTCTAGAAATTAGTCCAGCAAATAGATGTAGAAAAACAATGACACTCATTGTAAGACGCACTTACAATTCCACTTTTAATATATTTTTATAACATGGATATTTTTTTGCTTACCCCCTCTCTAGAAAATATACAACTCTGTAGGTACTTTTTCTACTGTGATATTGTTACTTAAAAACACTCTTCTTGCATGTCCTCTAAGAAACTGCGACAGAGATCCTGGTAACATTTATTGAAGCTTTCAGGGTAATTGAGATTTGATGGAGCATAGACATAGAAATAAGCTGGACAACTGCCAGGAGCCATATCTTAAGTGCAAAGAGGTATTTGCAGTTTGAGGAAGTCACACACACAGAACACACATAGTATAGGAAAAGCTGATAGGATAAATCCTGGCTCAGGTCAACAGCATTATCTTCACACAGGGTTAAAATTGAGATTTTTTATAAAGCAGTTCTAAATGACTTTTAAAGAAATTAAAGAATGAAACATTGTCTAGTTGTTTTATTATTCCAGAATTTGTGCTTATTATAGAGTTCTCCAGCTACAAATGTAGTGCTACTCTTGTTTCCTTACTTTACTGAGGCCTCTGTTATCTGATATTTATTTTTTTAGTACTTCCCTGTGACCTTCCATTAAAGGGGAACTGATTTGTTATGGTACAAGTCTGAAATTGAAGGGAAAAAAGTGCTCTCTCTATTTACCTACCTCTCAAGCATGTAACAATGAAGCTGAAAGCCCAAGTAATTTCACTGGAACCTGCTAGCCATGTTTTTTAGAGTTGACCATAAATTGTTGCTGCATTATTGCAGAATTGCTGTAGGAAGGCACAAGCAGATGTCTGGACACAATCCTGTGCCACATGCTCTGGGATGACCCTTCTTGAGCAGGGAGGTCTGACCAGGTGACCCACTGTGGATCCTTGCAACCTCATCAATGCTGTGATTCTGGGATCGTGTAGATGTGGTTCCAGACAGTTTGAAACAACTGAAAATTGGTTTTAGGTTCCAGTGATGGTGGCCCAGCTGTGGCTTGGCCTTGCCCCCGCTGGGCTGGTGCTACCTGACTTTCCTGGGTGTACAAGGACTAGAGGGCATTGCAGTTATCTCCCTGTGCCCTCTGGAAAAGTTCAAAGGCACTTCAAAATGGCTCAAGTAGATGGGAGATAAGGCTGGAGAGAATGCTCGTCCTTGTGTGTGTCAGGAGAAGTTTAGGCTGGATTTTAGGGAAAGGTTCCTCACCCAGAGGGTGGCTGGGAACTGGAACTTCTCCTCAGGGAAGTGGTGTTACGATCTGGTTTAAATCCAGAAAAACAAAGAAAGCTAAGTCTCTGTGTATAAATCGGAAAGAACTTAGAAGGTTCAAAATATACCCAAAACCGAGATTAAAACCAAATGAGGTTAGATGTTGGTGCCAAAAAATTTATATATTTTATTTAATAGTAAAAGAGGCAAGAGAAGAAGAGAGAGAAAAGAAAGAAAGAAAGAAAGAAAGAAAGAAAGAAAGAAAGAAAGAAAGAAA
>VZTF01017495.1:1514112-1579795 GCA_013397755.1 Cnemophilus loriae | reverse complement strand
AGGGCCTGGGGACCCCTTTGGGGGGGCCTTTGACGGGCCGTGACACCCCCTCTGCTGTGGAGAAGCTTTTTCCCGGGTGAAGGGGTCCCACAGCTGGGCTCCTCTGCACAGTGGAGGATGGGCGTTCACTGCCTCTGACCAGAGGCTTTCCAACACACACCCAAAGCCTCTCTCCCCGCACCCTTTGGTGCGAGGGTCTGTGCGAGCCCGGCAGCTGATAGCCCTGGGGCTGCGGCCTCCACCCCGAAGGTGCTGAGCCTGTGCTTTGTGAATGTCCCCAGTCCTGAGCTGTTACTTTATCTTCATCAGCGAAGAGTGTAGGGCCTCTCAGAGCCCTATTCGGGGTGTGATGGTCTTTTCTGCAGCTTTTGTAATACAGTTCTGCTAAAGTAGGCAAAAATATTTCATGAAAATGTTTAAGTCATAAACTATAACATTTTAGTCTCTGACAAGTGGTCATAGCGCCAAGCCTGGCAGAGTGCAAGAAGCATTTGGACAATGCTCTCAAGCACATGGTGTGATTCTTGGGGCTGTCTTGTGCAGGGCCAGGAGCTGGACTTTGATCACCCTTGTGGGTCTCTTCCAACTCAGGAAATTCTATGACTTGGTCTTGTGGTGTTTGTAGGACCAGGGCCTACAAATGCTGCAGTGGTTTCCATTTGCAGGTTGTTCTTTATTGGCAATTTGTGGCTAGTTAGGGCCCCTTTGAGCCACTTAGGTGGTATAAAAGGGATGAATCTCGGAAAGAGCACAAGTTTTAGTAATATTGATTATTCTCACTACGCACATTCTCCCCCTTTTCTGGCACACACCTCCAAATCCAGCTCTTATGGTACTTGGTTTGTAATAGCTGATGGATAATCTTCAGTTTTGCTAATGCATTTTGCCATCTAAATCTGGGTCAGGGGAAATGTGCAGGAACATATGACTTGCACTACCCTGAATTAGTAGAGCTGCTCATCACAAAGCCACTTCATAAATCCTTTTCGTTTTTCCTTCATGTCTCTTTGCCCCTCTAGAGAAACAGGGCATTTATTATAAAAACCACTGCAATTCTGGTAATTGTCAGTGTAATTAAAGATTTCTTAAGTTTCATTCTGACATGTGAGAATTCCAAGAACAGTTTTTGCTCTTGATTAAAAATGAACTCCAACTCAGGAATACAAAAAAAGGTTTATTCTGTTTTTGGCTGTGTATGTTTCTAAACAAGCCTGTCACATTTTTTCCCCTGTTGCTTTGCTCATGTAAGATGAGCTCTTTGTAAACATCTGCAAGCATCCTACTTCACAGCCCCCTTCGAGATCTCCTGTGCAAGAGAGGCTGCAAAAACTTGACAAGGAGGCAGTGGGTGATTTAGTATCAGGATTGCCTCCCTGCTGAGTAGAGTGTTCTCAGAGGTTTTGGTGCTCCCTTTGTTTTTTCAGTCTCTGTGTGTTGCTTGTAGGATGATCTCTCTTCAGGAAAGAAGCCGTTGTTGTTGTTGTTGCTGCTGTTACTGGTTTATTCGATACCAGGGACAGCCAAATTCTCATCCCATGTCTGTAGCTTCACACGTTATTCAAGTACAAATAAATAAGTTCATACAGGGTACATTCAAGAAGGAAGGACGAAGCTCTCACAAAGCATTCCCAGTGTCTCTTAGACAAACTTGGAGGTGTTTTCTGTGCAGTTGTCAGATGTGGAAGGAAATAAGCACTTAAATGAATAAATCTAATGAAATTCATTTAAATAGCTTATATTTTCTTCCCATTTTTTTGTCTTGATGTAGTTTTTAAAGTCTGATGGGAATGTTTTAGTTATTCAGTTCTGAGGTACACAGAGTTCATCAAAGTGAATCCAAATGGAATATGCTTCATAATGTGTTTGCTGTGTAATAACATAGAGGTTTTGTGTCTGCTCTGTGTGTGTTGATACAAAGAAAAGGGAGATTTGTTGATATCTCAGTAATTGCCACATATCTAGTAAGAAAGGAGAAAAAGCTCCAGGTCTGTTTGCTAAGCACACCTGGCTTCCACACTAATTTCCTTTAATGGTAGATGCTTGTTTGCATGAGATGCTATTGCTTAGTATATTATGCAGGCAATTTCAGGCTGCAGACAAAAGGTTTACTTTGGGACTGCCTCTCATCTTAGAGATGTGCAGCATTTTTCTATGCAACTTGCATAAAAATCAGGCAGATTTCAAAATCAATGTGTGCCTTCTGTAAATTCCCTCCCTATTCCTGAATGTCACATATTCCAAAGAGTCAGGTTAGAAAAGCCCTCACTATGGCATGATAGAAAAATGTCAGTGATGGTGTAATCTGCTTGTGCATGAGGCCTGTGGTGTGGCATGCTAGGTTGAGGATGCAGATCAGTTTATTTTGCAATAGTTCATAAACCTTCATTTAGCATTAATGTACAATACCTTACAGTATAATGATGGCATGGCTACTGGAGGAAATGGGGACAGCATTTGCATGCTAACATAAAGAAGGGATAAACACCATTTCACCAAAAGGCAAAATTAGGAACAGAAACAGCAAGGGTAAATTAAATGTTTAGAGCCATTACTTCCAAGCCATTTAGGATTTCTCCTCACTGCCAGGCACGGCCAGCCCTCTTTTATGCAGCAGGGAGACGCGGGCTTCTCCCGTGTAGCTTGTTATGCTTCCTGCTGCCTCCCGAGGGGTGCCTTCCAGGCATTTTATAAAACTTGGTTGGGATTCTGAGGTATGAACTACTGCTTGCTATGTGAGAAAATCACAAAATATCTTGCAGTAGCCAGAGGCAGAGGCGAGGATGAAAAGGTGCCTGAAAAAACGCCCAGCACTGTCATCTGTGATACAGAGCAAAAGAGCTGCAGCGTTGTGGTCCCATGTCTTCTGATGGACTGGCTGAGCTCTCTAGTTTTTTTTCTTTTTATCTGTTTTTTAAAATTTTATAGAGAGAATATATCACCTTTCTTAATTTGGTGTGGGGTTAACTAGGTCATACAGCTTTATGTAATGACTGACAACAGATTTCCTTTATCTTACTTCTATGCTGTTGTGGGTTTTATTTTGTTTTGGTTTTTTTATCAAAGCATCTATGTTTACTGTGTCAGTACTTTCTGCAAATGTCTTCATTTGCTAAAGGGTTTTAGAAACTACACATAAAAGCCCACCAAAACAGACTAAGTAGAACAGACTTTTTAAAAACATACATTTACTATCTTAAATTCTCTGGGGATGGTGGTGACTCTGTTAAACTATATATAGCCATTCAAAATTAATCAAGTATTCTGGAACAGATCACAAACGTAGTGTCTGCAATAAAAGAAATTTCTTCACAGAAGGAGTTGCCAAACATTGGAACACGCTTTTCAGCAAAGTGTTTTAAATCTGAGGGGATTTAAAAGAGGTGCATATGTGGCTTAGTGGTGGACTTTATAGTGCTGGCTAAATGGTTGTATTCAATGATCTTAAAGATGTTTCCCACCTGAAACAAATCTCTGATTCTCAGAAACAGGGTTGCATATGTCCTCTGGAAAGAGGTGACAGTCTAGGTAGTTATTCCAGTGCTGTTCTGCCACCTTGACCTCAGAATAACAAACTGGCTCATTAAAGGTGTCATTGGTTAAGAAAGGCCCAGGAATTGCGTGGATTGGGATACAATGGGTCAGGTGGTGCTTAGACTCAGAAACAAAGTGCGAGGAGAAGTCTTGTACCTAGAGATGGCATGTTCCTGTTTATTGCTCAGAGGCTCAGACGAGCCCATTACTGCTGGAGACCTTTCCTCATAGGTCTGAGCTTTAGGTCTGTGCATGGAATGCTGTGCTTTAAACAGCTGCCCTTGTATTTGCACAGGGGGCAGAAGGAACATTTTAAAGGATTCTTGATTCCCCATGCTGTGATGCATAGTTTTTCAGTTATGATACAGAAGGGTGTGATAAACTATTTATTTTTCTACACAAAAGATCACAGTTTTGTCTTTGCCCTTTTCCCCAAGAGGGTGGCCATTGTGTAACAGAAGGGAAAAGCGGGGTTCAGCTGTAACTAAATTTGACCTACTTCTGCCACTGTATTTAAGGCATGGGATGTCTCTTATTTGTGAACTATTGCAAGTTGCCAATCCAACTTGTGCAGTGCTCACATTGGCAGTGCTGACCTGAATAGCATTAATGGATGGCACATGTGACAGATTCCAGACCCCACGGAGGTCTTATCTCAACTTATCTACAAATATTACTGATATCTGTGGTGAACAAAAGGAGTTGAGTCATCTTGCTAATCAAAGAGATTGGCCATTTTGCTGTTCTTTCCCCAGTATGAATAGCTCATGTGATTTCATTGACTTATACTCCATCTATTGGGCCATGGGTAATCTTAATTCTGTTTAAAAACAAAAAACTGTACTCATATTTTAAAAAAAGTATTAAACTACTTTTAGTTATGCTGAGTTTCTGACAGAGTACTTGGTGTCTGCTACTGTCAGTCTCCCTCCTGTTGAATCATCTCGTTTGATTCTCCTCTACAGATAATAACTCTTTACCCATGAGAATTTGTTTTCATTTTGTTCTGAAATGAAAACAAGCAGCAGAGGAGCTGATTTGGATTATATTGATTAAAATTTATTTTTCTTCAACAAAGTCAAATAGAGTTTTCACACAATATTAATTCTATGATGATACTGAAGGTTTTGTGTAGGCGAGTCACAAAGAAAAACAGTACAAAAAACCATAGTGTTAAATCCTATATGCTTAAATAAACTTATCTGTTCCACTCATTCCTATATATGTGGAGACATATATCTTCCGAGTATCAGAGTTACTCTGTTTCTACAGAAGAAATAACTGGCTAAATCCCTAAATATCTTTTTGGATTTATTTTCAAGAGGGGAAGCTATTAGAACCCCTCCTTTAGAGTAAGGAGCAAATATTTACTTTATGATATTTAATTTTAAAAAATGTAAAATTTGCAAGATTTCTCTGAAAAGTTTTGTATTACTTGAATCTTATATCTGCATTTCTATGTTCAAACTAGCAAGCAAAGTGAAAAGACAAGTGACATGGAGGTAAATTTTAAATTGACCAGTAGTATAAGAAAAAATACTTGGGACAGAAGAGATATTGAATTAAGTCTTAAGCATAATTTAATTTCACTTTCTTCTATTAATGTTTTATGACCTACTTTGACATCGCTGCATGTAGAAGGCATATTGGTATTTTTGACTGAGTTCCACAAAATCTAAGTTATAAATTCTTATCTTTGCAAAGGTCATTGAGCCAGGACTTTCTCACAAGAGCACCCTAGTGCATGGGGAGGAACCTGAAATAAGCACTCCGAATAAAAATAAGCTATGTTGTCTCCAATGCTAAATTAAAATATGGGTCCTCCTACCACCATATGTAGTGTAATATGCAGAAAAGTAGTTGGAAATAGCTCACCATTACTTACACAGCACAAGTCCACATGAGTAAAGCATCACGTTGGCCTCCTGTCTGTCCTTTTACAAGTCTTAAATTCTTTAATGATTTTTGTTTTTCTTCCTAAGACATTGAAATGGAAGATTTTTGTGGCAGAATTAATTAATGTCTGCATTCTGGGACCTTTCTGGGCTGTATCACAATCCCATTCCTTGGCTTTACCCAGACTTTTTAGCACAATTCCACATGAATTTGAACATTACTATCACACCAGTCAGCTGAGCTGCTACCACTGGCTCCTGTTGGGTGCCTGGGTTTGCTCTGCAGCCAGGGTCTGTACTTCAGTCTTGAACAAATTCCACTATGGTTTTTCAGGATGCAATTTTGGCATGGGGCACCAGAATTGAACTTACCTTTAAGACGAAAATTTAGGTTTTCCTGACTAAGTCACTGTCTTCTAACCTGGAATTTTCAGCCTGTTTCCCCTGAATAAAAAATACTCTTGACAAACTGATGGCAGAGGGAGTGGTGTATGTTAAATATGCCTACTGCCTTTCCAAAAAAGAGTAAAAAAAAAATAAAATTGAGATTTCAGAGCTAGCCCAGAAGTCTTAGATTTAAACGCAATCAATTTCATAAATATTATTTTTGATGCACGTAGTGAAAATGAAACAAAAGTCAATTAATATAAAAAAAAAGAAGGATGCTTCAGGAAAGCACTATAGGGCCACTGGTGGTACCATTGCTGGAAAAGCAATAATGTCTCATGATTAGATACCAGTTTTCTCCAGCTGTGCTGTTTCCACCACACTGCTAGGAGTAGATGCTTTGTTTCCTCTGGGGTGATACAACTTGATTTAAAAAGGAAGTCATAAACTAGAACACATGACACAGAGAAATAAGGTTATTAAAGGAATTAGCAGACAGTAAACTGCCGAAGGCTGTCAGGGTCTATAAAATTAGAGTGGAAATGGTATTTGTTGACATTTGTTTTATTTCCAATGGCTGATGACAAGAAATTCAAAATGAGTAAAATTGTAGGATTCTGCTTCTATCAAGATATATTTTGGATAAAAATGCAGAAGTGATAATAAGACTGAACAGTATTTCCGGTATGTGTAAATAGTCTGCAGGTAATTAAAATTGAAATTGTAGAAACACTGCCTATTAATCACCTGACAGAAGTTTGCCTTGTGACCATTTTGCAATGCTTCTGGTACTTGGCTGCTGCTGTTCCTGTCTTCAAAGAAGTCTGCTAATATCTTTTGGCTGTGCTTTGCCTGAGCAGATGCACAAGAGGGAAGCTGGCACGCTGTCTGTGTGCCTCCTGGGTTACAGACATTCTAACATCTCCCTGATTTATAGGGAGAGCAATTAAACACGTGCAGGATCCACAGGTTTTGTGGATTTTTGGTGGCTTTTTTTTTCATATGGGGGACATACTTCAATCGGCAGGATGCAAACTGGTATTAAAATAAATAATTAAAAGAAACAACCCAGAAAACTCTTGTGCTTCTGCAATATTTGAAAACATTATTCTTCTTCACCACACCTGCCTTGGGAATTGAGGGACTGGTTGTGTCTCATCCGTCACAGAGCAGCACTGAACAGCTTCAGATCTGCTTCAAATTTTGCCCAGCTGTTTGAGGCTCAAAGAGCCAGTCCCTAAAGCAACATTTCTGGGGTTCTGGCCACATCTGTGCCATCAGACCCAGAGCTCTGCAGAGGCAGACACAGAATGACGAACTGCAAGGCCTCTGCAAAACCCGCATGTTGTCTTGTATGTTGTTGTACATGTGTGGAGATATTGTTATTTTTATCTAAGTAAAAATATTGCTATTTTCCAAATTGTTACCTTTGGTTTTGGAGAACAAATATGTGTCTGAAAACATTTTTTTTTTTAAGAGCTGTTAATTAAGCAGAATGTTTCCCCTCTGGGGACACATGAAGGGATTAATGTGCTGTATTCTGCATCTCTGTGTAAATCTCTCTGGGAAGTCAAAATTGATTCGCTACAATGGTGGTTATGCCCTGAAAAATAGTGTAGTTCCCAATCTTGCTGTCCACATTCATGATTCTAAAAGACTGTAATAGGATCATATCATCTCATTGGGACCAATTTTCTTCTGTCATATTTAAGCACTACAGAGGTTTTAACGATTTAATGGCTATATTTCATGCTTAACAAGAGAAACACCGTAGTATTTCTCATCCTGTTATGAGTGCCCCTCTCCTGGTGCTCTGTTATTAAATATAGATTAGCTTTCCTGGAAAGAAAAAAAAAGGGCTATCATGTTCTGATATTTTAGATCTTTCTTATTGTTCTCCTAAATATTTTGAAGAACTTCTACTATTCTCACCCACAGGATTACAATTTCTAATTTGAATATTAAAATTTAAATTAAAATAATAAAAGTATTTAAATAACTTTTTGATCAAAGAAGCTAGTACTCTGAGCAAAGTTTTCTATCCATCTCCTAGTGGCTTGTATCCAAAGGTGATGGGAGTTTGGTACCCTGCTCTTCTCTGTCCCTGGGCAAATATGTATCTAGAGGAGGAGATTGGATCATTCTCCTGGAATGGAGTTTGAGAAAACACTAATTCTAACAGTTGGACTGAATTATATTGGTTACACTGAATAGTAATTTCATTTTAATGATGTACTTTATGTAGAACAGAAAATCAGAGCTAATCATATGGAGCACATTTTTTGGCCTTCAGCCTTTTTACACTTAAGCTCTGTCAGGTAATGAAGAGGAACATTCCTTTCAAATATAGACACTATTTAATGAAGATGCATAATAATTTGCTTATTGCAAAAGCAAACTCAGTATGTGAGCCAAAAAGCAGGATATTTTCCATCTTTTTTTTTTTTTTCTCTCTTCATGAATACCAATCAGTTTCATCTCTAGGCTGGTCATATGTCAATTGCAGAGCAGACTTCTCTAGTGTATCTCTGACGGCTTTTTTTTTTTTTTTTTTTTTTTGAGAGGGAGGGAGAGAGAGATCTATACATCAAGAGAAGTTATTGGCTAGAAATAGAAATAATCTCAAAATTTCCGTAGCAGGCCAAAATGCTGTGTCCTTGTTAAAAACATCTCATGTTTCTGAGCAAGTGAGGAGTGAGAGCAGCTTTGTGCCCCTCTTCACTTCCAGTTCTTGGCCTATAATGACATGTTGAGCTTTTCTGGTTATCCTGTATTGAAATTATTGGCAATAAAGTTTGTGAGCATGGAATGGTGATGTTAGTGTTCTGCAATAAGACTTCCAAAAGTTAAACACCAAGAGGCACAGAGTCTTTTTTTGTCTGTCATACCTGCCAACAGCAAGAAGGAAGGAAGGAAGGAAGGAAGCACTGGAATATTTGAAATACACATAATACCACATTCTGGTAAGCTACGATTAAAGCCTAGCTATGTAAGATAGTAACACTAACATTGCTATGAATTATATATACTCCTTTTATTTTAGAACTAACCTTTTGTTTCAAACTTTCATGAATTAGGATTTTTTTTTTTTGAAGACTTTATTTTCACTTTGAATATGGGCTTTTTCTTCCTTTTGTCTAGTAAGGAAGAAGGTGCCTTTTGAAAAACTTTTGTGTTTCTCTTGACCTATACAGCTGTGTAACTTTGATCTTTAGATAGTCTGGGTGAGCAGCTGACCTTTGCGTTTCAAAGGAATCAAGATTTTTAGAATGGCTCCTTCCCATTTCCTTCCTAACCACCCCCCAAAAAAATAACCAACTAAACCCACCTCTATTCTATTTTAGTGGGAATTGATTATTTTGTGACTCAGCTTCTAAAGTTTTCTTGGAAGAAGTGATTAATGCCTAGAAAATTGTATAGTGCCTAGTGCTTGTGTCCACCCTAGCAAGTGTGAGTGACAGGTATATTTTATACTCCATTCCAATATCTGCACTTCTCAACAGGCAGTGATTGCCAGCTGTTCCCCAATAGCCTTTTCTGAAACAGGAGGAATTTTACTCTACTGTCCATAAAAATATGCCTCTGCTGTTGCCACTAAACTTTATGTAAGCCATAAAATATCTTTTGGCTCCGACTTGAAACACAAGGAGAATGTTTGCACAATGAACATCAGACATTGTCAATGTTAATGTGTAATGTCTGTTGGCAGAGTTGTCTGTAAAGATTTTTGAGCCAGCCAAATGTTACTTCTATTTCACTCAGAACTCATGTCTGTCATAGGATAGGAAGAATAACAGGTTGTATTAAAATTGGCTACAGGCGGTTTAATTTTTTCCTGTTGCTAGCCTTTTGAGGAACTCCTGGCAGCAATTATATATATAAAACACCTTCTTTTCCAGCCTTCTTTAGCTGACTGAGTAGTGGAGTGCTCTATTGAAAATCTTATGGTAATTTTAAAAGAAATATCTATACACACATGTATGTGCATATATGTGTATGTTTGATACAGGTATCTTAATGGATATCTTCAAAGTGATATGCAGGGTCTTTAACAAAAATGCATAAAAAATGGCTAAGGCTTGCAATCAATTTCAGCAGTCTCTGACTTATATTATTTATGTCCATAGTGGCAATATTTGAATCAATTTAGACTATACTTGGAATAGAGATTTCAAGCTTCATAATTGATAGCAAGCCAAACCCACAATCTTTCGATAGATATCCAAACTACACACAGCGAAAGAGAAGAAACAATCCAAGAGTCTTTTGTCATCTTGTAAGGTTGTAAAGCTTCAGTACTTGCTGCTGTGAATAATACAGATGTATTATTGTGCACCTGTGTCTGCACACATCAGCATCACTGCCAATGTTCCGATGAAAACTTTAACTAAATCCCCAGATTTTTAATACAGAACTAAAAACCAGGCTTGTAGTCTGTCCTCAAGTAGTGGCACTAATTCAAGTGTGGGGTTGTCATTTTGTTTTGCTTTAACACAATGTTTCCAGAACTTTTTTGAGAACCTTCAGTCTAGACATGGAAATGAAAGGGGAGTTCATTATGTGGATGCCCAGCTATAAATTTATTATACTATATGGCACTGTGGTACTGAACAGAGATATTTTGTAATAGGGTTTTCTGCATCCATATCCCAGTGCTTTTTCCAGGCTTGAAGAACATTTGCTTTACACATGGAAGTAATAGACTGGAAGAAATTTACTAGTGAAATTCATCAAGAATCAGTCTTGGGAACAATAAAATATACATTTCCAATCCTTGTATAAATGCTGGTATAAATGCTGTGTAATAAAGTCTGCTGCATGGAAAGACAAGAGGCATTGTCAGTATAAAGGAGTATTAGAATATCATATACAAAATAGAGACCCATAAGAACTTTGTGAATAAAAGTAAATAGCTAGCATGGAAATCAGATCCACGGATATGAAAAACCCTAACATTACCTTCTGCAAGGTGACAACTCATCCAGTGGAAGGCTTTAGGTGTACAAGTTAATATAAAATGACTATGGCTCCCTGAGTGATGGAGACATAAAAATGCAAACACAATCCTTCAAAGCACTGCAATATTTTTCTAATAGAGAGGAAAATATACTAATATTGTAATTGCACAAAATGTTTTTCAGCTGTCTGCTGGAACATCAGCACAGTCTTAGGCACTCATGCTCAATATAAAAGCAAAACCAACCAAACAAAACCCCTACTTGATACTGCTGCCAGGCAGGTCAGAACTGTCCACATAAGGAAAAGACTAAGGTAGCTTCCCTAAATCACCTATCCAAAACTCAGATCCTTTTATAAACATGCCAGAGAGGTAAACAGCGTGGAGGGAGAAAAATTAGTTGTAGAAAAGTTGAATATGGGGCAAAAAATATATTGGGGCTATAAAATTACTCTGAATATACAGAGAATTCAGGCAAAGTTCTCTTACCTCTAGGTTGGTCAAGCCTGGTGTAGCCCAAAGGAAGAAAAGTGTCCCTGGTGACTCCTGATGCTCCTAAGTGTATCATCCAGAAAGGATGCCCAGATAGTTTATCAAGTTGCACAATAGTCCAACTATATGTGGACTTTGGAAATATGCTTTGCAACTGAGAACTGAATCCCTGATTTTAAAAACAATGAAAAAGTATAAGCAGCTAACATAGTAGCACTTACTGCTGTACTCTTACAGCTGGACGAGCAAAGGGATGTTTCATATAATCATGTATAGTCTTATTTATTTTGTGTACTTCTGTAAGTGTGTGCATGAGTAGCTAATATGGACAGAGAGACCAGAGCCAAATCCTCAGATTCAGGCACTCCTGAGCTGTGGAGTGTTCAAAATCCAAATCAGGGCTTTACAGCTTGAGCCCTTCTCTAATATTTATTCAGATTTATGATAAATGTAGTACTTTAGAGCTAATTCTTGTTCATAATGTATCTGTTGTTCAGTCATGACTAAAGTGTATAAATATCACGCATTTATCTTCGAGTCTGTAGACATTTAAGCCTCTCTGTTCTTCAGGGTGTTATTTATTTATTTACGCCTTTGCTTGTTTGATAGATGGCAGCAGATAAATGTTTCCTAACTGGAGATGTCTCATTAGTTTTTGCTTTTAGTATCATCTGTCATATGACAGCAAACAACAGGGAGTTTTTGCACATATTTATGACTGTATTGCGTTTTCACTTATAGCTGCTGCTGTGCTCTCACAGGTGAGGTGATACATAAATATAACCTTTTCCTTAAAGACTATCTTCAAAGAAAATGCATTTATACTCTAACCAGAGCCCTATCGTCCTGTCATTACAGCCCCACTATTTTCAGGGAAGCAAGCTCGTTGTGTGATATAGAAGGTGGAGACTGGGAAGCTGGCTCTGCTAAGCCTTGCCTAATGCAAACTGCTTTAGTATGCACATCACATCATGCCGGCTATACTGCAGGGAGCAGGCAGTTATCGCACAAGCGTGCATCCTCAGAGCCAGGATAAACACTCCGTTACTCTCCCTCTAAACTGCTCTTCTGGGAGGGAGAGAAAATAAATAGGAAGCGAGAGAGGCATTTGAAGTAACCTTTTTAAGAAGGAGGCAGCAGCCAATAGAACCTTTCTTTTTTTTTCTTTTTTTTTTTTTCCCCACTTCTTACTAGAGAAATTCGTGTCACCTCAGCAATTAAGGAGAAGAGCCAGCATCTAGGGTTCCAGGCTGTGAGGGGGAGTAGCAACTTGTACCAGGTAGGAAGCCCTTTCAACATCCTTTTAAATCCATGCAGCTCAGTTACTACTTGCTATGTTGCTATAGTGTCTGACTTGTGGAGACCTTGTGTCTGCCAGTCACCATTCCCCGAGTGAAAGAGACCTTGGGGAGCTTTAATTGCCAATGACCTTCAGGGTATTTCTTGGAAAGACACTGGTATTTAGGGCTGTAAAGTAAAGCAATCTATACTTTCATCTGATGGCTTAAAGTGTGCATTTAGCATCAGGATGCAGCTGGGTGAAACTGCAGCTGTTACCCATCTACGAAACCATGTCACAAATGAGTAAAAATTAGCCATTTTATAATAACTGAAGCAGCTGCTATGCATTTTTAGCAACACGGCTGTATTACTTTCCAAAACTTATTACCATAAATTCTTTTTGTGCTGGAAAGTCAGCAGATACGCTTTGCTGTATTCAAAGTTATTTTGACAGTTATCTACTATATTTTCATAGTTACTTATGCATATTTTATTAAGACTTTTCTAAACTTTCCCGAGGCAGCTGTGTCTTGTGGCAGGTTAGTATTCCTGCTAACAAATAATTTATGTAATAATTGTAGTGAGTGGTTACGATACTTGCTTTACAGGGTTGCCTGCTGCGAGCCTGTGGGAACGCAGGCACCTCCTGAGATGTCTGAGGGCTGGGGTGGGATAGAGCCCGGGGTCACAAATGCTCATTTTATCTGCCTTAGTACTATAGGAAAGAGGGGAGAGTGAAGAGGAGGCAAAAACTGTAATTGGGCTTTGTGATTCCGTTGTGCAGCATTTTCCTCCTTGTAATTTTATTTGTGTTCACTCACAGGAATGAATGGTTAGGTGACATCTGTTCAACCTGTACTGTGTGTATTGTGACAGGGATGGGACTTAATAAATTTATTAAAAACAGGAGTAGAATTTCCATAAGTTCTGAGGTTAAGAGTCAATCCTGTGAGGGTTACCAGGGTGTCTGTGAGACTCAGAGTGATCAGTTTAAGTTGTTGTCTTCTGAGTAGCTAAGGGAGTCTGAGGCAAACTTTTGCAAGCTTTAACATTTTCTTCTATACATCAGACAGGGAATTAAGGGTAAATATCTATACATATTTTTAAAGTGTAAGCAGTGGTGTCAGCAAGTATACCACGCCTAAGGATTCAGTTGTTTGCAAGAATACCTGAAAATAGTGTGTTCAAAACAGTCAGAGCTTAGGTACCACTGCTGTAATAAAAAAACAAATACTGATAATAGCACAGCTCTCTCAATACCCACACAACCTTTTCTTGTATGTAATTGCTCTATGCAGAAATAGCTCCATATATTTTGTTTAAAGGTATCTTGTGACTCTTATCTGTAGGAAAAACTACTGAGGATGTCTAAATCCATAGCCTTTTTTTTTCTGATGAACATAATGAAAAAAACAATTCTTAGGAAATGAGAATTGTATCTGATAGCAATAAAAGCTAAGGAGGTACAAAAGAAATAGCTTTGAAAATTACAGCTGTGAAATAGAGGTGAGATCTAGTCAGTGACCAGCACTGGTTAGAGGACCTGGCAGTAGGTGAGAACAGTTTTACCCTCTGTTTCATCCGTTCTGAGAAATTAAATGCTTCAGAGAAGTCACACTTGGAAAGTACCAGTTCAATTAGCAACCTACATGGGAAGGAAACTAGAATGGGAAAGTGATGTCTTGACTCCTTTAATTTCTCTTGATAGATGAAATTTGAGATGATGAAAATTATACTCACGCCCTTCAGATTGTTTTAACAGGCTGATGTAAAGCTGAAGTGAATCATTACCTTTAAGAGAAAAAGGAGGTAGTAAGTTGGACACATCAATGCGTTTCAGTAGAGACTCATTAAATTCAGGTTTCAGAAACATTTAAGGTAAATTACAGTTGTTGGGTTTGGGATTTATGGGGTTTTTTTGTTTGTTTTTATTTGTTTGGGGTTTTTTTAACCTCCAGTCCAAATGCTCACCCTAGGGATATGTAGAATTCTCAAACATTCTTTAAAAAAATTATTAATTGACTCAGGCCTTAAATTTGGCTTGAAAGGGCTTACTACTTATTAATGAATCGTCACACTTTGTAGGTTTCTCTGAGAGAAAGGGATCACGAGGACTGTGCGTTGGGATCTATAGGTTTCTTAGCTTGGTATTGCTTGCAGGTCACTACCTTTCTATGCCTCAGTTTCCTCACAAATACAGGTGTTGGCAGCTGCCTATTTGGAAACATATTGCAAATATGAGTTTTTCTAGATGATCCTCACTCACACTAGTGGTGCTTTATGTAGATTTGCTTTTTTGTGACTCTAGTTCACCTTGTAGCTTATGAACTTGGCTTTAATTATTTCTCTGGGTTTATTACCTGTTGTTTAACCTACTAAAAACTGCTGAACAAACACTGTTTTCTTCATGACTATAAATCCTGTTTTAAACTATAAAACAGATAGCAGAAATCTTTATGCTTCATCCCTACCCTGGAAGAGACTCCCCTCACGTCAGAGAGCTTAGTGGGGATGTGGGATGGCCCTGTCTTTGGGGGGAACCTGCTACCTTTAACAAGACCCTCGAGAAGCTCAGGAGTCACTGATAACAAATCTATAATGTCTGTGTATCTAAAAGTGGATTGGATTTACTGTCCCAGAAATCTTACGATTTCTCAGCAGAAATGGTGCAATTGGTTCTGCGTAGGTTTTTATAAATATAAAACCAGACAAACCTGGCTTCCAGAGGTATCAAATCAGACTATCCGGAGGTATCAAACTTAGCTGACATTGCATTGTCATATTGCAATGTGTGGGTATCCCTTTACATTGGTGGCTTTGACCAAATCTCTCTATCAGTTCCCAGAACTACTCCTTTAAGATGGAAAACTTGGACCCCTAGTCTCTTTGGAAATCACATGATGAAGCTTCAGATTTGTTGCAAGGGTCTTATCTGTTGATGTATGAAAGGAAAAGTCCCTCTGTCCAACTAATTGATGTTTCTTGGTGCTTTTTGACATTTCACTGTCAAATAATTGGCTTGACTGGAGAGTCTGATGTTAGTAAAAGGGACTAGCAAATGCTATGTATGACATTCTATGTGTTGATATAATTCTGTATTACTGTGGGTCCCCAGAGTGGCCATTATCTTTTGATCTAGGTTTAGTTAATTTTAATAACTTCCTTGTTTTTTTAGAAGCAAAACACTAAACACACAGTCCCAGTAATGTGTGATGACTGCAAATTTATACAAGAGGATTTCCAAACAACCTCGCAGTTTGCAATTATACTGAGCAGGCATGTCAGCACTCAGGTGTGTCTGCCTTCTATCGTGAGCATGAACGAGACTATGAGACTAAATTTTTCTTTTTCCACTTTCAAGATATTTGGTAACATTTTTCCAAATGAATAGTTGAAGACAATCAGGGACTTTTGTACTTTGCTTTCAGTGTATGCAAGGGATTAGAATTAATGGTTGGACTCAGGATCAGGATTAATGGTAAGGCTGACTAACACTAACTAACCATTGGACTTCACTGCCAACTTTAAGTTACTTAACAGCACACAACTTTTAAGATTTATTTAAGCAATAATCCCCAAGAAGCCAATCATTACTAGCAATTAACTGTTGGTTAGTGGGTTGCTGGACCATTAATATTCTAACAAACTGACTGTTAACTACAGTAACAGCAACAACAAATTCTGAGGTATGTATTTGCTCTGACTGTGGGTTTTGTGTTATATAACTTTTTTATCTGTCCTACACTTTTTTAACAACTAGGGACTCATTAAATAATTTCTTCTCTGTTAGTGCCTTTTGATGCTTTGTGGAAAGGCTGTGATGTTGGAGCTGGATTTATCATACCTATAAGGCTACACTTCAGACAGAAGGTGGAAATTTTGCTATTTTTTGCCCGAAACTTTATTGCTGATTTTTAAAAGACGCTTAATGCAATACTAATGTTTAAATAATCGTTTAAAACAATATATATCTGATTTCTTAAACATTTTTTTCTAAATGAAATTACAACAGCCCTGATCTGATTCAGTCAGACCTAGCAGCAGTGTTTAGCACACGGAAGTTCTGATAAAGGTCATTTGTAGAATAAGCAGAATAGGAAAAAATAGCTCGTCGTGTTTTTGCCTTCTCAATATCCTCAGCATCATTCAGAGTTTAAAATGGAAAGCAAAACTGAATGGTGAGACACACAGAAAATAAACTGGAAGCTGAAAAACTGCTATTTTAATAAGTTTGTTTAAAGTTCTGGTTTTACTTAATGTTGTATTCTATTTCATTGTTTTACTTTTCAGGGGTCAGAAAAATAAAAAGAAAGAAGTAGGCTAGATATAAATTATATCTTTTACAAAGTAGGACAGCTGTTTTATCTCTGTGGTCTTTGCTTTCTTGATCCAGAAATCTCCAATAGCTTAGGGTGCAAGTGTGCATGTGTTGACTTCTCCTTAATGGAATTGAGGTGGGCAGCTCTACTAAGGCTGATTAGAACCATCACAAAATCTGCCATGCTACAATGAAATGTAGGGAGATGGATTTAGGTCAGTATTTAATGAGCCCCACATACAATACTGGCAGGAAAAAAAAAAAACCCTTAAAAGTTAAATGTGTAATCTGAGTAATTTAGAATAAAAAAAACCCAACCCAGACAGTGGCTTACATGATTCTTTAGTCTGAATCTTACTTAGTACAGAAAATGATGCTATTTTTACAAACCAAAAGGAAATATCACACAAGGACTTGGATGTTGCACCCTCAGCAGGTTTGGCAATGGCACTGGAGGGAAGGGATGGACCCAGAGGGACCCGGACAGGCTGGGGAGATGGGTCTGTGCAAACCTCACAAGGCCAGCAAAGCCAAGTGCAGGTTCCTGCACGTGTCGAGACAAGCCCAAGCACAGACACAGGCTGGGTGGAGAATGGATTGAGAGCAGCCCTGAGGAGGAGGACTTGGGGCTGTTGGTGGACGAGCAGCTCAATGTGACCCGGCAATGTGTGCTCACAGCCCAGAATGCCAAACGTGTCCTGGGCTGCATGCAAAGAATGTCGAGGGAGGGGACTGCCCCTCTCCACTCTGCTCTGGTGAGACCCCGCCTGAAGCACTGCATCCAGCTCCAGGGCAACAACCTGAGAAGGATGTGGACCTGTTAGAGTGGGTCCACAAGAGGCTACAAAGATGCTCAGAGGGCTGGAGCACCTCTCCTCTGAACACAGTGTGGGAAAGTTCGACTTGTTCAGCCTGGAGAAAAGAAGGCTCCAGGGATATCTCACTGCAGCCTTCCAGTACCTAAAGGGGATACAAGAGAGCTGGAGAGGGACTTTTTATACAGGCATGGAGTGATAGGAGAAGGGGGAATGGCTTTAAATTGATAGGGCAGGTGTAGATGAGATGTCAGGAAGAAATTCTTCCCTGTGAGTGTGGTGAGGCACTGGCACAGGTTGCCCAGAGCAGTTGTGGATGCCCCATCCATGGAAGTATTAAAGGCCAGGTTGGATGGGGCTCTGAGCAACTTGGTCTAGTGGAAGGTGTCCCTGCCCATGACAGGAGTGTTGCAACAAGATGATCTTCAAGGTCCCTGCCAACCCAAGCCATTCTATGATTCTATGAAAAATTAATCACTCTTTGTACAGTTCACAAGCTCTTGTTTTTATTTTTATTTTAAGCAACCAGCCAGTGTCAGGGTTGATGGCTGGTAAAATTTGCCAGGATTAAGGTTACTTATTGTAGAGCTGCAAGGGAGGCAGAGAGATGAGAGTGCAATTTTTACTATATTATAGTGCATTAGTTTGGTACAATAAATGCATCTCTGAAGTACCTCTTTGGATAAAGCAACTTATTGTGGAAAGCATGGGAGGTGGAGAGAAGGAGGATCATTCTGTTCAGCACCCTACCTAGCACGATGTGCAGCAATTTAAAGGTACCTGTAAAGAACCAGAAGAAAGCAACACACATTCTGAGAAAGAAATTACTTTTGTGAAGTGGCCATGCTGCTGGGTGTAGTTTCCTTCTATGTTTTTTTCTTTTCACTTCAGTGTCAATCAGACTGGTACAAATCTCTTGGAGAAGACAGACATCAGTAAAGAGAAGGAGTAAAGGTAGAACATTGTTCTCACAGGCAACTTGTTTATTTTGTGATGTCCTTTCTTAAAATGACAGCTGTTTAATTGAAATAAGTTTTCCTGGTATAAAATATATCCATCAAGCTGTTGACATTAGGGCTTTTTTGAACGTGAGGCATACCCCAGTGTTCCAGAGTGGCTGTACCTTTATTTACATTTGCCAACAAAACATCTGCCAGATTTAACATCAAATCACCACACAATATAATGGATCTTTAAGTCTGCAGAAATTAATGACAGGCTTCTGTGTTTTCTATTGCCAGGAAAAAAAGAATACTTGTGTAGGATAATAAAACAGAAAAATGGTTTGCATAGAATAAAACTAATTTTGCCTTATTAATACTTTATCTGTAGACCTAGAAATTAGAGAGAATAGACACTATACAGCATACAGAGGTAAGGAAATTAGAACCCCCTTTCAAATGAATTGTGGCCTTTAAGTACACAAATATTTGAAATTAATTGTTCTTTGGTATATTAATATCAATTTATCATCTAGGATCAACATTTTTTTGTTAGGGAGCATAATTCAGGCTGAATGACAGATGAATTACATGTTGCACTGACATGACACCCAAACAGTCCACTGTGATTTTACTGCAACAGAAACCAAAGGTCAACTGCTTGAAGCTGAATTGTCAGCTGTGTTGGGGTTTCAGCCCAGCATTCACCACTGGGAGCCTCTGCAGCCAGACAGAACAGCTGCACTTGAGTTTTTCTCTGTTAACCAGGAAAATTGCCCTCATTTTCAGTCGAGTTTCCTAAGAAGCTCCTTACAAGGTAGCCTAAACATGAGAGATCCCTAACTCTGAGGTCCATGTTCACACCTTATCCCCAGATACAGCATGCCAGAGCTGCATTCCTTTCCTGGTACGGGCTGCAGTGCCAAACACCCAGGGCTTCCCGGCATCTGGAGCATTTGTCTTGATTCACAAGACACTGAGCTCCAAGATACTTTTAGGGCGTTATTTAAAAAGGACATATTTGCACTCTTCCCTTCAAATGGGCCTTGAAATACACTTCTTGTTTTGAATTTGTAGACTTAAAGAAGGGACTGCCATTTCTTCCAGGTACTGTACAGAGACCAGTGTGAGGCGGAAGGTAAGGAATAAATCACAGCAATGGGAGAATGTCTTCTTTGCATGCTGTGTCCTTGCATAACATGGTCTTTCTTAATATCCATTTGGTATAATGCTGAAATTTCCTGATTCATGCAAAAGGGATTTGGATATCTACACCAAGGATAACACCACAGGAGACTTTCCCATGTTGTTTTGCAAATAATCCTGTGTTCTCTCCTATCTCTAGATGCTTATGCACAATTCTGCTCCACATGGCAATTTGCTTCCAAGCAATGTTAGTCCATAAGGAATTCTGGAACTTGGCTAGTTATGGGGCTAGTGACAAAACCTGTCTTCCTCAGGGCACTTATTTATGTATGAGGAGGTAAAGTTCAGTCCCTGTAACTTATGCCTGTGTATGATTCTTTTTCTTCTTCCATTTTTTCCTTCATTTGCTCATGTTTAAAACCAAGGGAATGAGCTGGCAGGAATTAGCTTGAGTAGCCCAAGACACTAAACATTTTTTACTGCCACGACTATTGGCAATTTTGAAGAGAATTACAATAGGACACGTACTCCGAGAGTTTGTTTCTCTTTCTGTAGGAAGTCTGAATAATCTTTCTCTCTGTGTGACTTTCCTCTCTGAAATTGTATGAGACAATATGACAGGGAGCTGTAATGCTTAATTATTAAAAATCTAAATATATAGTATTCTGCAGAGAAGTAAAAATGAGCTTTTGTAGATCTCATAAAATTGTTTTAAGGCAATTCTTCCAGTTATGTATATGAAAAATGTAACGAAACCAGAGGAAAAATTTAAAAATTATAAAAAGTCTGTGCTTAATTTTAAGACTATTTAGATTTTCATTATCTATGTTCACATTACAGTATTTGGAATGAACGTGTTTAGAGTTCGATGTGACACTGGAAGGGTTTTGCTTATTAGACTCAGGTGAGTGCTCCAGGAGCCTCTTGGAAAATCTCCAATTTTCCCACTTCGCTATCAATTAATTACACTCTTACTTGAAGTTCATGAAGTTTGCCTAATTATTTTGGAATGTTTTGGAGCTTCATTTACATTTTGAGCAGTGGCATAGTATATGAGAATAGACTCCAGTGAATACCATGTGTTGAGAAACTGACATTGTTAAATGTTCTGTAACATTTAGGAAAAGAGGTGTTAAGAATTGGTGTAAAGGTCTGCAAGGGGTATACCCTGTATCTTGGCAAGTGTGATCACTGCAGGTTACAGGGGAAGATCAGTGTAGATGTGTCCTCTGGCCTCCCAAAATTACACATGGTCAGAAGGCGGACTGAAGGTGACACCCAAGTCCATGGTAAAAGGTTGCGTGTCCTCTGGGTATTTCTAGAGGAAGAAGGATGCTGAGACACAGAAGGGACAAGAAGAAAGGATTCTCACAAGGTGCTGGATTTTTGCTATGCAGCACATTAGAATACCTGATCTCTCCTGCAGTATTTCTGTACCGTGTAACAGCAGAATGACTCTTTCACTAATATCTTCCGGAAGCTAGAAATGGACTTCTGAATTTCAAAAATTGTTTTGCAGCTGCTTAAATAAACCCAATGGCAAAACTGACAGAATCAGAAGCTTCTGTACTTCTGATCTGCCAGTTAAGGAGTAAAAGGATCCTTCTCCCCTCTCCATTCTGTCTTTGACTATTGCTGGTGGTGTGGCTAATGTTTCTGAAGTCCTGATGTGTATCAATTGCATTGTTTTCTAAGTATTTCTAAGCTGTCTGGTAAAATACTATGAAAACAGTTATTCTTAAGGTAGGTCATCATTCAAACCTTTGGGATGGAAAACCCAACAGCAGAAGGAAAAAACTCTAAAAAATAGATTTCTTTGTAGCACAGGTAGATTGATCATCAGGCATAGGCCAAGAACTTCATTTTCATGGGGTTAGCATTGGTTTGTTCATCACTCAAGTTTATATTTCAATTTTCCAGTGTCCTGGAGCTAGCATACACATGTGTTTTTCTCTAAACTTGAGGAAGTTTCCAGTGCCATAAATTGATAATGGTTAGACTTGCCTTTAGAGATTTATGGTTTTCCTTGTGGTAACTTTCTCATGATAAATGAAGTAGCTGCTCTATATCCAGTAAATATGTGCAGTCACCAGGTACATCTCCAGTACAGGTTCTTGTTTAGTGTGGAGATGTCACAACTGCAGTGCTGTGAAGTTTTCAAGTACGATGACTTTGGTTTAGACAATGTGCTGTATGGAGATAGTCAGAAATGTGAAAGATGCATAAAACAACTGATATTGTGGATAAGTAAAATGCCTGGATGTCTCTGAAAACTCTGGTTGTTTTTCAGAAAGACCAAAGTACTCTGGAATTTTGCTTCAAGTACTTCAAAGTCATTGCAGTGACAATATCCATTGCTGTAATCTGCCATGGACACACTGAGGTTATGTCAGGTAGTGGGGCTACAAGTCAGTCCCTCAAGAAATGCTCCTGGTGTATCTTGTTTTAAAAATTTAGCAATTCCCTTGAAAAAAGAAATTAGCAAAACAAATTTTTCTGAAGCCCAAAATGTTTGTGGGCCCTGTCACAGGGAGGAGTTCAGAATTCCACACAGGAAGAATAAAATGACCTTGAGGACTATAGTAATAGTATCTGAATGAAATTCAATAGGACAAAGTGCAAGATCAAGCACAAAAACAATACATTTCTGTTATAAGCTAGGAGCTTGTTAATTGGAAATGACAGAAGAGGAGAAAGTCATAGGATGACTGCAAGTCACCAGTGCAAAACATCAATGAATAGAGCAAATACAATCTTAGACTGTGCCGGATGAGATATTTGCATCAGCAAAGGAAATAACAAACACCTGAACTAGGCCCTGCAGAAACAATAATGTGGGATATTTGTAATAGTTTTCTTTTCCTGCTTTTAATTAAGGTGAATTCAAACTGGAACAGGTGCAAAGAAAGGTAACTAGGATGTTCAGGAGAATGGGAAGTCTTTTATAAGAAGAGTCTGAGAGACTTTGTTGTGCTTAGTCCAACCAGATAAATTTATCAGAAGTTGAGCAGTAAATTAAAAAAAATTATATAAGTATATTTAGGTTGGGAAAAAATGTGTCCAGCTCTCAGAGGTGTGATATTCTGGAGCCGATTTTAATGGTGGTCAAAATGCCCCACAAACTATCAGCCTCTGAGCTAAGACCCTTTTGTCTTAAAGGGGAAAATCTAACCTGCCTGCTAGTGACTGAAGGGAGCCAAAGAGCAAGGGAGCTCAAGAGCAATCATTACCAGTGCTTCTAAGCACTTATAAGGAAAAGCCAATATTGAAATCAGTTCTATAATTCAGGTACTGCTGGGTTCATGCGTGGTTCAATCTCTGTTTACTTGGATTGTAATGAAGATGGAAGAAATCAGCTTAAGTCATAAACTGCCAGAAAGGTGTTGTCAGACTGGGAAGAGCTGCAGTGTTACAATGGCAGGCATTGATAATGCAGCTTATGCTCACTGACACATGCTCTTTCTGTTCTTGCTGTAAGGACACATCCTGCAAATACCTTCCTGGATATTTGCTCAGCTAAAATATTGTGTGCCAATCTACTTTTAATGTCATTTTTCCAAATCCCAATGGCTTAGATCCAAGTGGACCCCATGCTGATCACAAATAGAGCAAAGAAAAGCTTGAAGTCCTGTCATGCAAACAGCTTTTTCTTGAGAATTGCCTTAATGGTATCAATGAACTCCCATAAAATTGCCATTTCTCTCATCCTGCTGATCTGAAATTCTAGCTTTGCAGGTGTTGAGTGGTTTGGGGTTTTTTCTGGTTTTTTTCCTCATAATGAGCTGACACTAATTTCTTGCTGTTCTTGGTGTTAGCCACTTCCCCCTTGCTGAGCTGAACTGGGACTTTGAAAAACAGCATCTCTTCTCTGGTGTGGGAAATCAGTGGGCATGAAACAGGAGGAATTGCTTTCTTTGCAGTCCATTCAGTATGGCTATGGAGAGCTATTTTGGAGGAAAGGGAAAGAGTGAAAAATGTGTGTGACAAATGCAACAGAGACTAGGATGAAAAGAGAAAAACCATGAACGCAGAAAGGTTGACAAGGAAAAACAGGGTAGAGGAGAAGAAATATTAATAAAAGAAAGCCCAACACAAGCATGGCAAATCACCCCTTTTAACTATTTATTTAGGCTGAGATGAATTGCCACAAGTCAAGTCATATCAATTTTAATTTGTATGGCAAAGTTTGTAGTAGAGCTACATTTTGTATAACTGTAAGTGTCTGTCAGCCTGCTCCTGAGAAGTATCAGTCCTATTGCTGCATTGAAGGAGGCTCGAAATCACCCACTCATAAGTTTAAGACTATCTTTAAACCCAGCCTGAAGATCCCGCAGCCTGAAGCCTGATCTCTGTTGGCTGTTTTGCCCCCTCAGAGGCGCGGTCTTTCTGTAGCTGTTTCCGGTTTTCCCATGATGGCTTCTCATCCAAGAGTGCTCTGGGTTGGGAGTAGCCATCTCTCCAGGATAGTCTCAGGAGAACCCTTCCACAGCTGATAGACTTTCCCACAGGAGTGTTGTGCCACCGGAGTGAGAAAACGTACCCAGGAGTGCTACCAGGATAGTGAGCCCTGAAAGACAAACTCCTGATTCCACTGAGCCCTTGCGTTATGCTATAACATTATCCTGTTCCTTCCCAAGTTTTCATATTGGGATCCACATTCCTGTAAGCTCGGTCACCCTGGGAGAACCCAATTCTTTCGCTTGTAGAATACTTATTGTATCTGATCCACCTGCCTGCATACTTACAGGCTATAGCAGTAGAAATTCTGCAGTGAAATCAGCTGAGAAATTCTACAGTGCCTGAGGGTACTAGAGTCGCTCTGAGAGCAGATAATAACTGAAGTTCCTCAAATACTGTCAAATGGTAATTGTGGGCTTAAATTGCAGCTTTATTGTCACAAAGTAGAATTGCTGGGAGGGAATTCCTAGAACCACCATGCCTATGTACAGAACCTTTTTTTCTTCCCCTAACTTGAGTTTTTGCTGGATTATATCTTCTTCACCTTCAAAATTAACACTTGTTTATCTTTTGATTTTGCTGCTGAACTACGGGTTGTACCTAGTTAATGGGGAGCACTGAGGCAGGCAATGATGAGAAGCAAAGATGTTTTCTTCTAGACTGTATGTTTGAAGGTGATCGTGAAGTAACTTTTAACAAGAACTAGTCTTATTCCAAGACATTGTTCCATTTTGCTCTTTTAAAATTTGGTCTTATGTTGACTGCATACGTTCTTCTCAAAATGGAAGTCTGAGAAATACTCTTCTCTGCATACTTTCTAAGCTAGTCATTTCCTGTGATGATAAGACAATTCCTGCTTCAGTGGAAAGTAACCTTATTCATTGTTCTCAGAAGAGGAAATAATATATCTCTGCCACAGAATCAAAGGCTGATACAGAACCAAAACCAACGCCTACACCCCCAAGTGTGCTCTCAAAACACAATTATTGCCAGAATAGGCTTGATTTTGTTGGCAGCTTTAATACGTAAGAAGAGGTAGCAAGCAAGGGACACCTTGAGTTTTGGGAGAAATATTAGAATAAGATACTAATTTAAAACTGCCAATTCAAGTATTCTTCCTTGAAGCTTGAAAATTCAACTTTTTTTTATAGCATAATGTAGAGAATGATTGCATGATGTAGAAAAACGAAGCACTGTGACGGATTGATTAGGAGATACGTACTTTTAGCACATTCACCATCAGAAATATGCAAGATTACATGAAGACTGAAGGAATAGAAATGACTCTTTATATCCGTCACCTCTTCTCACACCATTCAACATCTCTGCCTATGCTTCATAAAGAGTTTCAGTTCTTGAATCACACAGCTGACAAACTTTTACATAAATTTATCTCCAGGAGTATTGCTTGAATTGATTTAGGATAAACTGTCTTACTTCACAGAGACACGGGTCTTAACCTGTGCTTTTTGAAGTAATTATTTTAGCTGCAGGTGTGAAGAATACAATAGTTGTGTTAAAATGTGACAGTTTTATAAGCCACAGTGACTGTGAACATGGGAAAAAATTTAAGTCCAAAGACAAGGTTTGGCAGTATTGTAGAGAGCACTGCAAAATAGAAAGCTGTGCCAGTCTCACTTTGCATTAGCTTCAGTCTTTCTGGAGCTAGAATAGGCTCCTGTTGGGAGACATTGGTCACAGTCACAGACTAACTACTGGAAAACATCTGTGTTGGGTTCACACCAGACTCCAGGAGCTGCTGGTGCTGAACAATCATGCTACTGAACTGCAGGCAAAGAGATAAAGCAAGCGATTATTCCAACTGCAGCCAAGTGCCAATATACCTTATAATTACTTTGAATCTTTTCAGACAGATTAAAAATACATTCAGTAGAGCCAGCTTCTTGCATTTTTTGTTAAGGTACACGAACTTGCTGATGAGGACACAATCCAGAACAGAGATGAGTGCAGAAAAGGAGAGAACAAGCATCCTGACAGCAACCAGGTGTTACTTGGGCTTTTCAAAGAGAACTTTCCTTGACCTTCTGAAAGCACACGACTTATTACTGAAAGTGTCAAACACTTTGTTATCTCTGTTCAGCAGCACTGTACATCAGGCCACTTATTCGTAACTTGGAGTGCTGCTCTTATTATAGAATCATAAAATATTCTGCGTTTGAAGGAACCCACAAGGCCCATCGAGTCCAACTCCAGGCCCTGCACTGGACAACCCCAAAAATCCCACCTTGTGATTCTTATTGCTGTACTGCAGTTGAGTGCTTGCACGGTTGTGACAATAGTGAGCTGTAGCCCCAAAGTTTAAAGTTATCTATGGCAGTTTCTTTCATGCTATCATGAAAACCAAGGTCTGGCACTGCCCCAAAGAGGGAAAGAGGGTAATTCCTGCTGCAGAAACTGCTATTGCACCCTGAATCCCACTGTTTACTCCTCTCCTCTGTCACAGCTAGTGCTCTTACTACAGTAGCATTCATGGCATCTGCTCCTGCCACACTGACTCACTTACCTTGGAGAGCAAATGAATCACAATTGCATTTTGGTAGTGGCAGGGAGGAGAGCAGCAATTCTCAGCTTTATTTCTCTTTGTTTCTTATTGAGCCCTTTTTCTCATTTGTTAACTCTAGTAAGCATTCTCCATATGTGTTTAGTATTTTCACATATGTTTCTGTGTCTATTTAATTGTCTAGAGTAGACTCTTCCCATCTTTTCTTCCTGCTTCTTGTGTCAACTGTCTATTTAGATTTTAAACTACTTGAAAAGAGCCATTTCTTTGTGTATTTCTATGCAGCATTCCGTAAGATGCAACCCTGCAGTTAATTGGAGGCTCTGAATAGTCTCACCGTATAAAAAGTATAATTACTGATAATACTCAGATTTTGGTAGTTTTTTAAATGTCAGCATCTATGCAGGAAAAAATGACAGGTTTTTAAGAATAATCACTTTTCTTAATGTGCCTGTGTAGGTTCCTACAACTCACAGAGAAGAAATCTACCGGTAGATAGCAGTCCAACTGTAGTATCTCTGTTGGCACTTTAATGAGCCTATTTTTGTGTTAGTTGTAAAACCTCATGGTTTGTGCCATTGGAAAGATTTCAAGGCTATTCTGTATAGAGAACTCAAGCTTTATGAAGGTAAAAAGATAGAAAATAGGAATGCTTCCTTTCTGAACCATACTCTGCAAAGAGTTGTCATATGTGAAGGCTTGTCCAGAACACTGTGTAAATGATTTACTGGTAAAGGCTGTGTCTTCATACCAATGCTCTATTCTTTTAGAATACTCAGTTTAGCTTCAGGAATTCTTCATTACTGTTTGATGTTTATCTTAGTGATTTGCAATCTTAGTTCTGGTGTAAAAGGTAGGTACAATTACATTTTTAATGATTGTGATTCTGTCAGTAAGTAGTTGATATAAAGTATGCCTTAATCTTCCAGGCTTATTACTTTGCCACCATTTACTGTTTGGTTGGTTTTTTTTAATTGAAAAAAATGGATTTTTTTTTTTTTTAGGATTTTGCTGTGGTTTTTAGATTCTGTTTGTTAATATCGAGGTCTTTAGTGGTTGGACTTCTAGCATTTCTAATTATGCTCAACATGGAAATAACACAAACCCCATGGGAAATGCCAAGTTTTCTAAGTAAGTTTGTACTTCATAAAAGTTGCTCTTTTCACAGAGAGCATAGCACCTGCTATCTTGAAAATACGTTAGTGTTAGACACCTTTCAGAGATGAGATGATGTACTTTCCTGGAGAATTGCTGCTATGAAGTGTTTAAGATAAATGTGAATCTGTCTTCCTGTCCTTTTTCATGACAGCAGCAATAGGAAAGCGCCAGTCAGTTGGTTAATGAATCCATGTGATAACTTCATGACTTCATTTTCTTCCATTCTGCTTTTGGCAGTTCTAGAGATGTTAATCTCTCCACATTTGCATGGGAGAGGTCTGCATTTGAGAGCCTTTACATGCTCTACCTACCGAAGATCAGTGTGTCAAAAGGCACCACCGTTGAACTCATCTGTGTTTCATTAATTCCAGTCCCCTTGTCTTTCCTGGGCAGCTGTTGCCCTTGCCTTTCAGAATCTACCACTCAAATGGTTTGGGTGTGACAACAGCTGCATCATCCCTGTCTCTGCTGAACTCTTTGTACATCCTCTGTGCTGGTCACACTTCAAAGCCAGATTCTCTGATTTGGTCTCCTGCACGGTTTTCACTGTTGTCTATGTGAGGTGTTGGAAGGTGAGTCCCTGAGGATAAGCCCCTGAGCTTGGGCACCATAAACACCCTTGCTTCTAATTCTCTAGTTTTGACTATATTTTGTTTCCCCTTTTGCCTTTATTTTGTTTCTAGTTTCAGTTTTGTTTCAGTTCATTTGAAGGTGGCAATGATTTGACACAAAACACTCTTCAGCTGTACTTCAGGATTAAAATGTAGTCTAATTTGGTGAAAGAGCTTTTGTCTTGCCCATTTGTGGCATGAGGTTTTTTTCACTTTTTGGCAAGACTTCCTGTGGGCAAAAATATTGCATTGCTTAGGAAATACTATTAATGGTTTGGTTTAAATAAGGACAATTACACTATCTTGAAATTAAATACATGAAAATAATCCTCATTTTTGTCTTCATAAAAATAAACAGTTTGGGATACTTCTGTATATAAACTGAGTTGTGGTTAATGATATTAGGGAGGACATGAGTACTGAAGCTGGAAAAACCACCCTTTTGTGGTCAGTTTTGTTTGAGGTTTTTAAAATGTTTTTTAATGCCTTCATGATTGTTATGCTCCTTGATTTTCATAATTGGTCTACTACTGAGTCAAACCCACCCATAGTGCATAGATGTGATCAATGCATGCTCTACAGAGAAAACAAAGTAAAAATTAAAATTTCTAAGAATCTTGCTGATATTTTCATGTTTTTGCATAAGTAAATTATCATACTTTTTAATTTTTGAACTCATTTGAACAAACAGCATGGGTAATATTTTAAGCCTATTAGGCTTTCTACATAAAACCAGAGCAAAACTAATTATTCTTTTCCTGCCTGATATTGCCATCAATCTTATGAGGAGAAACTGCTTCTGCACTATCAGGATTTTTTTTTTTTTTTTTCTTGCTAGGCCATTGCTTAAATGCAAAGTGTGTCACTTTATTATATCACAGTGCATATTTCAATGATCTGGGTGGCACAGTTATAGCACTGTTGATCTTACTGTAGTGCTGTGAAATGAATAAGTAAGGGCTGACAACTGGCAGGGAAATCGATCTGGGCTCCGCTAAGGTGGAGCTCATTATTGCAGGATACAACAGGCCAGCACTGCCTGTCAGTAGCAGGAGACTCTTTCAAATGCTGCCAAGGTCAAACCCAACACAGTAACAAGGGTTTGGGTGAGAAAACCCCGCACAGAGCAATCACAGTGATGTGGGGCAGATCATTTCCAATTCTCACAGGAGCCAACGCCTGCAGGCGTGTAACTATGAGGGTGCACTTGTAGAGCCAGTCTGTTCCCAGTGCTGAGCGGGCTCCAGAGGATGGCTGGGGATGGGCGGTGTGCTCGGCAGGGCTGAGAGCTTCTCCCTCTCCTCCCCTCTTTCAGAGGCTGGGCACATTGGCCTTTTCCCAGTTCAGCTCCCTGCTCTAAGTAGTCGATCTCAAATCTGTGTGAGTGGAGGGCCCTTTGCCTGCCCCTCTCCTCGGGAGGAGGCCAGAGAGACTGAATGTGTTCTGACTCCTGTGGGCATGGACAGGCTGGCCAGGGTTAACAGCTGAAGAACGAGGTCTGTGCACAAAAAAGAGAGAGAGAGAGTTGTGTGGAACCCTTCGAGTATTAAATAAATGCAGCAGTCCATTTCGGCTGGGCCTTGGTATGTGGTTCTCACAGCACCAGGACCTGACACTGTCCTGTTTACTGTGGTCAAGCATGGAAGGTCTTGTTTGAAATGTATAAAAATATACCAAATAGCTTGATGAAATGTAAAATGATTCACTAATGTTTTAAAAGGACTTTGGAAGTACCTTAAAGAGGCACTACTTTTAAAATAGTGTAATTTTAGAGTAACATGTAAGTGGCTTGGAGAAATAAAGAGTAATTTTAGTTGAAGATGCATTGTAATTTTCATAGTTTGGACAATAAACAGAGCACTGACTACAACAACAGTAAAAGCCTAGAATAGTTAAAATTATGTCAGGTTCATCTTCTGTCAGCAAATGCTGTAGCCCCATGTACAAAACCAAAGTACTATGTCAAATAATAAATAAAATAGAACAAAACAGCTTACAATCACAAGGCGATTATGTTCTTAATGTCTTAAGAATGGATAAACTTACTATTTTCTACACTTGTACTCCTTGATACATGAATGAAAATACATTTAAAGCAGTCTGTGCATTAAAAATTCATGGTAATTCATAATATAAATACTAAATTCAAAAGCAGTATCACCTAAATTTAAGCCGTTCTTTGTAAACACTGTAATGCAAGCACACAACACAGATACTGCAATCTAGCTTCTGACAGTTGCCTTTACTACTTTCTATTACCTATGAATTATTTGCAAGATGGTTGAAGCATGATTGAATGTGGAAAGCTATTTCTATTTTGTATAGGTCAGGGTTTCTGAAATGCTTTATCTTGGAGCAAAATGTTAAGAATACCACGAAACATATCGTGTTGCTTACAGTTAAATGCTTGAGATACATGGATCACCTAATTGTTTTTCCTTTACAGTACTGCTCAGCTCTGTAGTCAAGGGATTACTTTCTTTAGGCACTAGGGAGCAACAGTTCTTCACTCTTCTGTTATCCATACTTTCTGCTCTTTCTGACTTCTCTAAGCAGCAGTTATCAACAAATGGAACCAATCCAGTGTGGGGTATTCCACATCTCTTGCTTAGTTTAAGGCAAACGTCCCAGACATACTACCCATATTCTTTTTGTTGTTGTTGTTATTATTTCAGGATCATCATAGTTGTTGTTTAAAAAGAAAAAAAAAAAAACATTAAATCTTTCCTCAGAGTGGCAAAAGGTGAAGCAACCAAATGATGCAAATAATGACTGTATTTTTCAGCCAGGTGTTTAATGTGTTTTATTCCTGACAACACTGTGAAGCTCTCGTAGATGCTGTTAAAGACCAGTGTATTTCCTTTCAGCTCTCTGTACCAACAGCCTCAAGCTGCTGAACTGATACATGCCCAGGGTATGTATGTATGTATAATGAATGTATAATTCCAATTATAGTGATGTGGTGGAAAAATGACAATTGTCAAGCAATAATCTCAAAATTTTTTTGCAGTGGAGATAGGATGAATGCGCCTCAGCTTTTCTAAACTGACTTGAAAGTTGACTGCAGCATAGTAATGAATAAGGAATATTGCCAATTTTGATTCCTGCAGTGTTGTATGTGATGAGCTGAGTTTGTGATACTCATAACCTTAGCATATGAAATTTTTTTCAGACTTTTCCTAGTAGTGTTTCAGAACTTTAGAAGCATCCCAGAATGCCTCTCTCAAATAGGTTGGATTTCAGAATTTACCTAAGGTGTCTCACTCCTCCCTGCATTTTCCCAGGTGCCCTCTCTGCTTCTGTCCTTTTCTCCTCTGCCCACACTGCTGGCCTGTCAGCTCTGAGATGATTTAGGTAACCTCCTCTGAGAATTTCAGCCACTGAATGAAACAATTGCCAATGCTGCCTAGTTTATCTTACAAACACAAATTTCACTGCACACTTAGTGGCCCTGTGAGCATTAAATAATACGCAGTCAAGCAGCTTGTCAGGCCATATCATTACTGTATTTGTAACATGCTCTGCAAAGCAAGCACTGTGCCATCACTGAGCTGCTCAAGGAAACAGTTAATAGGGTCATTGCCTCATTTATCTGGAAGGAAGAGTTAAATTGATGGGTAGGGCATTGACCTACTATGGAGGTTAAAAAATAAATTGAAGTATTTGTCCATTTAAGGTGTGCTAGACCACTAGGTAATCCAGAGCAATGGATAACTGATTTGTAATTACATTGAAGTATTTCATTCCTTTAAACTATTTTCCTGTTGTCTGTGTGACACACATCTTGACAAAATATTCAGTCTAGAGGACTGTGTGGACAACTTGACATATTGCCTTCAAACTCTTGCTACTTTTGGTACATTTATGCTGGCAGTGTACAATTTGGTTTCTAGATTTTAATGCCAAACAGCAGATCTCTTTGATTCATGCCTGTCAGAAACACGCATTAGAAACTGCTTTGAGGAGTTGTACTTGGAAGTGTGAGATGACAGCGTGTTGGTTATTTTTAAGCATTAATCAGTTTATACATAGTGGAAGTGATTAGGAATACTTCTGCTTTTTCTTGTCTCCTTGCTTACGCATCCCTTTCTTCTTCCAAAGTTTTGTCAGTGGTTGTCACTCAATCAGATTTTCTGTGCTTTCACTTTGTCATTCTTTTTATTCAGTGCCATAACCTCCAACTTGTAGATATTATTCTCAGGCATTTTTCCTAGTTTCCATCCAGAATTGCAGATGGAAAGATAGGTGCACAGAATATTGGCTTACACTAGGTATTTGCCAACTATAATTGCACACATGAATTAAGAGTCTTGACTATACATATAACAGCAAAGAAATTGTATATGAAGTGGTTATACTTCACTTTGACTCTTAATACAGTTCGTTTCACACTTTCTATTTTCATTTAACATGGAATAAACTTATTTATATGCCTACGCACTTGTCTACTCAAACTTGCTGGTATTGCCACACTTGAAAGCCTAAATCTCATTTGATTATGTTAGCAATACAGATTTTTGAGAATGTCTATTTCAAAATACATTCACGTTTTTAAAAAGTAGTAAGAAATAAGTAGGATTGATATTTTAGAACAAAAGAGCACTTTTACCTATCTATCTTGTGAGTCAGAAACACAGTTAATTTAACTGAACTAACCTGATAGGTACCCATGCCTGTTGAAATTAGATGTAGCTCTTTAGAACTCTCCCAAAGAGCTAAGACCATCCTTATAGGTTAACTGTGTGTTATAATTTATGAATTCCTAATCAGTTAGTCTCCAATTCAAGTCTCCCTGATTCAGAGTCAATCTAAGCATGCAGTCATTTGGTTTACTGAGGTTAACAGTCCATAGTGGAGGTCCCAATGTAGCACGTCATAATCTCCTTGTGGTCTGTGTTCCTGTTCCCTCCATGTGATGTTTTTCATTTATTTTTTGTTGGCCAAACGACTTTGCTACCTGAATGTTTGTAATTTGTCTGAAAATACAACCTTACATGTGAAATAATTCCTGCTTTAATGCTAAAGTAATTCAAGGTAATCAAAGTAAATTTATAATTACTTTTGAGTTGTATTAAAAACTCATGACCTCCATGGCCTATGTTCTTAACTCTTGTTACCAAGACAGATGTCATGTTTTCCTAATAACTACTGACAACAAATTACATTTAGACCCTATATCTCTGTTAGGTGATGACATGGATGCCGAAAGGGCTTTGATCTTATATAAAGGTGTGCTAGTGGGAGTATTTTTGGACTACATTTCCTGACCTTTAAGAATTTCAGGGTAATTTTGTCCACTTAGACATTTAGAAGTACCTATTAAACTGTATTCAAATGCAACCCAAACATATTTTTCCAAAGTGTCCTTGATACAACTTGTAATGCTTGATCAATCCCATTCTGTATGGACCGGTTCTGTTTTCAAAAAGCTCTTTACAGGTGGCATTTGCCAGTACCATTACATAGCTGAAATGTCATTAAAGCAACAGAAGCAGCGAAGGAAGCCACATATAAGCCACTATCTTCCTGCATTGCCACTGGGCTTAGTAATTATTCTGTTTTAATGTGAGAGTTTAAATTAAAAATCTGTTAGAAAGCATTGTGCTGTATTTATATCAGAGCTTCAAAGTCTGCCTTTTTATCAAGTCTTGCTTCTGATGGTTTTTATCCTCTTTCATCTTCTCTTTTTGAAACAAAGATATTTTGAAGTATAAGACAGGTAAAGTATCTTTTGCAGTGGATTCATGAAAAGGAAGCTGAGTGAGAGGAGATGTATAAGGTAGATGAAATGCACCAAAGGGGCATTTGAAAGAATTAAATGGAAAATGATAATGGAATTGTGCCAAATAACAGGCAAAAATAAATTTGTTTGCTTGGTTTATATATCAGAAATCAACAGAAGGTGCCATAGTTAAAACTGCATTTTTACTGTTTGTACAAATTATGTTTAAACATCAGTCAATCTTCAAGACTCTTGAACGTATGGCGATAAACTCAGGCCTGAGAAAGACCTGTGCAGATAAAAAACTTCCTTTTCTGCTTCATACAAGCCAAGAGTTTTGTACTTACAGGGTAAGTATTCTTCCATTATTCTTCCATTGAATAAAGAGTTTAAAGAGATGGAAGCAGTCCATTAATTTTCGTTAAGGGCTATTATAACTGTCTAACATGGCTGTATGGATATCAAGATCTCTTTGCCATTCTTGTGCATCAGCCTTGATTAAAATCTTAGTGCAGTTATCTTCAAGCACATGGAGATCCTACAGCTCTGCTGTGCACCAAATGAGGGACAGTTCTGAGCTCATTTCATAGCCAATGACTCTTCAAGCTGGGGACACATGCTTCATGCTCTCATGTATTCCCAGGTCTACCTTTGCTTTTGTTTGCTATTTAGGAAAAAGAGAGATTGTTTTATACTTTATTCTAACATTTTTGTATTTGCTTTCTACTTAATTTGGGGGACAGGGAAAACTTCTCTTACTGAACTTACTATCAACTGTGAGAAATTTGGCTGGCTCCTTCGTAAATTAGGAACAGGCCATTCATTGTGGAATAATATTCAGCAGGATATCTGCAAGAAAATACATTCATGGAAGTATTCCACTAAACCATTTTTTTTTCAGAATCCACTTATTCTTCGAGCCTTGTGAATTCATGCAGATCGGTGGAGCTAGGATTAACAGCTGTGGGGGGTTTCTGGTATGACGGCAAGGGTACAATAGGAAATACTGCCTTAGCAGGAAAAAAGAGGCACTAGCTGTCACAGGTTTAAAAGCATGCTACCTCTTCATAATGCTCATATGTAAGTTAGTGATCTGCTTCATGAATGCTCTACCTTACTTTGAGGCAGTGTTTGTTGTTGGCTAGTACAACGAGACAGCACAAGAACATCTCTTACTTAATACACAAGAGCATAAGCACACCCCACGCATGAGATTAGGTTCAACCACAAATTCTGCATGATCCAAAAGTCGACTGTGAAATGAGCAGTATCCTTAATTATATTCCTAATATAATAAACAGTAAGCTGTGAGGAAGATTATTGCAACTAGTGTCATCTTTGAAGCAGGGTAATTGTCACTCTGGGTTCATGAGGACATAAATGAAAGAAAAAAGCCCTCAGTGATATGGCATGTAGAACTATTTTTCCTTTCTTCATTCTCCCCATCATTTTAACAGCTGAAATTGAATTTCAGTGCTGGTCTCTGGAATCTTAATGACCCAGGGCATATGTGAAAAGGAAGTGTAAGGTTGCCACTCCGTTTGGAGCTATAGTGAGCCTGTAGCTTTCTTCCTTCACATCTTCAAGAGAAATGTTTTCTTAACAGTAGATGCTTAAGCTTTGACACCTGCATAGGCAGTTGGAAATTGCTGTGCCTGTTGAGGTGGATGTGCTCCCATTCTGCTACTAGTACTGATCAGTTTTTACAAAAGAAGCATAGGGAGACTCTACCTTCCTGACTGAATCAATTTTATATACAGAAAAGGAGAGATGGAATGGGAGCAGGTGGAATTGTGTCCTTACCTGGTTTTCATAGGATGAAACTTTTCATATGACTGTAACTCTGAAAGATTTTAAAACATCTTGTGACCTCCTGGACAATAATTCAGGAATTAAAAATGTCTTTAAAATAATCCAATGTGATGCTGGCAGAAAGCTTTCAGGAAAAGATCCTAAGAATACAAGTAAACTAGCAAACTCAGTATTCAGGGTTGTGCTGACATCTTTAATTACACCATCAATTATGCTAATTTTAATGCATACTTGAGAATG
This sequence comes from Cnemophilus loriae, assembly GCA_013397755.1. Taxonomy (NCBI): domain Eukaryota; kingdom Metazoa; phylum Chordata; class Aves; order Passeriformes; family Corvidae; genus Cnemophilus; species Cnemophilus loriae. The sequence continues at coordinate 1,543,510 of VZTF01017495.1, read as the reverse complement.
TGATAAAAATAAACCAAAGGAGATTATTCGTTAGCTGCTGTTTCATGGCTGAAATTGAGCTGAACACTTAAAATAAGTCTGTATGAAACACTACATACTGTGCCATAGGGAACAATTCTACATGGGCAGCAAGTAGAGCAGGATGGAAACTAATAATTCTTCCATCTTAGTTCTATTTTATGACTCGCTACAAGGAAAACTAGCTTAGATTTTTTTTTTTTTTTCCCTCTCCCAGGGAGGCTATAAGCTCTTAGCTGAAGCCAGGACAAAACTGAGAATTTCCTGAAGAAAAACCTCTTTAGTGTAAAAAAAAAAAATCTCATTTCATTTGGGATTATACAAAACTATATTCTTGGTATTGACAATAAGTGATTTCCATTATATCAGCAGAACAAACAGAGGTTCACCTCTTGTATTGAGTCTCTCTGTCACCAAAATCTGGCTGTCCACATCTAGTTTAGTAATACTTTAAACTGTGCCAGCATTTGAATAGTTGTATTTTTTCCAAATTTCTTGTACAGTACATCATATTTCACTCATTAATGCCCAAAACACTGAAATTAGAAGGCTTTCTTAGATGCTGAGTGTGGCTGACTTACAAGTATCGAATCTGGAATTTCTCATAATGCCTTGCAAAAGGGAAAAATTGCAAGAACAGTAATTTTCACCTTTAGAAAAAGTACATTTATCACTTGGATCTCAGTGAATAGCTCACGGTCTTAGCCCAGACTCTGTATTTGGGTTGATCCTGATTTTACTGTCCACAGTTTACCTCCCATGAACTCAGAAATCCATTTTTCTGCAGTACATCTATATGACAAAATCTCTTGAAATATGCAATATGTCCTAGAGCGATTTGTAATTTTCACAGTAGGCCTCCCCACTTTTTTTTACCCAGCACATGTACCACACAACTAGGAGAGCGGTAATATTCTTTTCTAGAAATAAATTTTCTAATATTTATTTGTCCTGAGGCATAAATGAACAGGTTTTAAATGGCAAAGGGGCTACACAAACAAACAGGAATTGTTTAATGCTGGGGAATAGCTCTTCATCATATTTAACAAGTTTTGCTTTAATAAAGTACTTTCCATTAAGACAGTGTGGAAGTCAGCATAAAACATATATAGTTAATAGGAACACTGCAGGTTTCCAGGAGACTGCAGCCCAGAACAATATACTTGGTGGTGTTATGGTCTGCAGAAACCTCAGCAGAAAGCATTCCTCCCCCTTTTCTGGGATCTTTGTCACACACCAGAGAAGGATCTCCATAGATGAGCAAGACAGTGATGGAGGGTGAGGGAGGATGTGTTAATTCCAGTTTGCAAATACATTTCATCTGCTTTTTCTTTTTTCTTACAAGAATAAGAATAAATGAAGAATTTAATGGTGACTTGTTATTAATGCAATGTATTTACAGTTCTCAAAAGTCTTGCACATGTACATATGTTTCATTTGTGATGTTTTTTTCCTTAATATAAACACTTTCCTCATGTGCATCAATAAAAGGGATGGTAATGATATCTACCAAACAGGTCTATATGGAAATGTCAGGGGCTTTAAGACGGTTTTAATGGTGGTATGTGTGGTCATGAAGAACTTTTTAATAAACTGTTTCATGACAATAGCTATGAATTTGCTCAAGGTTAGAAATCTAAACCTTTTGCATTATTATTCTCCTTTTAAATCTCTAAAGTCAGTGTCATGCAGCAGCTCAGCAAAAGCCTCCTTTACATTTCCTTGAAAGTAACTCCTAAGTAATATTTGTGAACACACAGGATCTGTTCCTTCGTGTAGTGTCCATGGCCCCTGTATTTTTCAGTGGCTTCATTTTGGGGTCACCCCACATTTTGTGTCACCTGCTGGAGGAACATAGTACTCACTGAGTAGCTTAAGTTCTTAAAAAACCAACCCATTGCAAGCTACTGGGTGAAGCCTGCACTGTGTCTTCACTCCAGTTCCCTCTTCTGGGCTCCTTTCTGCTGAAATCTGATGAGCCATCGACAAAAAAGTATTGGCTGTGTGCATACTTTGGATCTGTCAGCAGCTCATCATCTGAAGCTTCTGAAATACAGAACTGGAGTAGAAATCCTCTCTGAGAGTGCATACTGTTGTAGATATTAGTTTTGCAGCAAGAAAAAAATGTTTCCACAAGGAGAAATCTATAAACTGTCTTCCCACCCAGACGAAAAACTTTTCTCTTTGAAAGTTCTGGGTTAAATGTGAAATTTTAATAATCCATAAAATGAAGCTTTTCCTAATTACTGTTAGAAGGAGATCTTCTATCAAATTATCATTTGCAGAGTTTCAGCTTAGCAGAAATGCACCACCTAACCTATGCTGGCTTACTTTTAGCAAGTATCCAATAGTGCCTGATTTTCAATAATCTTTCCGAGTCATTCTTAAATATAGGCACTGCAGACTTTTCTGTGGTATCTATTTATACTGACTTGTGGGAGAAATACTAATGTTAATGATGAACTCCACAGAAACCTCTCCAGTAACTCTGCGTGTCTAAGGATTTCTCTGTGGGGTTTGCTTTTGCTCTTGCGCAGAAGTTGAAGTAGCCGTATGCTTACCAAGATGTAGATCAGGAGTCACACAGTGCCTTAAAACAGTGTAGTTCCTATGTTCAAAAAAACCCCAACCTGCTCTCCACATTTAGATATTCCAGTTCATAAAACCAGCATGCTCTTCTGAAGCCTTAATAGCCTGAAGCACATGATTAAATTAAATTAGTGGTGCCAAAGCAGAATTAGACTAAACAACATGAGCACTTGGACTCACAGGTAATGATAAAGAGCAGAAGACCAAATATCTGTAGCTTGGACCCCAGAAGAAGATATGCTGCTCTTGAACTGAGGTGTGTATCAAGCAACTTGATTGTTCACTTCCTTAGCCTGCTGATTAATATTTCCAGGTATCTTTGTGTTTCAACGGCATTGATGCACATCTGGTTTAAAACTGCAGAGCCTTAGGCAAGAGGCAGAGATGGGTAATGTAAAATTTAGCACAATAGAACAGCGACTCTGCTAAAATCCTAATCTGCTGTTTTGCTTATTTTCCTGCCCAAAAAAGCCACTAAAGCAAACAAACTTTGAATCAAAGAATATGTGTCAAATATTTGAATATATAGATGGCACCTAGCATTCAACAGAGCAATGGCATGGGCTGCTAAGCATAAATGTGGGAGAACGTGCTGCTGGCTGGAGGTGGAGGGGCAAAAAAAAAGACTGTGAGGAATTTGAAAGAAAAATGCATCTATTTGAAAGATGCAAAATGCAGATGTTTGAACAGAAAGAATGAGATGATTCTAGACAAGGAAAATCTACCAAGACAATTGTTTATAATGAAATATGAGATCAAAAAGTTTATTTTGGTTTTTAAAAAATATAAATGCTATTGAAATCTGTGACTATCACTTCAGATTTCCTGTTTCTTTTAGAATTCTCTGCAATTACCCTTTTCTTCAGCTTCAAATCTGTCGTAAAGGAAATTACTATTGTAAATAGGGTTGCTGTGTTGCTGCATTAATGCCTTCTTGTCTTTAAGCATGGAATAGTCTTTCTCATTGAAGGAGGCCATTAGGTTAGAGAGAAGGTGATGGCTTGGAAACAAACCCATTTGTACCTCTGACTGGTCTCGGGGCAGAGCTAATAGGAGCTGGTAATATCAGTCTTTGTTTGTCCTGCTATGTAAAATAAAAATGTTATGTTTTGCATGTGCCTGTAAACATTACCTGGTAGATATATGAGAATAGTCATTATTTCAAAATTATAAAGAATTGCTGAATCCTTCTCTGACCTAAAACATATGAAAACACAGAACAAATCACAACTTTTCAACCTACTTGCATTTTATTTAGGCTCATCCACTGACATTTAACTTCACTCTGGAGAAAGAAATTTTTTTAGACTATTGTTCATATTTAGTAGCAGAGTCAACTTGTTCTTGGATGTGTGGCTATTCTTGGGTTGCAGTGAGGAGGCAAGAGAGGGCTGATGGGAGCCAACTTATCTTTTTCTCTGAAAAGAGAATTTTGATGCAGGACTGGAGATGCTCTTAATAGGAGAGGAGATAATGGAAACAAAACTGTGTGGAGAAGGTGAAGAACCAATAGTACTCTCAAGTAGGTGCTTGACAGTATTTGCTTACATGTTAAGTGTTGCCTGAAAATTTGTGGAATCTGTAAAACAAAATTCAAGGACCAGACACAGCTGAGAGCAGGCACTAGAGAAGAGTTTTGAGAATTTGAGGGAGAACAGTAGGAAAAAATCCCCAGATTTCATGGGTAACTAGAAATTTCTTGACATATGCCTAGGACCTAAAGGTGGATCTTTAGAAAAGCAATGTCACCTATGTAGGCACATGGTCTTCAGCATGTGGCAAAGGCAAGTGAAGGAAACAAAAAGCTAAAAAAATAAGGCAATTTCAGCAGAGCATGTGAAAAAATAAAAAGCAATTGGGGCAGCTGACATGGAAGTCTGGTAGTTCTAGAAATCAAAAATATGAGAGAGTGTGAGTGCACTGGAGCCCAGTGCTCAAGAGGTAAAGAAAGTGCTCTATAGATGTCTGTGAGAAATAAGGTCTTCTGAGAGAAGAGGGCAGGGAGGACAGAGGGATCAGAAGAGAGAAAAGGGAAAATCAGATCAGCAACAGGTTAACTTTATGATGGGGAACCCCTTCAGAAGACTTGACAGGTTTGTCATCAGAGCATATTTAGGGCCATTAGGATAGGCTCTAGCCTGTGAGCAAATATGCAGAATATGAACCTAAAAGATAGAAAGACCCCAAGGTGAGGTGGGAGATGCTCACTCCCTCTTTTGAAGTAAGTGACCTCTAGAAACTCATTGTAATGAAAGGATGGTGCCTTCATCAAGATGGGAAAGCTGGAAACTCAAATAATTTTCATCTTCTGAACCTCTTTTAAGAAGGCAAGGGGTATTCAAACTTATTGTAGTAAAAGGTTCTTGTGTCATGAGAAACATTTTGTATTTAAAAATGTTATACCCACAAAGAAATTAACTTCCTGAGGACTAGCTAAGTAACCACAGAATCTTTCTATATAATATCCCTCATCTGCTCACTCTCCTAAGTCCTTCACTTGTACAGAGTTTACTTACTGGGGTTATGTTTGTCACTGAAATGTAAAGTGTCAAACTGATATACGTACCCAGGTCTTGGTCTGGGTAGTGATTTGCGTATGGTGAGATCAAGATGTTTTAGGTGGAACTGTAATTTTTATCTTTTCTTCAGTTTACAGTACTATTGGGTAATTATTAGAATCACAGAACATCCTGAGCGGGAATGTAAAACTTCTGTTCTTGGTTTTGTGAGGGGGCATTTTATTTCGGTACTTTTTATTGCACCAAAGAGTTCTGTATGTAGGACAGATACGACACTAGATACATAAATATTCAGCACACAAAACAAAAGGTCACCTAAATCATATCTAAAGTATGGGTTAAAAAGGTCACTTGTCTACAACTGTTGTATGTGTGAAAACTAGCACTTGCTGTGAGTGTTTATGTGCTGCTTTGTACATGATTTGGTAGTACAGACCCTCTTTCAAAATCTTAAAGTTTAATGCATCATAGAAGACTTTTCCACATGTTGTAAAAGAGAAAATGGAGATTACATTTTTGTGTGTGCACACCTGAGGGTGCAATGCCTTGTCTTAGAGAAATTATTAAGATTCTAGAGGTACTAATGCAGTATTTTTGATAGTTATGGATTAACACTGAAACTTTCAAGTTTCCGCAAATAGCTGTCTTTCACTATTACAGTAAATAGAAATATTGCAGCAATAGGAATGGACAAATTCAAATCATGTGAGAGTCTAAAACTGCCAGAAACCAACAACTAGTCTCAATTTATCGAGATCCACTGGATACAACTTTTTACAAAATCATGCAGAGGGAGCTGCTGTTTTTGATTCAGTCTTAGGAACTTTGTCATAGGCTCTTCTTCTTTAGAACTGAGAAACAGAAATGGATATTAAAGTTTTGTTCAGTATGCAGTTTTCCCAACACTTGTCTCACAACTCCAGAGGAATTTTTACAAGACTATTTTTGATGCATTCTAAGAAACCAAATGCACTCTGTAAAAGCTTTATAAAGCCCATCAGCAGCGATGCCTTAGAATATAAACAATTGTTGTGACAAACAATTCACCATGAAAGCACAGGGGATTTGCAGCCAACTCTGCTTGAGAAGGGGGCTCGTTGCAATTCACTCAGAGAGGAACCAACATTTGCTTCTAGACCTGAAATATGAGGCCCCCATATGCCACTATTAGCAATAATGTTCATGCACTGTGTGGTGATGACCATGATGCAGTGTTATAGTCCTCCTGAAAAAGAGAATTAAATGTTTTGCTTTGAGTTGAATGTATTTGAAAGATTAGATCTTTCTTTCTCACTTAATGTACAATAAATCAGGATGTTTTGACAAGAAGTTTAAAAGCCAGTGGAAATAAGCATGACATTAAAAAGGCTGTTTTTCTCTCATACACACACAGAATGGTGAGAAATGATAATGAAAAGGTCAGTTTTGGAAAGGTTACAGAATGGTAGCTCAAAAGACACTTAGCAGCTTGCTGAGCTCCAGAATGCAATACTAATTGGTGACAGTGTGCAAGTGGCCTTCAGAAGGGAGAAATTAAAGCACCCTCAGCAAGCCACAAACAGCTTATCGGGCTACCCAAGATCACAGGATCCAGTGTAATAATATTTCTTTTTTTGCCTATGGGTTTTTCCTTTCTTTTTTCTTTTACTCCTTCCTGTTCCTCCTGCATTTTATTTATTTGTAAATAAATGAGATCCTACACAAGCTGTATCCAGCAGTAGTGTCTACACTTATTTCTCAGAGAGACACAGCAGCATGCCAGTCACTTAATTGTCTTATTACTGAAAAGGACTGATCTAATACTGAACTTCAAAGATGCCTATTTTGCCTAAAAAGTATTGCTTTCTAGGAGGAATACTTTATTTTCCAAACCAGGAAGCCAGGAGCAGATTGACAGAAATAGTTTCTTACCTGAAATAGGTCTGAATTTACATTTTTGCATATTTTTTGTACTAATAAATTCTCATTTTCCCTGATCTGAGAGCCTTCTCACACTGCACTATGAAGCTGCAGTCCTTGTGCCAGCTTTTCTCCCCTGAGCACCAGCAATTATTGCTCCTTTACTTAATGTGTCTATGTTCTGGTGTAAATGCAAACCTCATTCATCATGACAGTGGCAGTCAAGTCCACTGCCCCATTTCCTTATTTATGTGCTTTAAAAATATACAGACTACTGAGTTGAAGAGAAACTACAATGTTTTATATGTAGCAGTTGTTACCTGTATTCTTCACGGCTGAAGAACAGGCGTTAAGTGCACAAGATCAAAGCTTGCACCATAAGCATGGGATTGAGTTGAACTCATCAGTTTTTGCCCTCTGTGCTGCATAGGAGGAAGCAGAGAAAGGTCAAATGAGGCTGTTTAAAAGACATCACTCATCAAGTTTTTATGAGTTTTTCCAGAATGTAAATAAAATTGCATCTTTGCATTTTTCTATCAAAGCTATTTTGACTCTTCATGATCAAGCTGCACCATTTTACTAGGCCAAATTAATCTGAATCAGACTGAGGAAATGGCCTCAGCAAAGGCTCTGCCTCTTGAGTTGTGATGGCTGCAGCCCAGCATGGCACATACCTGCACAAGCCCCCTCTGCTGCTGCTGTCAGTTCATTGAGATCCATGGATCTCACTGTGGGGAAGGAAGCTTATTGTACAGCTCGTTCCCCTGCCAGTGAGCTTCCATACATCGCTGCAGAAAACATTCTATATGAAAAGCTGGCTGTCACACATCATTTTCACCATATGTTCAGCTTCAAAATGAAATGAAACAGGCAAATATTTGGGGCTATTTCTGTCGTCAAACCCATCCTATTTTATTTTTTTCCCATGTTAAAAACTGCTAAATTATGAGGCTATGTCCTCTTGTTACAGCCCCAGGATGTGGCAGGAGGAGTAGGAGCAGCAGGATAAAGCAAAATATTAAGTGATCATGAAAGTCGATTATCTTGCTACTTTTGTAACTACAGCAGAAGTGTTTAGCCTAGCAGCTGCCAAGGCTCTTTTTTGTTGTCTGTTTTTCTAGAGTCCATTTGCTTCTTTAAGTGTTTTTATACCCCAAACTAAATCTTCAAGGCCATTTTTAAGTAGCAGAAGAGATAATTCTTCACCAGCAATTCAACATTTGCAAGCATTCTTTCAATAAAAAGGTGTGCTAATCCTCTTAATAAGGAAAAAAGATGTCAGGAAGGAAATGTTTTTACATTTTCATAAATACTATGGTACACATTTTTAAATGACAGCATTTTAAAGCCAAGTCAGATGCTGCACAAGAGATCCCCTCCAACTGATGGGGAGAATTTTTATTATTTTCCAAGGTAATGGTTAATTTCTAGTCTTTCTTTTTTTCCCTTTCTGTTCCTTTCCTTTTTTTTTTTTTTTTAATAATCTTGGGCATTACTAAAACTATGGTTATCCTTGTAGGTAGCATGTAGAACTTCTAAAATGAAAACATGAGCTGGTGGGGTTTTTGGGGTGTGGGGAGTGAAGGGTTGATTGGTTGCTTTTTCAAATTATAATTAGTTAACAAAGGTAACAGGTCTAAGAGTAAATTCCATACTGAAATTAGTATTGTGCATCTAACGTAGGATATCTTTTTCATTTGAGTCACTGGAAGACCTGCCAGTGCTTAGGCTGTAAAGTGAGGCATTGGATTTCCACCTTAAACTTTCTATTGAAGTTTTTGACCGTCAGTTCCTGCAATTCCCAATGCTCAGCTATGAACTCTAAATGATATATCCTGATCATCTGCAGTGAGCTATGGTCATTAATGAAAGACTAATATCTGCAGTAATGTATTGTTTTTATGCTTCTTTGTTGTCCACTGAAAAGACTGACTTTCATAGTTTGAGTTCCTACTACCTTTGATTAAATATTAGGTAACACAGCCAACGGTGGTTTCAAATTTCAAATAGAAAGCCTCCTGCCTTCTTCAGCACTGCAATTTTCTGTTCTCTGTAAGGTCTAAGTTATTGACATAGAGGCACTTTTAGATACAGTATTTTCAATTACAGAAGTTTGTGTGCTCATAAAAAATATTTCACAAATATGTCAAAACTAGCACAAAATAAACCTTAATGATTCAATCTGCTGCAGATCTCTGAAAAAAATAATCTTTAACACGGTCCTTGGATTTTTTTTTGCGGTTTCACAAAGTTTTTCACCATAAGAACATCAGGTTCTGTAGTTTAGTCTTCTTTAAAGACAATCCAAATAGGAAAGAACATCAGGACCAGAGTGAGTGCTCTGCCAAGAAGCTAAATTAGTTTTCTCCTTGATATGAAATAGTCAGCTTAGAAAGTATCAGCTGTTAGTAAGGCAACGGATTCTGAAGGCCAGAAACATAGAAGAAATGTTGCAACAATATTTTATAAAGATTAAAGGTAGACAGCCCTGGTAACAGTGGGAATGCCAGACTTGCGTTGGCATTAAACAAAATAATGGAACAACTCAGACTTGATTAAATAAATAACTCAACATTGGCAACATAAGAAAGCTTACAATTTAGAGGTTATAGAAAACTGCTCTTTTACTAATCTTACTGTCTAAATTAACAGCATAGGTGTATATATAGAACCAAACAAGATATTTGACTTGATACGGTAAAGAATTTTGTCTGAGACACTGGAATTATAGAAATTAGTGATAGCAAATGCTGGACTGATCAGAAGACGCAGGTATTGCTAGAGGTGTACAATTAAAAGAGGTCTCACAAATATGTATTTTCATCCCTTTATTATTAGAAATTTTAGTATTTGTGGCCTGGAAGAAAACATGAAATCCCCTCTACCTCCGTTTACATGTAATTGTGAAATCAGAGACACGGTACATGAGAAAAGATGGGAGCCCATTGATGTTGGCTAAACAATGATAATGGACTCTGTGATTTCATAATTTCTTTTAACTATTTTCTTTCAGTATATACATACTGCTGTCTAGAGAATTCTATCTTGAATTATAAAAGAAAAGCCTTGGCAAAGCTTGTCTGTGTACAACACGTAAAGGGAAGTGCCAGCCACTACAGAAGGATGTTGTAATAGTTCAAATAGTGGGTTTGTTGTATGTTTGTTTTTCTGGAATTTATCTTTCCTAGATTCTTTCATATACTTTAACCTGATACCATAAAAATACCATTTTCCCTGACTTCTGCTAAAACATGCAGAATTTTTTTTTCTCTGTAGAACTATTTCCTATTCTCATTTCTAAGTTTTATTCTCCAGTTGGGAAAGCTATGATTTAAATCAACTCATCTGTTGGATCAAATAATACAAGTAAGATAAGCTCTGACAATGTGAAAAGAAGAATTTTTGGTAAATATAACCATTTGGTCTGGATTAGTCTCCTACAGTGAAGTACTTGTGTAATAGAGAATATTTAATCAGGGCATGTCTGGAAAAAAACCCCTACATTCATTAGCCTTGTGTTCATTGCAGTTGAAATAGAATTACCATTTGATTTCTAGAAGGAGATTTCAAAAGTCTTGTATTGGTCGGGTTCCTGATATCTGCTTTGGGGCAAACAAACCACTTTCCTTTAGAAGCATCTTCCCAACTCGCGTATCCTGCTTAGGAAGTCACACTGCACATGGAGTCACTTGCACACACAGTCTGGAGCATGTTGTCTGGACATGTTCATCAATCAATCTGTTATTACAGCTAAAGAGCATTCAGCACTCCAGTCGGGGCTGCTCCCGAGCCAACAGATATTCCAGTTAGTTAAAAAAAATAAGCATAACCAAAGACATTGCTTGCGTTCGCTCTCGCTTTTTTCTCCTCAGGAAAATGACCTCAACTTATGACCACATTTTCTTTGTGGTAACCCTGCAGTTATCTGACTTTTTCAGATTAAAAACTTCTGTTATAATATTGAGGGAGGGGAGAGAGAAAAGCCTTAGGCCAGATGGAATAAAATCCATTTCATAGAATAGAAAAAGAAAGCTCCTTATCTTTACCATGGTAGCACAGTAAAGAGGAAGTTTCTTCTTCCATTCTTTTTTCTTTTTCTTTTTTCTTTTCATTTCTCCCCCCTCCTCCTTCATCCCCCTATACAATATGCTTTCAGTTCAGTCAACAATCTAGACACTTTCCCCATTTTTCTCTTTCTCTGTTGACTGCGTGTTCTTCCTGCGTTTATTGGCAGCACTATAAATGTAAGAAGTGAAAGGATTTGCTGGGTCAAGTCATAGTCTGCTATTATTTTGGACAGCAGCATCATATATCTTTCCTTCTAAAATTAGGTGGCTTTCCCTTGCTCACCTCTCCTTTGGAGGGCTACGTCAAACTCTTGAATGTGGGACTTAGAAATATCTTACCTTTTCTTAGAAAGTGTTTTTTTGTACCCACTTGTGCCCAGTTTTTCCTAGGCAAATAAATAAAATTATCCACAGCATTTTGTGTATGTTACCCAAGTAACTGATTAACTATAACCATTAACTGTCCCTCTGGAAAGCAATGACCATTTTACTATACTAAAGATCTCAGGTTAACCTACTGTTTAGAGGATATTGTCACACATCTCCTGACATTCTTCCCATCTTATATATGCTTCCTCCACACAGCAAATGCCCACCTTCTTCTATCAGCTCTATCACATTTTCACCTTGACCACTAACTACAGTGTCATCTGTGTCTTATTTTCTATATGGCATGTTTTGTATGCATGTTAAAATATATATTCTTTTTCAGGTAGACCTAATTTTCCCCACAATCTTTTTTCTTACGCTTAATACTTAATTGGTCTTCAGTTTGAGTGGATCAAAAGCATTGATTATTATACATTCTCTGTTAGGTGATAATTAGCCATGTCCTCATGAACTACAGTGCTTTCCCTTATGACGTGTTGAATTTCGTCAGTAGGGTAACAGGCTGGAATACTGAGGAATATACTAATCTGTGAGCGTAATTTAGTTGGGTGGCTGCCTTTCCCTTTGGATCTACACACTGTTTGCATAGAGACAGATAAAAGAGGTGTGCAGGAAGGGCACTGTCACTCCACCAGCTCCAGAGGAGAGTTCAACTGCCGGTCCTCATCCTCCCAGCAGAAAGAAGCTCAGCTGTGGGGTCTACCTGGCACAAACTCACACCCACTGCACTCCCCAGAATGGAAGCGGCAACCCAGTATTACTTGTTTCCTTTTCTGTCTTTCCTTTTATAGTGTGTATTTTTGCATACAATGTATACACTAAACTCCTTAAATTCCAAGTTTCATTAAGCACTATCTACTTGTCAAATACAGGACTGCAAGGAGATCCAAGAGCCCAGCAATTGTGTTGATAGCGTGATGCAGATTTTCTGGGCTGTATCATACAAACTACTTAAGTTCTCTGTCTGTAAGACGAGGCAAAAAGACATCTTACTACATAAGCAAAATAAAACAATAAGGTTATTTTGAAAAAATTCGTCCCATACAAATCATTGCAGTGAGACAATCTGCATGTCTGTAGCTATACATTACCAGGCATAGCAAACAGTGAGCCTATCACTGAGATTTCCTAGGAAATATAACTTGCAAAGTTACATGACTGACTTTTAGCTTCTTACCATTTTCAAAGATATTAACTGTTCTGAAGTTTTTCTGCCTGTGTTTCATCTCTGCTCTTGATGAGGAGACTTTTCAACAGGTTTTGGGGGGTTGTTTTGTTCATTTTTTTGTTACTTGTTGGTTTGTGGGTTTTTTAAAATGGGGCGGGGAAGAGTATGGACCAGGGTAAGCAAGGGAGACCCAAACAGTATGAACTGTGCATGAACTTAATCAAAGATGCAGGTTTAGGAAGTGAGAAATTAGGGAATTAAAGAATACCAGTCATTGGTACCTCTGGAATTTGCAGTTTAGTATGTAAACTCAGTTGTACCCTTTGCTTTCAAGATCTGTCTGCATATTTGCCCACAGCAATATGATGGAGGTACTGAGTCAGCCAGAGCCCTGAGGTGGAGCTTCAAGAGCATTCTTTGAAGTGAACATGTCAAAATACACCAGAAGCCTTCTGATCTTTGAAGCTGTGTTTTACTAGAACATAAAATAAGCTGGTTGGAGGTAGCTTTTTAAAGAGGAAAAAACCCCTCTGATCTGGACAGGACAGACCAAGTAAGAAGACTTTAAAATAAACCTCTCTTGCCCATTTCAGTATCTGTTAAAGGCAGATTATTTTCAGGAAGTTGGAAGAGCTTTGTACAATTCTTGCTCATCAAGCTATGTGCTAGTCAGACATTGTGAGTCCACTGTGGCTCAGGAAAGCTAAGAATCCTTAAATTCACCCTAAAATAGCTCCTGTGTATCACATCTTTACATTTGCACATTTTTAATATCAAGTTTTGCTAGGACTAGGAGTGACTGCTTGTGTCAAGTACGTGGAGATCTCCTTTCAAAGGCACAAAGCATCCATTTATAGCAACATAAAGCCATAGATATCAACTTCACTGTGTCTGCATAATGTACATAATATGCAAAAGTGGCTTCAGGCAAGTGTGGATTTTTATTTTTTTCAAAAAGGGATTCCATCTAGTGAGAAGAATTGAACATGTCTCTCATAAAGCAATTATTATTTTTTTTTTTAAGAGTATGTAAAAGATGCTCTGCAACTTGGAAAATTAGATGAGTTATCAGGGAGACAGATCCGCAGCTAAACAATGGAATTAGAGTAGGTGCTATATTTATTTGTACACACAGTTCAGTACAAGGGTTCGTATCTTCTTCACGTATGAGGGGTGTGTGTGTGTTCTGGTAAATACTGAGGTGTTACTAAATGTGATTTTTCTCTCCCTGAAATGAGTTTACTTGCACTGTTGAATAATTTCAGTAGTGGTGAAGAGACCACCACGGTGTAGGTGTACATGTATTTTTAGAGCATGATCCTCTAGACTGCAGGAGGGTTTCTATCAAGACTACTTTCCAGTATGAAAGAAATGTCTTTAAAAACTGAGAGAAGCAGTTAGATGTGAAACCATTTTTTTTTTTTGTGCATAACCTTCAGTTTTTATTAAAGCCTCTTTTTTTGCTGCGTTTACAAGCTAAACCAGCTGTGAAAGGTGCAAGCATATAGTTTGTATTCAGCAAAGATCTGTCATTTTGTGCTTACTGCAAGGCAAATGGCTCTGCCAGTTGGGGCTACAATTTATCAAGTTGGCAGAGTGACAATTTTCATTGCTCTTGAAAATTTATCATGGATAGTCATTTTCGAAGGGTTGAATCTTTTGTTTAAGCCAGCTTTTTATATTTAGACTTATCAAAATGGCAATTATTAATGCCATTAACCCATGAGGCAAAGATCAGTTTTGTCTCTGGAACCTTGAGTATGTCTTCTTGACAAAGAGATTTATCTGCTCCTGTGGTTTCCAGAGTTCGTGGGTTTAAAGAACAGATGTAATATAACAAAAAGCTGTTTCCCTAAAGACCAATGAAAGCCATTTTCATCCCAGCTGTTTTAGCAGGAAAGCAGCGAAGAGGGGGGAGAAAAGGATAAAATATTAAATATTAATTGTCAAAATTATTTTTATGTTCTTTGTTCTGACTTCCTCTCTTGCCCTGAGAGGCTTGGAGACTGACTCACTTTGAGAGGGTTAGTAACACCCCCCTAACCACAGCTCAGCAATAAGACCCTTCCTCGTTGCATCGTAAAGAATAATTCATCAGTACCAGCCATGAATGGATTTAGATTAAGTTCTGTGTGTCTATCAAGTGGCTCCTTAAAGACACTGAGCATCCTTACCTTCATGGCTCTGAATGGAAGGAGAAAGTGCCATGTTCCCTGCAGGCTCAGGACACAGTCAGGAGAGAACTGGATGAGATCTGGTGTCAAAAAGGAGTCTGAAGGGCTATAATTTGTTAAAAGCACTAGTTGTCACTGTATGTATCTGTATGTATGTCATTTGCATTTCCCCATATTGGCTAGAAAAGCTCTGTCTAGATGAGATAAAGGCAGCTTGTTCCGTAGTAAAAATGAGGTATGCATACACACATTTCCACAACCATTAGAAAGAAAAACTGAGTTAGAGGTGTCTTAACTCAGAGCAGAAATTATCCTCTCCCCAATTTACTTTAAAATTCTGTGTTCTCTCTGCTTTATGAAAAGATTACATTTTAATTTAATGCAGAGTCAATACTGACTCCTCCAGCACTTTCTCACTGGAGCAGGTGGGATATTTCCTCACATTAGAGTTACGTGTACCTGCTGGAAGCAGGAGGCCTTCCACGGGCTGCCAGGCCTCCAGAACCCCGCTCATTTCAAAATATTCATTTCTCCAAATGATTCTTTCAACATCTGGGGTTTTTTATTCTGTATTTTTTTCCCCCCAAACCTCCTGAACAATTCTAACTAGGGCATAAATAACAGTCTAACACAGAATAGCTGAGAAATGACTGTGTGGCCATCCTGGACTGGAGCTCACCGAGATGGCAGTCCCTGCCCAGGGCCAAGCCACTCACCACTCTTTGCCTCATCGCCTTTTCCTATCTTTTTTTTTTCTTTCATTTTCTAAAGTGTCTTCCATTATGGATTTTGAAACTACTGTCTGGAATCCCCCTTTCCTCTGAGTGCGAGCTGATTCTAAGCGGCTTTCTTAGGGAAAGCGCCTCTGAGCTCCTGCGCCTGCGAGGAGGGGACAAACACCCGAGGGGGACGAACACCCGCGGGGGCCGGCAGGGCCATGGGCACCGCCCCGCTGGGCTCGGCACCGAGCAGGAACCGCGGCCCCGAGCAGGCGGAGGGAGCGGAGCGGGGCCGCCCGCGCCTGAGGGGAGTGGCCGCCGAGGGGCCTGCGGGAGGAGCTGCGGCGCTGTTTGGGTGCCGCGAAATGAGTGGCACGAGGGAAAACAAAACAAAAACTGCTGGGAAAACGGTGGTTTCAGGCTAAATAAGTAGAAAGGAGTTTTGGTAAGTGAGAGTGCCTGACTGTGCCCTAGGGCTGAAGGCAGGATTTATCTCACGCTACTGGCCAGCAATAGCTAATGTTAAAGAAAAGAAAATTGGTATAAAACCCATCTGTGTCGGAAAAGTAAACAAGAAAAGAATTTTAAAAAGCTCTTTTTCTTAAAGGAGAAAGAAATATTTGCATAACTTATTTAAAATGCTTCTGTAAATCGTCTATTAAAACACAGTTTAAATGAGTCCATTTCTCTTTCCCATTCCCACAGCCAGCGCAGCGTGTTCCTGTCCCCCAGTTTGGCAGTCCCAGCTCTGGCCAAAGCCCAGTTTAAGAAACAAAACTGAACTATTGCCTGTGAGATTTGTAGGCAGCACTATCATTCAGACCAGCAAGTAGATATCTCTGGACCTTCTATTGCTGCATCCTCACTCCTCAGCCAAACAGAAATTGCTCTTTTCTAAGACATTAATGTTTTCCCTTTGTTTACTTAAAAAGTGTCTTTTTTGTGTTTATCTTCTCTTTTTCACTTTCGTATAAATGACAGGCTGCGTCCTGACATAAAAGTTGTTCAGACACAATAACATTGCATAACACTCTCTATTAAAGGAGCACAGTAGCTGTGAATTACAGTGCTATGTTTCAGACTTTCATCAACATCTTTCTTAATTTTATGGTTTATGAATAGTTTAAACAGCAGTTCTGGTACTCTGTCTTTCTCCTTTTCTGTCCCAGTCCTCTTTTTCTCACACAGGATTGTATTTGGAATGTCTACTGTGTTTTTCCTTCTGTATATACCCTGCACATTCAGTGAGCTCTACACCAGCTCATGGATGTCACAATAAAGCTCATGCAACTCTAGCTTAAATGTCAGATTGTAAAGCAAAAAAATGGTAATTAATAGAGCTAAGGCCTGCAAAAAGGGGAGTTTGTAACATCCAAAGGGAATTAATTTATCAGATATGTCTAACCTTGCATTTCTGAGAATGTCATCTGAGAATAATACTCATCTAAAGTAGAATTTGAAAAAGTTAACAATCAATCGAATTAAGTGGCACAGGTTCAAAGAGAAGATCTTATCCCTTGCAAAAGATATGACAGCATTGCCCTTGTCTCTGAAAAGCTTTCAGCATTCATAATGATAAGGACTTGTTAGGAACTCAGAATCTAGATCGCTGAACTCCTGCATTATGCTTGGCCTCTTTCGCTAAAATATATTGAATTAAAGTACCAAAAGAAGACTTGAGAACAGTATTGGAGTTGCCATCTGTGTGGCTTAGGTCGGTCTGTACTGAAAGCTGACATAGACACAACAGTCTTAGATTGCATGGACTTAGAAGAAAACAGGGTTCTTTGAGATCTTTCAGAAGTTAATATAGAGGCAAGTCCTGGCACTTTGGATGTGAGTTGCCCCTGTTCAATGCTTTTATATTTAGAGATAAATAATAACTACTTTATTTGTGTCTTTTCTAAAGTTAATGATTTTGATGTAGTACCATTATCAATTATCACTGTTCAGTGTGGTGTGGTTGGCTTCTTTTATCAAAAAAGGTTTTTCTTCATATTAATTTTAATTATGGCTTCTCATATAGCTATGAAGTGTAATGTTTACAAGGAATGCTTTTTCGTACATAGGACAGCAAATGTCAGATTGAATAGTTCTTTATTAGATTTCCTTTGGGCTTTTCTTTAAGTGAGATAAATGTGAGTTGTTTCAAATGGTATTAGATCTTCATAAATCATATTCCACCTTTTTTCCTTGTCAAAAGCAATGTGCTCCCACTTGTCAACAGGAAATTCCCACCTTTGAGTTAGACTTTACCCTTGGGAGAGGGAACGTGCACTTCTAACCAGAAAGAAATGCAGGTAGGGCTGCAATATGCAATGCAGGCATGAACATTGGGAAGTTTAAGAATAGACTTAGCTTTTTGTGCAAGTTAGACAGCCAACATTTTCATCTTTCGAAATCATCACTGCAAGAGTATTTGCTAGTTTATTTGCTATCCAGAATACATCCAGGTATTTTGTCTGGCTAGCAAGTCATCCTTGAATGTATGTTGGCCATACAGTATTGCTGATTTGAAAACTAAATTGTCATCTTCTCATTCAATCTCAAAATCTTTCTGAATTGGGAAAGTCTGTAGCTTATTTCACCATCTCGAAACACATGATGTGGCATGTTGCTTTCCAAGTGGGTGAATGTATTCATTGCAGACAGCAAGAACTGGTCAGCAGTGATGCTATATTGTGTATTAGAAGCTGGAGGATGAGACATCAGCATGATGTTACTCCTATTGATGCTATAGGTAAAAGAAGACACTGTATTCATAACTCCAAGGGTTGATTTCCAAGGATCATTTCACAATCCTTGTTGTAGGACTGGATGGAACATAATTTCAGTATATGAAAAGAAGAGAGTGCTTGAGAGATTCTCAATTGTTATGGGGAGAACTGTAAATTTGGAGAAAACCCTGGGGATGGTTAGGTTATAGCAATGGCCTTGAGGCACCTCACTGTCAAAGGAGGAAAGGAATGTTAGAAATGTTTAACATCAATGTTTGCACATTTGCTTC
This sequence comes from Cnemophilus loriae, assembly GCA_013397755.1. Lineage (NCBI taxonomy): Eukaryota > Metazoa > Chordata > Aves > Passeriformes > Corvidae > Cnemophilus > Cnemophilus loriae. The sequence goes on along the minus strand of VZTF01017495.1, from coordinate 1,524,960 downwards.
TGCTTGTTAATGTGCAGACAGTGATGCCTTTCTCTTTGACAGGGCGTCTGAGAGAGGCTGTGACTTGCTAGTGATAGAAATTCTCTGATCACTAAATATATTAACATATATGAAAACCTTAGGTGAATTTCAGGCACCAGAATTGTCAGAGGGGAAATTGTTTTTTATTTTTTCAGTGTGGCCATGGTTTCCCTCACACTTTATTAAAAAGAAAATTGTTTCAGAAGAAACATAGATAATATGATGAGAGCTAAGATATTATACCTTTACATAAAATAATCCTCTATTTTCAGAATGGGAAAGATGGAGCTTTGCATCACACGTTGATTTGCAGGTGCTTCAATTGTAGCCTGATCACCCCACCCAGTAAATTTTACAGGAAAATTGATAGAAATGCTTAGATCAGTTTTTTAGAAATAAGAAGCATATAACTTCATTAATTAAAATGTGAATCTTGTTTATGTTTATCCTCTTGAGACTGAAAAGAATAGAATTTTGAGTCAGGTGGAAAAGATTGGCTTTGGTTTTGAGTTTTTTTTATTCCTGGAAAACTCTTTAGCAGTTATTAATTGGCAAAATCACGAGGTCATTAGTGTCTAAGTATCTGAGCTAAATGATGTTACAGAAAGTGCAAAGTTCATATAGGAACTGATTTCCAGACTTGCAGCACTGCAATAAATAACTTGTAATGTTTTTAATGAGTAAGAGGTTTAAGTATGGCTTTTTCATTGAAGTTTGTGAGCATGCAGTTTTACCTGTGGGTCTACAGTTTTAATGAAGACATCAATTAACACTGGATATCTGTAATTAATTCTTTTTTTAGAACATGTCCAAATGGTCAACAAATGAAATAACCAATTTCATAAACTGAAATGAAGATGCTCTGTAGCCTTATCCAGCACTCATTACATTAAGGATAATTCCTCTGTAGTCTTTAGAGAGTGTTCAGGATGATCACTGCTTCTCAAATGACCATTTTGATTAACAAAGAAATAAAATTAGGTTCAGTGTTTTGACAGTTATTGCAAAGGGATTTCAGTTATTGTCTGTGGATAGGGTGAGAAAAAAAAGGGGAGTTTTAAAAAGATTTTTTGATGTTTTTTCTCACCCAGTTGATATCCTTAGGGCTAGATATAAAATGGAATTTATATGAAAACTCCAGGCCACAATTATAAGCCTTAACAGCAGCACTTAATTGCTACTCGACATGCTACCTATCCTGTTTGCTTAAAATCCCCCCATGGAGAGTTATTGCTGGGTAAATGGTCTAATGATATGAAACACATAAATACTTTTACCTGTCTATTCTTAATGGTAATAGCAATCTCTTAAAAGGAAAGTGCCAACATGTTCAGCCCTTCAAAAGAGATGATGTGGATACCACTTTCCAACTGTTGCAGCCGTCACCAAGCAGACAAAAGTGTCCTAGTTCAAATTTAATATTTATCCCTGTCTTCAGTAAAGTGACTTCTGGTAAGAGGAAGATCTCACACCTGGACCTTTGTCTCCATTGTGATGAGTTTGTGCTCTCTTGTGTGCTGTGCAGAATGCCTGGGCACCTAACAGGGCTATGGGTTCATCCTACAGGACAGGAAATCTGAAGCTTTGGTGCTAAAATACTTCTGTTAGATCTGGCTTCATAAGCCAACCATAACTAACATCATTAAATGTATTAGGCTTGGTGAGCATTTTAAACAAGGATGTATAGCTATTTCTGTTCGGCTTTAATCAAATGACCTAAGTTTTATAATGAAGGGTCTGAAAAGCTGATTCTGCTTTGTAATGTATTATTCCAATTTGGCTTGTTAGCAGAGATATCTTTATTTAACTTTTCTCATTGACTGGTCACATTTACCATGAAAAATCGGGATCATTATCTAGCAGGCCAGACCCAAAGCCAAATAAACGGTTCAATGTGGCTTGTAGCTGCATTCACTTAGAATTGAATATACTTGAACACAAAAGTCCTGTCTGAAAAGCAGCACTGTTCTGTGCGTTTGTTTAGAAACCAAAGCGAACAGAGAAAAAGTAATAGCTGGTCACCTAATGATTTTCTCAGCTCTACTGGAGAAAGAAGGCCTATGCTTATGTCCCCACTTACAGTAAATTGTAGTAATAAATCCTGCTTGATCATTGTGCCCCCATGGCTAATAGCGGGCTGGTTTTGTGTGACCATCACAAAAAATGTATTTGCTCCAGTTACTTATAAAATAAAACAATACAGGTCAGTTCAGGAGGAATTTATATGTATGGAATGATCACAAGATCAAATGATCGCCTGCTTGTAAGAATAATAAGGAAAGGTTTTCAAAGCTGGAATCATTCACAATGAGAAGGTGATAGAGTAGTTCTTCATTTTTAATTAGTAGTTCTAAGCTAAATAGCAACAAGATGTAATTTTGTATATTTGAGTTGCCTGTGGTTTATTTCTTTCCTTTCCCCAGACCTTTCCATTGAATACTGTGTATCAGTTTATATGTTATCTCCCTGATACTGCCATCAAGTCCAAAATCCGTCAGAATATTGCATAGAAAAACTTTAATATTTCTTAAACCAATTGGAATTTTGTTCTTGAGGTGTTAGTCACGTATTCTATGGAGCAGAGCAGTAACATACATTTCAGTTTGAGTGCAAGTCTTGCCTGGCACGGCCAACTTAACTAGACTTCATTTTCAGACAAAAACGTAATAGCATTTTTAAAAATATTTTTGGGTTTATGTTGAGTTGGCTCCAATTTACTTGATTAACAGAACAACTTTCAGTTCATAGAATCATAGAATAGTTTGGGTTGGAAGGGACCTTTTAAGGTCCTTTTTGAAGGTCATCTAGTCTAATACCCCTGCAATGAGCAGGGACATCTTCAGCTACATGGGATTGCTCGGAGTACCCTCTAACCTGGCCTGGAATGTTCCCAGGGAAGGGGCATCCACCACCTCTCTGGGCAACCTGTTTCAGTGTTTCACCATCCTTTCTTCCTCATGCCTAATCTAAATCTACCCTCTTTTAATTGAAGCCGTTTTTCCTTGTCCTATTGCAACAAGCCCTGCTAAAAAGCATCCCCATCTTTCTTATAAACCTCCGTATGATAAGGTAAAAATTGGTTTGGCAAAATAAACAGTTCCTATGAAGTACACTTTGTGCTCCTCCTTTCCCTTAGTCTTGTGCCTGTGTATGAGATTTCCTTGAGTCTGTCAGTACTGCTGCATGAATATGTAAACTATGATAAAGCTGTGCTTTCTGCTCATGAATCACAGCCATGACAGGAGTCCTCTGCTAAATTGTGCTGGGGTGACTGCTGCAGTTCACCTGGCATCTCATTAACTCTTGGTACCCAGCACTTCTGGGTGGTAACTGCCTCCCTAATAAAGATTGCAAAACAAATTGGATGCTTCACATGTCACTCATAGGCCTGATAGTCTAGTCCAAAATCACCTATGTCAGCACTCTAAACTGGGAATTGCCCTGACCCAGTTATGTATAAAGAAGTGTAACATGCAAACTAAGAACACGCAAAATCAATTGAAGTCCGTGCTTTTAATTCTGCAACAATTTTACTTTTAGTATAACACCAATTAAATTGATAGTTTTTTTATCCTACTTAGATTTTAAAATGAAAATTTTAGTAGAGTGATATCAGGTTGTCAGAAAGTATGTGATTTTTTGGTACTTTTAGTGTGCCAAGTTTCAGAAGGGGTCTTTGGATTGATCAGATAACTCCTCCTTTCTCACAGAGGTTTTGAAAAAATAAAACTGCTGCCCCTCAGATCTTTTTCCAAAGTGGCTCCCTATTCTTTCTGTCTTCCTAACAAATTTTAATCTCTTTCAAGGTATTAATCTCATTTGGTCTCCCTTAGGATACAGAAACATTCCATCTCAATTTGATATGAGGAAGCACCTAAATCACTGCTATTGCAAGCCTGCCAAGTCTAATTAAATTTTTGTTCTGTTTAATTTATTAATTCCCAAGATGAAAATCATAATATAAAGAACCAGGCAGGACTGCAGTTAAGTAATAGAGAACTAAACCTGAAAGAAAAACATTATGAGCCATTCTTTTATTGTGATGAGACAAATAATTTCTTCTATTTCCTGACATAAAAGGCAAGAAAGGAAAAGGAGAGTCTAACAAATAACACAGTCAGGAGAAAGAGCAGAATGGAGTGAAAATTTTCCAAATGTCAGAGGAAATGAAATAATGAACTCTAAAGGAAGCGGCACCCATTTTGCTCTGTAGAGTCTTTTCTCTCAAAGCTGTCATATTGGGAAAAATGGAAAAGCCCTGAAATGAATTTTAAACTTGTTTGTGTTACAGTTTGGATTTCTTAGACCTGTTGGCAGCAGGTGTCTTTTCTTAATATTCATTATTCATATAGCCTCACAATGAATTTCAATTTACAAATGAAGAGATATGCAAGCCTTTCTCCACTGCATTAAATAGATGAAATATATTACTGCATTTGAGCTCATAATGCCATAGCTGGAGCTTGAAAGTTATTTGCCTGCTGCAGCTGATAGACATACGAGTTGCAAGTAAGTTTTATTTTGATGAATATGTGGATGAACAGAGTTCTTCCATATGTCTTTATATTTTACTGGATTATAATGTACTTTCTAATATTATTCTGAAATAGTAAGTCTCTTCCTCATATCTCAGAAAAATGAGTCAAATAGAAATAGGTTTCATTTTCTGTCATAATTTCTCACTTAAAGTAATGTGTATGTCCCTGATCCTGTTAGGTGCTGAGCGATTCAGCTCACACTAGGCTAGATCTTGAGGTCCTTAATCATTGTTCAAGCCACGTACCACTGACTTCAGTGTAAAACTTGCATGAGCCAGGCCTGAGGTAAAGCTGAACTCCCAACCCTCTTTGACTGAAAGCAGTACAAAGTTTTTGTCTATTCATCTCAGCAGGAGCTCAAGCACAACTAAATCGTAACCTTTGAATTTTACCCATTAACACCAATGGAATTGGAAGGTACAGCAGCTTGCAATGTCTCTTATTTAAAAATAGAGCCAAAACCAGTAAGTCATTTCTCAGTGTGAAATGTTGCATTTTAAAGGGGAAAACCTCCTGCTGCACCTGAGCTGCTGTAACTCCCATGCTGAGAGATCCCGAAATGAAAAAGGATAGCTCTAAAGATGAAAGGTTGAAGGATTAAATTCCTAAAGTATTACCAGAGTTTTATTTATGTACTTAGGTCCCATTTTGTAACAGTTTGATAATGAATACTAATAGGGGAAAAAAGTGGATGCAGACTTTAAAATATGTTCAGTTCTTGGCAATGCCTGTTGCCTTTGAGCAGGGAGACACAGAGCATCTTCCAGAACCTTGAGTTTTGCATAGTTAGGTTTAGATAACCTTCTGCATGAGGCATATTCTGAAAGCTGCTGAAGTCATTCTGAGTACTGGGCTAAGTAATATTTATCCTTTTCTCCTACTAACCTGCATGAGAGTTTGGTAACTTAAGGAACAGATTTCTTGTATTAACCCAAAGACTTTAGTGAAAATAATAGATTAAAAGAGAGCTGGACCAAATTATCAGAATAGCTGTAAGAAGTTCTTGTGCTGTTTTGTAATGAGTTCATGCCAGTCTAAACATGTGCTGGATATTTTTTCTAGCTATGTGTTCTTGTTGCCTACATGAGCAATTGTAAGATTAGATGTTGAGACAGATTGGCTCATGAGCCATATGGACCATGACCTACCGAAAACATGATTAATTCACAGATTTTTTCCTCTTATTGAGAAAATACATTGGTAAGACAAAGGCATCAGCAACATGGTACATTGGTCCACTCTTTTTCTGCTACTTGAAAGTGAGCAAACATAGACAAGAGCTTCCAATCTGCCAGTTGAATTTTCACCGTTTGTTGCTTCCCTTCAAGAAACTCAGCAGAACATAAAATTATGTTTAATTCTCCCCAAACACAACCTTCTGAATACACACTTAATTTCCTGCTGTCTTTCCGTGGCTGAATTTGTACAACACATGTATGTCCCCAGAAACACTGCAGAGAAGTTCAGAACTACTGTACCTTGCACTCACTCTGGATCCAGTGAGTGACACTATATATGGGCATGACATGTTTATATAGAGGTACTCAGACAACTTGGTTGATTCCAAAATGGAAGCCTTCATATCTGCTAAGTGACAATGAAAAGACTCAGCAGTGTCTGAGTACACTTAGTTTCAGATTGGGAAACCAGGGCACAATCAGAGACATTCAAGTACTGAAAAGGTGAAGATTCAGTGAACCCTTGAACACACAATAACACTGTGTTCCTGTGTACTACTCTTCATCCTGTGGGTTTATTCCTATGAACAGAGTTACCTCTATTCAAGTGGTTGCAAGATGTGAGTTTTTAAAAAGGACTGTTTCTGAAGAGAGTATCCAGTTGTGATTAAGGACTACTTAGAGGTCTTTTATCTTCTTCTAAAGATATCTGTTTGGCAGGGTTAGACTTGCCTATCATTTCAGTGCAACATATGAATTCTGAATGCTAAAAGGCTCCTGGAGGTGGCTGGAACAAAACCATACGTCTTTTGCAAGAAGTAATGAAATCATTAAAAACTCTCTAATGAAAAAAATTTTATTTTAAGCCCAGCAAATAAGGGATTTTGAAACTTCATATTGAGAAAACTGAAAAATGTTAGTCTACTGTAAATAGCCCTAAATCTCTCTGAGCTTGATAGACCATGCTGCTTTTGTAGCCTGAGACTACAACAATGCTAAGCATTGTTGCTGGTAGACTGAATATATCTGTGTGCTTGGGCTGCTAAGTGAACTTCCCAGACAGGAGCAAGATTCTGTTGGAATTAATGAAAAGAATTACATTCCTTTAGAAATATCCATTGCATTAAAACAATGCTGATTTTCAGTTCTGATTTTGAGATTGCTGAAATGACACCACTGCTAGCTGCAGTCGCAGTGGTATACGCAAGCCTTGCTCCTGAGCCAACTGGAGGCTGGTTTTAACACGTTTTCTTTACATGGTGTGATTGCACCATTTCAACCAGAGAAATACTTTTTTTCCCACTCAGAACAAGTTATATGGTTTTCCCAAATTAGAACTGGAAGTGATACTGGCATCTCACAAGTTCATTTTCTTCAGTTATAATTAGGGGATTGAGAAGTAGGTGGTGGTATTCCATGTGTAAAATTTAGGTTTCTATGGAAAGAGTTTCAAGGCTGTTCAGTAACGTGCAATAGAGAGAGCATTTTATAATAAATTTCCGCTTGTATTAGCTTTCATGAATATATTTTGTAAATGTTAATGACTTTTTAATGTATCTTCCAAACAGTTGTACAAAAATATTATAAATATTTTAGTCTGTTTTTTTATTACCAAAACTACAGTTCTAATTGTGTATCAAACGACAGCTTCTCTACCTTGTTGTGAAATATAGAAGCAATTGTTGTCACATCACATGATTCAGTTAGCAGTGGTTACAGTCAGAAGTGTTACATTCCCTGTTTGTGTATGATAGTCAGCCTCAAGGCAAATATTGAACAGAAATATGTTGGTTCTGATGTTGAATTTTTATGATTCACAAAACAGTGTCAGAGTTGACTATAAGGACGTGACTTAGTGCAGCATGAGTGAAATCTGTTGAGCTGGAGTACAAGTGACATCTTTGCTTCTGTAAGTCTTTTGCATCTCAAAAATAAGAGGCCAAGGGTGGAAGTGGTAAGAGTGCTAATTTATTCACGGTGATGAAGGGGAAGTTAAAGCATAAATAGATATGAATGTGACGATCCTTTGTAGTGCCATTTTGGATTGATGAGACGAATTTAGGGATCTCAGTGTATTTTCTGTTTGGAGTTTTTTGAAATTAATCTTTTATCTTAAAACTTTTATGTTGCTGTATAACCTTTCTAGCAGCCTTTAAAAATGGGGGTTTATTATTTACAGACAGTTTCTATAAATGAAAGACTTGGAGCAACGATGTAAACTGCTAAACCTTGTTCATAACACTGTGAAGAAAAAATAATTAGCTGTTCGTTCAAAGGCAAAGGAAGATTAATTTGTTAGTGAAGTCATGATTTTGGAGAATAGATTTCTATGGAGAGTGAGTTTAAAACCATTCAGTTCAGGAACACAGCTTATATAGTGGTTGTGAAAGCTCGCACTTGTGTCAGTTGAGGTGTCTCAAAACAGCTGAGAGCTCCAAGACCCATAGTTAGCACAGAAATCTGTGTGCAGGAAAGTGTGCTGTGAGATGATTCTGCTTTTAAAGGCACAAAGCCTGGTTAAGCGCTTATGTTCGCATCAGAATTGTGTAGGTGCACCTGCAGAGGGTGGAGATCCTTGTCAGGGTTCATGGCTGGTATAGCACAGGCGTTTGCAATGAGTCAAGGCTAGGAATTTCTACTGCTATATCAAAGCAAACAAAAGTAGTACTTGTCCTTCACAAGGAAAATTATAAATTGTCTGATGTAACTTATTTTAGACTGAATGAATATTAAAAATGAAGTTAGAATTTTATAGAAGACTGTTTATGAAATATTGTTTATCAGAAAAAAAACCAAACATGAACTAAGGGACTCTAACAGAAAAGAAAGAATTTAAAATGTAGAATTTTAGCTAGGCCATGTGTTATTAGTATTATTGTTTTTACTATTTCTTATCTGTTTGCTGTTTCCAGTAAATTTTTCTTATCTCCAACCTGTGATCTTCATCTTCAGTGCTCCCAGTTGGTGGTGAAGGGGGAGTACGCAGTGGGATGGTTTTAGGGGACTATTAAACTGGAGAATATCATTCCTAAAACCGTGACATTTGGGAGGGAGGGAAGGAAGGAGATATTTCCTTTTACCTCCAAGTACAGAGTCCTTTGATGGCTACCTCTCAATTTGTATTTTCAAAATGACATTGATTTTTGTCTGTGTGGCAGGTTTCTTGCCAGTTTGCACTTCAGATACTGATGTCTCTTGGTGGACAACATGCAGTAACATCAGGAACAGGAAGAGGTAAAGGCAGTAACAAAGGCATCCTGAAACAAGGGGTTCCTTTGATAGGACAAACTGAATTCCCTAAACAAAAGCCTAACATCTCTTCTCTTTATTTTTAACAAGTCCTTTGATAAATAATGGGGAAGCTTAAGAGAGAAATCTCCTGTCATATTTTAACCCCTGCCAGCAACTCAGCCCCACACAGCAACTGACTCAATCCTGCTTGTGGTGATGGAGGAGAGAATCAAAGCGTAAAAGTGAGAAAATTCATGGGTCAAGATAAAGACAGTTTAATAAGTAAAGCAAAAGCCACGCGAACGAGGAAATCAAACCAAGGAATTCATTCCTCACTTTCCCAGGGCAGGCAGGTGCTCAGCATCCCCAGGACAGCAGGGCTCCATTCCACGCAATGGTGAAGATGGTTTTCCACGAAGAAAAACACCATCACTCCTAATGTCTCACCTTCTTCCTCCTCCCCAGCTTTATATGCTCAGCATGAGGCCGTATGGTCTGGGATATCCCTAACATCAGCTGGGATCAGCTGTCCTGGCTGTGTCCCCTCCCCACTCCTTGTGCACCCCCAGCCTCCTCACAGCTGGGGTGGGGTGAGGAGCAGAGAAGGTCTTGGCTCTGGGTAAGCCTGCTGAGCAGCAACAAAAACATCCCTAACTTAACAACTGCTCCCAGCATGAATCCCAAACACAGCCCCATACAGACTAAGAAGAAAATTAACTCTTTCACAGTCAAAACCAGCACATCTCCGAAAACTTCATCACTTTTGAGAATAGAATAGTCCCTGCAGGCTGAATAAAAGAAATGTCACCATCACCATGTCACCATCACCATATCACCATGGTTTTCCTTCTGAGAAGTAACGAACTCACCCAATTCGACAGGTACATGTTATACAGTATGTTTGCTAATTTAACCCATTAATGGCAGTGTGTGGCCATCATCTATCAGAGCAGGACAGGTGATCCCTAGTAACTGAGTCTTGATTCCCCAGCAGTGTTGACATTGCTCTTATTTTCACATATGGAGGTTTTTCACTTCCTTCTTGATAAAAGTGACTGTAGTGTGCTCTGTTTAGAGGGGGAGATGGTCAGACAGGACTAGTAAAAAAGACCGTGGTAATAGTAAAAAGAACCCCTGTGGTTAAAGAGTGAAGAAAGAGATGTGAGAACTTCAGATTCTTTGGAAACTTTCTTTTGTGATTATTCTCAAAGAGATCAATAAACTCAAAGAAAAGAGCAAAAAAAGTAGTAGGGGTTAATTTCTTTTACTGTACACAGATCAGTCTTTTGAATTCTTTTGAAAACATCATCGGGACAAATGTGCAATGGAGCTTCATATTCCAGTTCCTTTTCCCAGGGTATAGTTAATGGGTTGTTGTAGTGGTTTGACACCAATCGGGCGGAAACACCAATTATAGTGTAGTGGTTTGAGTTCGCCAATCCAATTTAAGTGCAGTAATTTAACTTTGGTTCTATTATTTAGGATATTTCCCTCTGTGAGATAAAGATTAGGAGAAGCAAAGCAGGCTCAAACTTTAAAGAATATAAAGAAAGTTTTATTAACAGAACTAAAAGAAAAAAAAAGAATAAAAATAACCAAATAATAAAAATTAGATTAAACCTTCAGGAAACCTCTCCTCCCCCCTCCAAACTTCTCTTTCAGATATTTCCCCACTGCCAATGCAAAGACACAACATCTGATGTTTCTCAGTCAGTTTGCCACCTCTAGAATAACCTTTCTTCAGTTCACTTAGAGAGCGGAGTCTCTCTTAGCCATACTATGGAGATTCTCCACAAGAAAACAGTTCTCTCGTGGCTTCAGCATCACAGTGTCAGCCGCCCGGGGTTACAGCATCTGACCCCTGTGAAAGTCCTTCCCAC